>CM052212.1:7463162-7980176 GCA_028454225.1 Lasioglossum leucozonium | reverse complement strand
GAAGTTACAAGCGCGCAAAGAATGCTTCGGGTCCAAATGGACCCAAAGCATTCTTTGCGCGCTTGTAACTTCCAAACGGAA
Organism: Lasioglossum leucozonium; assembly: GCA_028454225.1. Lineage (NCBI taxonomy): Eukaryota > Metazoa > Arthropoda > Insecta > Hymenoptera > Halictidae > Lasioglossum > Lasioglossum leucozonium. The sequence goes on along the minus strand of CM052212.1, from coordinate 7,980,095 downwards.
TGGCCGATGAGTCTGAAATTTCTTGGCGGAGAATAATTTATTAAAATCTTTCTTCCACTTAAAAAAAAATATTTAAAATCCTTTTTGAAATACTTGTAATAGAAATTGTTACACGTATGGCGTTAGGGGTCCATTTGGGGTTCATACGTGTTTTTATTATGGTCACCACATTCGTGACCATAACAAGCGGCGAACAAGAACTGAAGATATTGCACTACCATAAAAAAGGGTCAGTGTACTTTTTGCAGTGAAACCAATAAAAAAGATCACAAATACTATGTATATTGTACCAACTGTTCAAAATTCATTTGTAAAGAGCACAGAGCCTCGCTTTGCATTTATTGTACAAGAGACTCCGAATAAGTTAATTTAATTACGTATGTAATTTACGTTTACGAACGTAATTTTTAATTAGTATGTAATTTACGTTAATAACAACAGATAAATAAAAGAATTAAAAAACATTTTATAGCTAAACATTAAATAAATAGATATGGGTCCGAATGGACCCAAAACAACTTATTAAGTGCCTTTTTTTTAAAGCGTAGCCGGGTTAAGGATACGCGTAAGTAGTACTGCATCTGACACGGTGTGGATCTCGGTGCGGTGGTGGCCGTGGCGGCGGTGTGGCACGGCACTCGATCCTCCTCACCATCGAGCGGTGCGTTCTCCGAAGCCGACCGGCAGAGGCGCTGCCGGCGCCGATCCGCTTCGCAGCGAGTAGATAGTCGTGAGCCCGTCTGCGGTGCGGACGACTGCGTGCCTCGCCGCTGCTCGTGTTTTCCCGTTGATCGCGGCGCGCGTGTGTCTCTCGAGTTGGGCTCCGTGGTGGGCTAGGATCTGTCCTTGGGAGAAGAAACGCTAGTGAACAGAGAGAGAGAGATATGCTGGTCGGTGATCCGGGCGGTTTGCGCGCATTCCACGAGCCCGGTGACGGTTCCGGCGGGCCGCGAGAGGGCCCGATCCCGTGCCAGTGACTCAGACCCTTTTACTTTTACCTCGTAAAGAGTCGTCCGTCCCTTCCCTCCGGGGACAGACGACCGTGCTCCGTTGTTAGTTTTTCGAACAGCGCCGTTCGATCTTCGCCTTTCTTCTCTCTGTCCCCGTGGATAAAGAGCGGTGCCGCCAGCGTTCCCGCTGGTCCGTGGGCCCGTCGCGCGAGAGTAGAGTCGAGAGTAGTCCCCGCATTCCTCGGACCCCGTATTTTCTCCGGTGCGCCGCTCCGTGTGTAAACCGTCCAGGTGATTGGAGCAGAGCGTTCGGTGGCCAAGTGTCGTCCCTCCTCGGGCGAGGAATCAGGTGATTAACAGGTGCCGCGATCCGGTTGATACACACCCGCGGCCCAGTGAAGAGATTACATCGATCTCGAGATTCCGTGTACGGTAAAAGGTTCCGCGAACCGACTCTGCGTCGCGCGGAGAGGTCACCGATAAACGGCGAGAATACTCGTCGATAGCGCGCGCGCGGGCTGCGGCTGCCACGGCTGGTGGACGACGCGCCTCTCCTCGCTATCTGCTTACAACGTCGCGCCGTGTACCGTGACCGTATTTGTTTTTCAAGATACAACACGTGCTCTTCTGTCCACCGGAGATACGTACCCGGTTATATTTAGAGGGGCCCCAGCAAGAAATTCGGGGCCCTCGACCGCGCTCTCGGACCCTTTGCCTCTCTGGGGCCCCCTCTCCTCCCCCCCGCCACCACTCTCCGCCTGGACTGTAAAGCGAATTCGAGGACACTCCCGCTGGATGGACCACGATCTCGACTGGTGCGTTCGGAATAACTCCGCCGAAAGAGAGAGAGAGACTTAACACGCGTGACACACATTTCGAGGGTGTCCTCCTGATGGACAGGAGGGTGGATCCGTGACGTCGATGGACGTTTACGGCACGCGATTTTCCTCCGAACGGCGGACGATCATCGAAACGGATCCGAGAGTCGTGTACCCCTCGTAGATTCGTTCCCAACCCTTGCGACAGCGAGACGATGTTCGCTCCGGCGCGAGATTCCTGCGCTAACGGAAGCTTAGCGGGGCCGCGAGCCCATTGATACGCGGACCAGTGGCGCGATCACGAGACATGTTAAACGCGGAGAATCTCGAGGAGTCCCCGAAGCGGAGGTCGACGTTCTACGTGTCGCTGGACGGCGAGTCCCGGCACCCATCGAAGATACCGAAAACGATCGGGGCGGACACGGACAAGTTCGCCAGCAACACGTTCCCGATCAGCACGTCGAAAGCGGCGGCGCCAACGGTGATACTGACGCGCACGCTGAGCAACAACGAATCGGTCTCCAGCGTGAAGAGGGCCGCGGAGGACTCGTTCCCGGAGTCGAGGGGCAAGGTGCAGTCCCTGACGAAGATCTTCGAGACGCCGAGGAACGAGCAACAAACGGTGGCCGGGCCCGAGCAGAGGAAGAAGGTCGAGAGGACCAGGTCGTTCAAGACCATCGAGAGATTCCAGAGCCGGTTCACCGGCAGGAAGGACGCCGGCAGAAAGGACAACAACCGTCTGAACAACACGATCGCCTGCTTCGAGGTGGAGGACGAGGACTCGAGGAAGAAGAGCACCGCGGAGGAGAAGCGATCCGGCAAGATCGCCGAGCCGAAGGCGAACGGATCGGCGAAGAACCCGCCGCCGGCCAGCGAGACCAGGAGCAAGCAGAACGGGAACACCGCCACGGGATTCACCAACTTGTTGATACGCAGAACACACAGCACCAAGCTAGCCAGGAGCACCAGCACTCTGGTGAAGGTGGGTGGCAGACACGTGTCGGTTGATAGTCCCTGCGTAGTCGTGACGCCTGCCAGAAACGAGAATCGGTCCGGCAGCGAGAAATCCAAGGATGACGAGACGCCCGATGATTCTGTCGCGGATAATGACGAAGGCACCGAGTCGTCTGTCTTCGAGGACGCTGACGCGGACGCTGGGATTCATTCAGGTACGGTTTCTACGCGCACTGGAAAACGTTTTCGTTGACACTAGTGTTCTATGTATTGTTCAACGGAGGGTTTTTTTTTAATGGGACTGAAGATTCGCCGTGAGATTCTCTTCGCATTATTCTGGACAAAGCGCGTCCACCGTCACTCAATTATGTACTTTCGTTCTCGTTATCGCCGTGATCATTTTTTGCTGGTTGACACTCGGCTCGATTGTCTAGGAGAAATTGTGGTCGAGCACAGCGTGGCTCTAGTGTCGACTCTATTGGGATGATCAGAGTTATCAAAAGGGAACATTGGCAATGTCAGGGTTGTACGCAAAATCGCCCAAATTCCGAGCATACGTATTATTTATTCACGAAACAAATAAATATCGTAGCTTCTGCATCTTGCAGACAATTTTTATTTTCAATGAAAATCCGTAATCCACGTTTTATGGGACGTCGTATTATCTGCTACATATAAAATTACATAAATGCTTGAAATAAAGCTCATTCCATTTTCCATTAAAAGTTTAATTAACTCGTAAACAAAAAAAAATTTGCGAACGTCATCAATTTTTATGAAATTGGTTTATTAAATTAGCTTTTCACACAAAAGACAGTGGTAACAGGTTTTCGATTCTCAGGGGCGTACCGCGTGTTCCAAATTATTTGATCAGAAGTCATCCGGTGACGTGTGCCTTTTTTTCACTATTTCAGATCAAACCGAAACCTTTTTACGTGATATATGGGACACATTGTCAGCCACCCCAGGTGGCAGTGAGACGATCTCACCCCTTATTTCTGAAACTAGGGTAGCCCATGGATTCCTGTATATTTGATACTTCCTTCTCGAGGCAAATAACATTTATTCGTAACGCTTCTCAATGTTTTATCGTGCGAACAATAAAAAATTGGAGTATATTAGCACGGTCATAAATCAAGTATCAGTGGAACGGTCACGCGCGTCACGGCTGTTTGGTTCGAAATTCGAAATACATATTCGTTTCTTCCGGATGTTTAGCAACGGTATTGTTCGGTTAAACCAGAAATAAATTTCACCGTAGACACTGGAAATAACAAACAGCGGCGAGAAATATATTTGCAGAGGTTTTACAAAAGACTTGGAACCAGTATAAATCACACCAAAGCGAAAATGTCCCGCAGAAAAAGGAAAAAGAAATAAGCAACTTAGTACTGTCAAATTCTGCAATAATTTATAAACGATACATTGTTATCAGTTTCATTGTTATCAGCGAACTTTATGCATGTATGCTGAAAAATGAGTAACAATTTAACACAGCAGTAAAGTGAAAATAATTGACCAATGACAATGTGCTATTACGGACATGTTAAAATTATTCAAGAAATAATTGAGCGTATATCTGCCTCTTATCTGTTGCAATTAATGCAGACAATTTTTATGCAAAGTAAAAATTACCTGCATCAAGAGACTGTTGCCCGACATCGGCTGATTTTTGTCGCCAATGCGTAAACATCCGTTATATTAAACACACGTTTCTCAGATGATTATTTGATGCATAAAAGGGAGCATTACGTCACACGGTGTCACACGGTAGTGAGTTGGTTCAGCATTCCGATCTGTTGAATGAATAAAAAAGAAACAAAAAATCCGCCATTCCGAGATTTGATATTCAAAAGAGGGAATAAAGAATCGAGGGAGAAGGGCTGGCCCTAAGAAGGTCAGAGGAAAGTTCGGCAGAGGGAAGTGGGATCGTGTTGGTCTTGTTTTTAGGACCAGAAAGGCAGGTGGCCGAGCCGGTAAGTAGGTCCTGCGGGTTCTTAACGCAGGTCCTTTACAAACACGCTCGTCCCTCGAACCTCTCGGGAAGCAAGCCGGCGTGTATCGTCCCGAGAGCTTTGCACCGAACAAAATGTCGTCTAATTACAGACGCTTCCACGAGACCTTCGTTAACCTTGTCGCCCCTGTCCCGTTACGCACGGCGCTTTATAAATATTGAACGTCGCTGGGGCATTATTAAAAGCGGCTCAATCGGTCGGCTTAATTCCGCGTGAAATTCAATTACGTTTAGGTGCGTGGTTAGTTAGGTGCTAGAATAGGCTCGCTTTGTCCGCGGCTGTTCGGCCGAGAATTCTCGGCAATGATAGCCGCACCGGGTCTAGCGTGCATAGAACATTTAAGGACGATTCGATCGCGCGAAAAAATCCTGTTAGAGTTCGCCGTTCGAGAGAAACTTTATAAAATCTGGCTGAACTGGAGCAGAAAGGTATCGGCGCGTATAATTCTCACGTAATATGTAGCGGTCTGAAGAGAACGGATTGCGTGTGCATGAATTGTTGAATATTACAAAAAGCAATGGAATCAAATTTCGATTCGAGAAAGATTTTATCGTACAGTAATTGAAATGAGAGACGACGCTAGAAATTCTCCGATTTTCAACTTGGCTGGCAAAGAAAATTGAAATAAATCGTATATTCATAAAATAATTAATTCATAAAATAATATAAGTGAATAAGTAATTCATAAAATAATGTAAATAAATATTATCACCATCTATATCATAAGTTATGGGAAGTTATATGGTCGTCTCCAAGTATTACAATATATTTATTTCCATATATTATTATTTCAATATATTTATTTAGTTTTAATCATTTCAATATATCGAAAATTCAGTATTTTGAAATTCTTGGAATATCTTCAGTTTTCAAGTTGAACCGACTTTTTAAAATAAAGACATAATATTCGGTCGAACTGTACCACGTTATTTTCGACTGAAAAATGATCCATATCAGGGTGACCTCATCGGAGGGCCCTCGTAAGGAACAGTCACGGTCACTTAGAACCTTTCTGTGAAGCTTTTAACGACACTGTAATGAGCGTCAATTTCCACCGTTAGAGAAATGGCTCCGAAACTCGTCTCTATCGGAATGTAATTAACAACGGGGGTGGCCGAATGGAGAGACTAAAGTTCGCAAGTACGCGGTGGGAATAGCGCGCGGTTTTCTTTCGAACGAACAGGTGATAGTCTCTCCTTCGTTGCCTGTAATCGTTGCTGTCCTTAATTATCGTGGCCCTCGGCGCTCTCGAAGAAGAAATAAAAAGCTCGCTATCGTTCTCCATGTAATTTCTGGCCAGCTAACGGGACCGATGAATTCGTCGATGGATCGCGAATTTCGATCAGCTTCTTCTCGGCTTGATTTACGAGGGCATTCTCCCGTCAGCGCTCCTCTACAATATCCGTTTCTATTCGACGCATTGTGGCCACCTTCCACGCCCTGACTTTGCCACAGCTTTTTCTCGTGGGAACGTGTCAATTAGAAATTTCAGCCCACCCGTTAGGTTCTTTGCAATAGAGAGAATGATTTGTGGTAATACCGGATTTTATCGGCACGAATCGTTTCAGGCTTTAGCTGAACAATGTGACTTCTGTTCAAATTTTACAACCTCGATATAAGTCTATTATTTCACTTCGATTTGAATCATTTGCTATATCGTAAATTCAGTTCAGGGACACTCGATTGTGTAATGAGTTACGAGTTGAAGGAATCAACGAAACTCGGTACCTGATAAATTATGGCTGACAAAGAGAACAACATCCAGCTCTTATGCAACCAGTTACGAATTTGTCAACTTTCTTCTCTCTTAAAAATATAATTACATTCGTAGGAGAATTATTTTTGTAAAACAATGAATTGTACTAATGAATTATACTCATTAATTTCGTGAAATCGAAGTACGGTCTAGGGTCAACAAGCAAGAGGAATCCATAAAAACATCGTCCCAGAAGCGCATGCCCGATTTTCCCTAAAAGCGACATAAGGTCGGCACACGATATCGCGCGGTGTATTGCTTTTCTGGGCCATATTGCGCCAGTGCGTCGCAGATAAGTTACGCTCGATCGTGTGTAGAGTCCGTTTATCTGTCGTTCTTTCGATCGTCCCCACTCCCCACCCCTCTTTCACCATCGCCGGAGCACACCCGACGTGGATTACGATTTTTCACGATGATGAAAAACAGAACCCCAAAAAACCCGCAAACGAGCACTTAATGGCTCTGCCTCGACGGACGAGAGGAGATCAATCCTAATTCCCCCGTTCGTTGGCACTGTGAAAAATCACGATGACATCACGGTTTAGCGATCTCTTCGTCCGGCGATTCTGCGAAAAAATCTCTTTCTGCCCCAATTTTCCCCTGACAGTTTTTTTTTCCCCTCGTTTTTTCTACGACCATTGTTGTAAACCGTTCGCGGACAATGAACGGGGAATATACAGCGAGGAACGAGAACGGTTCTACTACGTCATTTCAGGCCGTTCTAATGATCCGTGGTAGCGCTCGGCTCGAAAGTGGAGTGGACATAAGTAGCTCTCGCATGAATATTTCAGAGAGCACCACCGGTGTGTCTGTGGCGCTTTTGTTCGACGGCTTAATTTCTTTCGCCTGGAAACGCGTCGTCGTGGCCCTTTGAGGGGAAAATTGAGCGTGGTTAATCGAATCTCTCTCCTGCGACGGATACTCTGCGCTGGGCTTGGCGGATATGAATATTCCTTGGCTCTCGTGTTAACCTAACGATGACTCTCCTCGGCTTGCGAACGTTAAATGTTACAGAAATCGTGCGGATTTTCCGACAAAATAAAACGCCTCGCGGTGGAGGGGATAGGCAATTTCCTTAGATCCTAGAGCCCCTGTTTTTCTTAGATCAAGACATTACCGTATAAATTTAGCGATACTGCGATATCGTTCGCCATGTTGATAAAATTAAGATGATTAAAGAGTAATAATATGAAATTTTCGGCTTGTTACAATTATTAAACAAAAAAAAAGAAATTCCTAAATTGTTCCGGTTCTTCGCAACAGTTGCGGAAAATTTTTATTTTGCATTTCGCAGTATTTTAATACGTTGCCTGTTAAGTAATTTAGGAATTCTAATAATTCATAATAACATTATTTATGGACTATTACATATGTTAATAATAATTACCATCTAGACACAAATGCACGAAAAATCTACTTATTGATGTACTTCGCACTAATATCTTTATTATCTGGTTCTTCTTTATTATTATGTATATACCGATCGAAGAAACGTGTCCACTGTTCCACGTTTAATCCAGAAAATCATGCTTCACGTGCATAGCAGGATCATTTTTAATTCAGAGGCCTGCCCTATGCGTAAGCTACTGTGATTTTCGGTTTACGCGGCTCGCTGTACCGATCGCAACAATTTTTATCGGGAACTGCATAATCGACACGCACGGATCGAGAGATTAAATCCGCGAATTTATAGGTCATCCGTGGATTGCGACGGTCTTTACAATTTATTACGATGAAACACTGTCGTCGTCGTCGTCGCATTGCTGCGAAAAACGTAATCCGCTTCTTGCGCAATCGAATGCTCTCGGGTCTTGTGAAATGTTTAAATATGTACAATATTTATCTTACGCTATTCACTTTATGAGACATTCGAGCAGAATTTATTTGCTGCTTCTTCGATGCACGTGAAGATCAGTACATTGAACTGCAGAATTTTATATAGTACATGCTGGAATATAATGTTATTACTAGTCTGCGGATTTTGTTCATTGGTAAAGTAGAGAACTGCGAAGAACATTATTTTCGATTTATTAAAATCGTTAAAAGGAAACGTACAGTGTTCAACTTCTGTCCCAGCGTACCAGAATATAGTACATACAATATTTCCTGGCATTTCAAATGCCAGAATATATGCATACCAACATTTCATTTTACAAAAGTTTTAAATATGAAATAAATTTTCCGTTTTCTGCAGATTGTTGTAAAACAATCTGCGCAAAAATATAAGTTCTCAGTGCCAATTATAACCATCGACAACGAAGGATTAAAAAGTGTGAAACTCTCGCGGCATTGTCGCCGGTGAAAGGATAAAACAATGGCGTCCGCGTTTAATCGCGAGCAATAAAAGCGATGAACAATATCACGATACTCTGTTCTTTTATCCGGTAATTGTGCTCTAATTGTGTTCGAGCACGGCGCGAAACGGATGAAACGTATATACCCACACCGGGAATGAAACAAATTTCAGGCCGGCTGAATGTAGGTCTCGTTATGAAATGATTTCGAAACGGCCATGGCTGTTACTTAATTACGGCTGATCGTGCTCAACAATCGATGTTGCGACGGGACGTTTCAAAGTATGTATGTACGTATCGCGAGAACCGACTCGGATTTCCACGATCTTGTCCGTAGAAACCGAGACACCGACACGCGTATTTACTTCTCTGTTATTTTACCGCTTTGTAAAGCCGTACACGACTGTTTCATATCAATCCGTGAAATTACATTTCTGTTATTTACGGTTGGTTCGCACGCTCCGACAGAAATATGTTATTTATTGCGCCGTTGACCCACGCTTTTATTTATTAATTCCGCTCGCACCGTTCAATTGGATTAGAACCTATTTATACCGAGACTATTTTATCTAATATTTATTAAGTTGGATATACAATTACTGCGGGGAATTTCTTGTTCATTTTCATTTTTAAGAAGACACTTTTTATTTAACGCGGTTATCATTGTGGGATTGATTCGTGTATCTATTATTACATAGATCTCATTCTTTGAGGCTGAGTAAACATTCTTCATGTAATCTTTAGTTGTTTTTCACCATTTCAAATTTATTTGCCGCTTAATTTATCTGTACAGAAAGTTTTATGTATTAAACAAAATATTATTAAATAATTTTGAGAAATTTTACCATTCTCCATTCTTTTTTTTACTGAAAATAGCAATATATACGTATTCAACTATTTTCAACATAGTCATTAAAAAAGATTGTTTAAAATTAGTCCGAATCGAGGAACTGTCTGAAAATATATAAAATTATAAATAATGATAAATTGAATAAAATTGGGTTAACATTGAAGTGCAATACTAGGATTCCATTTCTCGTTGTTGCACTCCACCGTAATCATAGAAAGGTTTCCGGACAAAATTGGTTTAAAATCGAGGATTTCCAGGCAACGGTAGTTTTGCTGATGGAATTTGTTTATCATTTCCAGCGCGTACCGGCGCGAGTGGCATCGAGCCTACCGTATTACGCCGGAATACCTTCCGTGGTCCTTGCGGATAGAATGAATCAAATCCTCGGGGCAGGAAATCTCGTCCTTCCGCGAACGGTTGAACGTGAGAATACGCCGGAAATTTATTCCCATCGGATTTTACGGTATGCTTCGATTCTATGCGGAGAAGGACCGACCGACCGACCGACCGACCGAGCGATCGATCGATCGATCGATTCGCAACTTCGCTTTCTCACGATTGCTCTTCGAGCGAGAGTCTGATCATTAACGATTGGCTCCTCGGATCGGCGGAATGACTGGTGAAACCGCCAGAAAAATTAGAGCAGAAGATTTTCAATTACCGGCTAGAAAACTCCTCGCAGCGAAAACAAAACTACAGAGTCTTTGTTGGTTTTTATAAATTTAATCGTAACAATTTATATTTAAACGAACAACAGTGATCGAATCGAGTCTCTCAATTGATTGGGATCGATGAAAAGGAATTGAAGATACAGCGAAACTAAATTTAATCGGCGAACTGAAATTGAATAGAATGATTTTCTTATCTCTGAAAAATTCTAAAAAAGAAAACGAACCTCGTTAACGAAAAACATAGATGACGTCATCGGCCAACGCGAGTCGGCCTGTCGCGGCAGGTTCGGACAGGTTTGGCGACCGGAGCGCGAGAGTGGGGGTAGCCGATTTTACGAAGCAATTTTTGGGAAACTCTTTGTAAGGAAAATTGAATTACAAGTAAAACTGTAAAAGATCATGAATACTGTAAAATCTTTTATTTTTATTTCTTCATTCCAATTTCAATAAAAATATCTAATTTTACAGTAAATTACTTATCGACAATTTCGCTTAGCAGTCAGCAGATTATTTAACGTTGATTATCGACGATGTTCTATGGGAATTACCCGGAACAAGCGGAACTTTTTGCGAAAACCGATAATCCGTTTATCGCCTCGAAAATTCGTGTTCGCGCGGCAATCAAGTTCGTTTATTTTCGCACGAGTGAAACATGTTATTGGAAATTTTCGTGAGAAGCGATCATATTTCCTCGGGTGGAATATGGTTTCTTCCGAGACGGCGCGAGGCCATTCTAACAGCCAGCACCGCAATTATGTAGCGAGCGGATTTCTTTCTTTTTGCCCAGAGGCTCTTAATGCGTGAGAACGGACAGTAATAACGTTTAGCAGGCGGACCGTATTTAAAACAGTATCGAATGGGATCTTTTATTTCGCGTTTTCCAACGTTTCTTCTTTTTGTCTGCGGCTTTCACCGGTAAAATGCGTTTCACCGTGGCCGTTGATCTTTATCGATCACGTTGCTCGACGTTATTTGCAACAAGTTTCTTTTCGTCTTCTTTTCCCAACGTTTTTGCACACTTTCTGGAATAGGCGCAGTAGGTTAACGCAAAAATAAATCCGCCATTATAGAGGATCGTGGAACACGTGAACCAGTAACGATTCATTTTACATTCCTCGGCTATGCGAGTAGTTACCAAAATCTTAATACGGGTGGTATGAAACTTGGGGGACCTCTCTTTTCTCCCACGAAAACTTCACTAATTCTGTACATTTCTTCGAGAAAATTGTAAATATCGAAATTTCGAGGCAAGAGGTTCAATGGTTCAAAAGTTAGAAGCTCTAAAATTCACTATTTAACCCAGACCTAACGCCATTCTGTATTTACCACTGTGCTTACCACTACGCAGTCAAGTACGCACTACTTCGTCTGTCAAAATCAGTGTTAAAGCCTCTCAGAAAAAATATTAAATAGTAAATTTTAGCGCTTATAACTTTTGGACCAGTGAACCTCTGAAATTTCGATATCTACAGTTTTCTCGAAGAAATGAACAGAATTAGTGAAGTTTTAGTGGAAAAAAGAGGTCCCCCAAGTTACAGAGCAGCCCTTAATACTATTAGATTGTTCAGAAAATAATTTCGTTCAAATATAATATAAATCAATTTTTTGCTAATAAAAAAATAGAAATTCTACGCGCAGGGATCTTTAAGATGCCTAAAAAATCGTAAAAGATCATAAAACAAAATGTTAGAAAACTTGTTCTAAACAGTAAAAAATTGGCTTTCATTTACCGTTGACAAAACGAAATCAGTTTCCGAACAATCCAATATTATACTATGTGCTATTTTAAGTGAGAAATTTTAATTATTTATTACAAGTATGCAATCCATGACTAGAAAATTTATATCCATTATTAAGTTATCTAAATATCTTTTTATAGTCACGTGTTAAATTCTATCACAGTTTTTTTTTGGTAGAATTAGTTCGACTATAATATCGAACTGCACCCTAGAATGCGAGTTCTATAGTGAACGTGAAATGGGGTGGAGATATTAGGATACTATATTATACATTCAACAATAACAAAATGCACGCCTCACCCTTTGCTGTTTCTTTTTTTTACAAAGTATGCTCGCATAATATTTCACGTTTCGAGGGATCGATTGGAACGGAAAATCGAAATGGGGTTTGCATTCGTTCGAGAAAACAAGGCGTGGCCCGGTGAAAAAAATCCCTTTAATTTATGTCACCTCGACGGGATCGGACGCTCCTGAAAAAATATATTTGCACACAGTTTATAATTCCTTTTTAATTGTATAATAGGAGGTATAATAGTACATTTTTTTAGTTCGTTCAGCACTCATTGAACTTGGTGAAATGCTACTGTGTAACGTACATCGTTTAAGTAGATCACCAACAGACTGGCAAAAATGTGTCGCGATAAAGAACTTTATCGTCAACCCACTCCGTCTACCAGAACAAAACAGTTGTTTGCGTAAGCAACGCAGAAGTTCACTAACCTTTTCACCCATATATTCGGCAAACTGAGGAATAAACGGATCACTGTCATATTAGAATAAAAAATTTCAAAAAATTCGTCTACGATCCTAAAAAACCTACAAAATACCAGTTCAAAAATCTCAATAATAATCTAAATATCATAGAAAATTCCTTATTCCACAGAAAAAAAATGTTTAAAAACTGAAAATTGCTGATAAAATTTTTGAATGAATTTTAAACCAGAAACGATCTAAAATCATAACAACCGGAACATACAAAAGAATAGAAATTCTCCTTGTGCTTCATTCCTTCGTCTGTGCTTCGCAGGATTAGCATTCGAATGCGCAAGGTAACACAGTTTCCCGAAATTCCATGCGCGATATCATGCTTCGTTGCCCCGTCTGCAGCTCCCACTTTGCGAGAGGGAAACGTGGCCGGAGTTGCGATGCCAGACGCGCGTCCTTCTCCCCGGCAGCTTCGGGAAAGAAAAATGGTTTCAGCTTGTTTGAACGAGGTACTCCGGTTTTTCGCGTTCGAGGACGGGGACCCGTCTTCCACAGGGAGGGTTGGCACGTCGTGATCCTAAGTACACAAACGCGCCCGCACCAGCCCGAATTTACGGGTCCCATCGCGTTCATTGTACTCGGCCGAGTCGTGCATGAACGTTCCAGAGAGCCGCGCGTGCTCTTGAATGACGGTGCACGATCAACCATGTTCACTGGAACAACTGGATTTTTTTTCATCGCCGACAAATCGGAAAGAATTCATGAACAACAACTGGATTCCGATACTGTAAATATGTAAATCGTGTCCTCTTGAACTGCGAAATCTGCATTTTCTTGGTTTTTTGCGACCGGGATTTCCAGCTTAAAAATCCGAATTAATTGCAGTACATGTATCTGGGCATTTCGCTTCTGTTCGATTTTTTTCAGAATTTTCACGTGCGACTAATCAGAGAAAAATAGTCTGGAAACTATTTTTTCCCATTTTACCCCATAACTACCCTCCCAGTTGAGATGTAGGGTTAAAATTGTATATAAAATTTTTCCTTTTGATGCTTTGTCGAATGGCTCGCAGGCCGCTTGTTTGGTCCAAATTTTTTACCATTTCACGCGACCATGCCCTTTCCGAACAAGAGGATCCCGGAGTTCGTCGGATGACCGGAGACTTCGATGACCGCAAGCGCACGATCGAACCGGGAGACAGTTCGCTGAGAACATTGATTCACCTTTCCTGTTCTGAACATACGACCTGCATTAAAACACTAGTTAAATGTTGAAATATTTATTTTTAATTTAATGTAGCCTCTATCTCGAACAAAGTAAAAATGATATTTGAGAACGTGAACGGTTAAACAATCAACGAGTCAAAACTGGGGTGTACAACATTTTATGCACTAATTATAGCTGTGAAAGTATTAAAAGTATAGAAAGCATAGAAGATGTATTGATTTTTTAATCACGTGAAAATAACTCTCACTAATTTCATGAAAGTTATAACTGTTGAGAAATAATAATTATGCGCTTGGTTTCGAAAGTAAAAAATATCAAATACTCTGAATCTATAAGTAAAATTGTAATTTAAACATATTTCTCTTTTTACTTTTACCGATTTCTATGCGTTCAACAACGCTTAAATTGATTTAATCTACGTCGCTATTAACTCGAAAGCTCTTAATAACTACAGTAAAAGCTCGTTCGTTGTCCAAAGGCCGGGTCTGAGAAATGGACAACGAACGTGGAGGGACACGCTTTTTGATTTATGTATGATTGGGTTTCATCTACACCGCGCCGACCGCGCCGAGCGCGTCGAGCGAAACTTCAATAGAGAGCCGAACATAGAGAAGGACAGAAGAAATACGGATCGCATTACCGAAGCGTGTCGCCGTCGCCGGCACAGTTTAAAGGCCCGCGTGTTCTCACAATGTAATACCAATTAAAAATGCTTTATTTTTCATTATTTTTTAATGGGACTTTCACTGGCTTGTTTCTGGCATTTTTCTGATTAGAACAAGACCAAACACGACATAATTTGGCCCATATTTACTCTACATGTGAACTGTGCCGGCGACGGCGACTGTTCGCGTCTCTTTCTTTCCAATACGCTGTTCGGCGTTGCCTTCGAAACTTTCAACGTCGATAAAACCACTTAATACAGTTCAAATTATATCGTGTTTGGTGTCATTTTAATCAGAAAAATGCCAGAAATATGGTAGTGGAAGTTCCATAAAGAAATAATGAAAATTAAGAGATTTGTAAAATCCTTTCCTCGAGTCAATGTAGTCGTGTTCACACCGATATACCCGAGCCGAGATCAATCGCCGCCGCCCTGCGGAGCGACTTGGCATTGACAGGCGGTGGAGTGGGTAGGCACTGGACAACGAGCGTAGAGAAGATTTTGGACAACGAACGAGCTTTTACTGTATCCTGCGAACTCCGAACATCAGAGGCACCGATTACGACACATTATTTGCTCGAGTTATCATCATCCAATATTATTACAAGCATTTGCAACATATAATGTTATAAGATATCGGAACACGCTCCACTTTCTAGGTTCTGCAATCTTTTCGTGCAACATTAATCATTTTCATTCGCTCGGTACGTACCTACACTTTATCTTCGACGCATCGGATCGCATCGGCTGCGAACAAAAACAAGAACAATCTCACACGGTTACGGTTTCGCCGTAACAGGGTTATGCGAAAATGAGACAAGAATTTCACCGGGGACGATTATTATACTGCCCGCAAAATATTCCATAATTGACAAGATTATGTTCGCCCGACGCTCATTACCGATCCCGAAGTCACGTTCCGCTCGCGAATCGACTTCACTTTCTTCCGAAGCCGAGCAACTTCGAAACCGGTCTTCGGGTGTCCCGATATTCGCCGGACCCGGACTCTGGTATAGCACGCGAGGTCAGTTTCGATTACGCCCACGCGAAACTTCCTCGATTTTATCGGGTTCAATGGGGCTGCCGGAAGTGACATCAAGAGTCGCGTTGCGTCGCGTCGCGTCGGTTCCGCGGCCGGAGAGTGCAGCGGGATCGGGACTGGGCCGCAGTCGGAAAAGTGCACGTGGCCTCCCGCAGTCAGAAATCATTAAGCCCGACAACCGTCGAGGACGGGATCAATTGAGACGGCAATTTGCCGCGAGGCTGGCGGAATTGAGCGGTAACTCGGCCGCGAGGACTGCGGCTCCGCGAAAATTTACGTATCCGCCTAATTCGCGGACGCGTTAAATCCTCGACGAAGCTCCGGCGCTTTCGCGTGTCCGCCATATGCGCAGCACTGGCTCGACAGTAAAAATGTTTAAGCTACTCCTGAACGGCTGGGTCGAACGTAGAAAGTGACGAAATTTTGTTCAGTTTGTATTCGTCACATTTGTCTGATGCATGGGACTCCGAACACGACGCAATTCGGGTAATTCTCTTACCGGTTTCATCCGCGATATCAGCAGCACCTCGACTATTCGAACCACCAGTGGAACGTGCGAATTATGTAGTGTTCGGGCTCGTTTTAATCAGAAAAATGTCGCGCTTATCTCCGTTGCGGAGGCATTACTGTACTTGAGAAATTGTTCTTTGAACTCTGGTAGCTTCGCGCAAGGTGTACTCTCAAAATCATTTTTCTCGTCCTTGCGAGGCAGGGCCGGCGTGACCTTTTGCCGGGCCCGGTTCAAAAATTTTGCGGTGTCAGAATACAGATTCAAACCCTACACTTAAATTTCACAATACGGAATTATTTATTATAAGTACAATGGATGTTATATATATTTTTTGTAAGATGAATATTACATAATTTCTCTCGCTTTTTTCGCCGCAAAATCTTTGATTACGTCACAAAAATTGCTCGAGTTCGCTATTTCGGGTCTTGCAAAACGTCTGATGAGTTTTCACAGACCCCGGGACCTTTCAAAACGCGAGGCCACGTGCCGGCCCTGTTGCGAGGAATAAAGGTTCTCTTGAACAGAGTTCTTTCAATTTTTTTTTTAGATATCTTATTTAAATTAACAATACCGGAATGAAGAGAACGAAGTTGGAAATAATATTTGCCGACGAGTCCATCAATCAGAAGGCGACCCTCGCGCGCTCGCTAATTGAATCGATCCTCTATTTTCGTACGAGCACGGACTTTCCGTGGCGCGGGATGGCGGCGATTAAACAATTTGCAAGCGTTCACGTCGGCAGACACGTTTTGTCAGACCGTGCCGGCAACGAATCGGAAACAAAAGCTCGGCGGGCGCGGCGGCGGGACAGCCGTGTCTCTCGCGGAACGGTGATGGACACGCAACTAGAAAGTATGACGTGTCAATCAATCATAATCGCGGAATTAATTGCGTTATTACATTATCGCGTTACGCGGCGGACCGAGCCGTGTCGGCGAGATCGTCGTGAATAATTAATCGCGGGTTCGTTGCACTTTGCCGGCAGAACGCGCTTTCGACCGATCGGTGAATGCAACTTACGACACTTTCCTTCTCTAAGGTTACGCTTTATCATAGTAAACAAGTCCCCCCTTTTCGCGGACGTGTAACGTGTGATCGACAGGCTATCCGGCTACTTCGAATTCCCGAACTGTGCGATCATCGTCGCGCCGCGCCGAGAATGATTCAACCAGGCTACCAGCGGTTCTCGAACAACTCCCTCGATAACAACCGGGTTTAACGAGCGTTACGTTTGACTGATAAGACCATTCACCTTTCCGCAACGTACGGAAGCTTATCGGGTTTTGTTAATTCGAGCAATCTAAAATATGTAGCGCGAGATATCGAGCAGCGAGAAATAAATAAAGAAATATTCTACATCTGCGATTTTTATCGACGGTTGAGATTCCGAGAAGATAGAAACGTTAATTGGCAAGCTATTAACACGTCCGCAACCATACGCGTGACGACCATGATTTTATGTCTTCATAAAGAAAAACAAATTAATTTTACATCTTATTTAAAGACGCTTACAGCCAGACCGCGGATTTTATGCAGTAATTACGCAAAGACGTTGTGCTTCCTTGAAAGGGGCGATTCCTGAGATCGCTCGAGAGAACCTTTTCCTTTGCGAGAATGTTCTCCGCAACTTTGTTAACGAGTTATTAACGAAAAACATAAATCAAGCGTGCAGTGCTCCGAGAGTCGATGACGTAGCAGGCCTGCCGCGGCAGGTTCGGACAGGTTTGACGAGCGGAGCGCGATAGTGGGGGTTCCTACGTCATCGACCAGGCCTGACCAATCAGAGGGACACTGTATGCGTATATGTATAACTTCTGTTGTTTACAATCGGCTTGGAAAATTATTATTTTGTATTATAAGATTCGCTGTTTAATCATAAAAGAATATAAATCTCTTACGAATCACTTCATACCGTGTACAAATTGTTAGTTTATGTAGCATTTCGATTGTTAAATAGCCCGTGATTAATTAATTGCAATTCGCATATAGAATTGGCCCAGAGTTCTGTGAATGGAGCGACGTACATAATCATTTCGTAACTGTGAGACCGGCTTGGCAGGGTTACCTATTAAGGATCAATCAGATCCCGAAGATGGTTTCGGTAACCGCGATCTCACGACACGATGCTTTCCCTCGGCAAATTGGAAACCGCAATAACTAGTTTCCCCGCGTTTCCGCGTCAACGCGTCTCGTTGCGCTGCCGTGTGCACGGCGCGGTTATCGCGCGGGAAAGTTAATGTCCTTGCCCGTTGATTAGATTCGCGAGTTAATCGGTTCCTCCGTTCGCCTTGATCGATTGTAACGCGTCGTTATTATTCGCCGGCTGCCGAGGATCGCTTAATTGGTTCCATTTAATTAGGCGGCGGTGTTTTCTCCGGATTGAGGCTGCGCAACACCGTTAATCTAAAACGCTTCCATGGCCGTTTCGCGCGGAATCGGGCATCTGCGCTTGCGAAACGGCCGGCCGGGTAAATTGAGCTGTTCTGTCGGCCGGTGATTTTCTCTTCGACAATATTTCTGTACAATTTATTTATTTAATGAGTAATTAATGAGTTATTAATGACTTATTAAATGGGACGTTTGACGTGGAAGTGTTTTGCAAATCAATTTTTTGTCTGTTTAACGTAACAATTCAATTAACAAACGGTATAATAACAAATGCCAAAATATTTTTTATAACTTTGGTTTTACAGGATTGCTTGTTTTTCTCTATTTATTGCACATTAGGAACAGGCTTGGTATATAGAATACTTTGTTCTTTCAAACAAAGTTATATATATATATAACTAAACAATAGACTTTAATATAAAAAGAAGACTATTACAAACTTGCTATTACTATTGAGTTTGAATATTACATTTGAATAACCACGTGCACACTCTGCTGTTGTCTCTACTGATTTGAACACTCGACGCCTTTTTAAAACATTTGAGTAACGCTCGCTCATTCAAAACCGTTCTCTCATACCAACCTTATACATCCATTCGTACATACCAACTAAATATCATCATTCATTCATACCAACACTCAGGAATTATTCATTCTCTCAACAATATTCTGGATACCCATCAATATACCATCGCTAGACCGCGGACCTTCATGCATTTATGGCCCCTGAAAATGTTCAAAAAAAATGTTGGAACACGAGATCCCACAGAATTTAGTACGATTTTTATTTATTTCAGATGTAGATATAAACAACTACCATCGCTCAAAATTTGCATATAAAAACATGTATAGGGAAACGTTGTTCGGAATGATGACCTTGACAACGTATTTCAGAGTCATCAAAATCGGCACAGAGGGCAAACTTCCAATCACCGGATTGAAAATTGCACATACATCAACGGTCTAACCATCGCTTAAAATTATCCGACTCGTTCAAGCTACAGGGCGATTCGAAACGGTCGTTCAGCCCGAGCGGAGAATAATTTGGCATTCTAATTGTAGTCTTTCCGTGTTGCGTTCCCTGTCGCTTCCCGCAGCCCCATTGTGCGCCTAATTCTTCGGAGGAACTTTTAATTTCGACAAAGCGGTGACTCCGATCCAGTTCACGCGAACCGGTCCCGGAAGGGCTGCAGATTAACTTACACCCTGGCACGATCCCCCGGGCGGTTCGATGTAAATTCGATAAATTAGACGGATTCGGGGAGGCGTGCGGCAGGGGGTTGGCGTACAACGCCGGCCCTGAAAACAGCATCGATCGATGGCCGGTCGCCCCGCGTAACTTTTTCCCTTTTTTTTCCCTCATTACTGCCGGCGATAAGGATCATCCCTTATTGTCGTCCTCCGCCGGCGGAGATCCTTCATCGAGCCTCTCTATGTATCAGCAACGATATTTAAATCTGCTTTGGTAACAATGAGCCGCACAAAGCGGACCCTTAATCCGCAAAAATGTCCCCTTTGTAACCCGCTGGCTGTACCCCACCCTTGCTCCCTCTTTCTCCGGACCTGCCCCTCCTCCTCCCCTGATCCCTTTAAAAGCTAGTTTATGGTACATATTGGCTATCCTGACACCCCTCGAGAGGATCCTGCGGCCGTCATTGAAGTTGCCCTTTTCCTCGGGGGCTTTTGTTGTCCCGCTTGTTTACGTGTACGTGAGCTCGAGCTCTATCCACGCCAGTATCCTATCAGCTCTCTCTCTCTTTCTCTCTCTCTTTCTCTGGCGCTCGCTCTCTACCCGCTCCCTTTTCAGCGTATAGCGCTCCCATAATTTATCCGGGCGACGCTCAGACCTCCTCTGATACACGACCGCCTTTGAGATACTGGCTGCCGACTACAGCGATCAACTAACCGCTCGCCAGCTAAAGGAACCCGAGGTTCGCGCGGTTCTCTTTTTACCCGGAGGCAAAACGACCTGAACTTCCGAAACCGATCACGGCACCTCGCGCACACTCGAATTAAACTCTGCTCCCGATATTCGCAAGTTCAGTCTTTTCGCTGTTGCGCTGCGTGCACGCGTTTCGAAGAAACAGCCTGGTTCGTTGGAAATGTACGGGGTGAGTCACCTAACGCAGCGGTGTCGGTAAACTCAGTGGTCGTAAGAGCAGTATCAGCAATATGTATCAACGATTTAGACGTTTCCTTTGAGAGACAAATTTCTTTACAAAAATCCTGCTTTTAGATGTCGGTTGAAACTAGCTACAGTAAATGTTCGATCCCTGTCCTGGGTCTCTTCTACGATCCCTGTCCATGCCTACTCACTCCACCGGCTGTCAACTCCGCGCCGCTTCGCAGGGCGGCGACGATTGATCTCGGCTCGGGTATATCGGTGTGGACACCACTACATTGACTCGAGGAAACGATTTTACAAATCTCTTAATTTTCATTATTTTTTAATGCGACTTTCACTACCTTATTTCTGGCATTTTTCTTATTAAAATGACACCAAACACGATATAATTTGAACTGTATTAAATGGTTTTATCGACGATGAAAGTTTCGAAGGCAACGGCGAACAGCGTATTGGAAAGAAAGAGACGCGCACAGTCGGGCTTTTAAACTGTGCTGGCGACGGCGACACACTTCGGTAATGCGATCCGTATTTCATTCTGTCCTTCTCTATGTTCGGCTCTCTATTGAAGTTTCGCTCAGCGCGGTCGGCGCGCTCGGCGCGATAGATATCTGAGCGCAGTCATAAATCAAAAAGCATGTCCCTATACGATCTCTGTCCGTTCAAAACACAGCTTCTGGACAGGGATCGAACATTTACTGTACACTAAATAAAACTAGATATCATACTTTATAATAATCTTAAGTTGGTCTTCATTTGAATTTTTACGAAACGCACTGACTGATTAAAAATTGTAATAAAATACTATCGAATTAAAATAAAGTGAAATATTTTTGTTGTTTTTGAAGATACGTCTCGAATGTCTTGAGGCCCAAGTTGAATGGTTCAATGGGGCTCACACGATGCCATAAAAATATTTGTTTTTATGTTATTCTTTTTTATGGTCACTGAACTCCTAATGAAAGGTACTATCGTTGTAGGTGTATCGAAAAGGGTGGTTCCATTAAAAAAAATAGAAGTGACCTTGATATTCTAAAAAAAAAAAGAATATTTTTAGCGTCGTGCGAGCTCCATTGAACCATTCAATTTTATCCTTAAAAACAACAAAAATATTTCAGGTGCAAACGTCAGGTGACTGTATATTGCATAATAAATTGTTGCATAACTTTTGTGTTGTCTATGCACATCTTTAGAAATCCGACGCGTTGCAACGACTCGCTTTACAGTGGCATCGCTACCACAAAACGCTCATGTTTCACCGAAGAGTTCGGATAATCGAGGTTCCACTAAATCGCGGATTAAACGAGTAAAATGAATCCGAATCGCGTCGTGTTTGGTATCGTTTTAATCGGAAAGATGTCACGAATATGTTGATAAATGATTCGCAAGAAAATAATTCAGGGCAACAAAATTCTGTCACTGTTTGTCCCTGTTTCGGTCAAAAAACAATGTCCGAATTTTACGTCGTACATCGAGACATATTACTGTGCGACCTATACATATAAAGATCGAGCGGATGACGATTGTTCGCATGCAAGGGATCAAGGCGTACGAACGCGTACAAGAGATCACCATAGTGGATTCCGCGCGGCGTTATCGGGGACTCGGACTGCTTTCCCTCTTCTTCCCGGTTCTAACGCATTTCTCGTCCCCCTTCCTTGTTGTGTCGCGCGCGCGGTCCTCTTCTCTGAACACGGATGAGTCACGGTTTACTATACGGAGACTCTCGTGAACTCCCGCCTCGTCATCCTCCCGGGGATTAACGACCCTGTCTGTTCGTTTTTCTTCGGTCAAACCGGAAACCGATCTCCCGTTGTCCCGTCGCCGGAAAGACGCTCGAAATACATAACCTACGGCCGGGTATAACCGCGATACAGATTGCTGTCGGGATTTATGACGGCGTGGCGCGGAGAACGACCGGCCGCGATCGACAGCGAAATGCGCTTTTCGTGTTTCGCCCGTCGAACCCGAAAGATCGCACCGTGGATCTTTCAGAACCGTTCTGATCATAGATAATTTTGGGGAGTAACCCTTTGTTTGGGATTCGCGTTATTTTCGGTCAAGCGATTTTCAATCTCACTTGTGTTTCGAAATTAGCTGTTTGTGTGCGAAAGTGAGTCAATTCATCCGAGTTTTAGTACGAGGGACACCTATCATTAGACAGCGGATTTTATGCATTTATTGCAAAAATTAGTAGGTGCAATTTAAAACAGTAACAATATTAGAAATATTTAAAGATATTGTTATACTATTTTCAACCTATTAAACATATTAAGGAAGGAAATAAATTCTTATTTCACTCCAATTCGTTGTAATTCGCATAAAAAATTTTTATTTTGCACGAAGATCCGATGCCTACTTATCATATTGGGACATTCAGATTTATTGCAATTCATTAGTTAACACTAATTGTCAATCGACCACCACCGGTCGAACGACCTGTTCCAGATTTTTTATTTCACGATTATAGAGATTACAAAGATGCTTTCGTGGTGGAATGATTAAATAAAAATATGTAGTAGTTCAGATATTATAATATGAACCACACAAAGTTCAAATATATTTAAGTTTGTTATTATTATGAGGCAAAATCTACCGGCTACTTGTGAAGCTCGGTAGGTTTAGCGTTAGCACTTTGCTGTCCGGCGATTTGAAATCAAAACCAGCCGGTGCAGTGAGAGACTGTTCATTATTTGAATATCGAGTATGAATATCAATATCAAAGCCTTGTTTTTTAACAATTTTAGCCTAAACTAAGATAATTAAGAATACCTAAAATTCTCTTAAAAGTACCTATATTGCTATCAAGCTTTGTTCACAGTATTCTTTAAACACGAGTGCACTCGTGACCGGTCAGCAACGTGTTAAAGCAATAATCGCTGTGATATTCACCAGTTTTAATTGTTACGCATTTTTTGGACCCTCCGGGGATTATTTGGCAGTCGATGCAAAATTGCCAGTGTGTACTGCCAGGCCACGGGCCGCACGCTGTTTATTTCCCCCTCTTCTCGCGTCCCCCACCACTCGACTGGTATCCCAAGAAAGAACCAGCGTGCGGCCCGCGGGCCAGTTCCCCGCCGCTGGAAATAAAGCGAAGCTGGGCGGTGGAGAGTGGGAGAGTAGAAAATTAATGGTGGGGTAGAACGATACTTGGACCGTGTTGAACAGCCACGGTGACTGTCAACGATCCGAGTCTCCTGTTTCGACAACCAGTCTTTGGCAACGTAATTTATCTCTGCCATGAATAAAGCAAACGATACTGGCAAAGGCGAAACATAAGATTTGCGTGGCTGGCAGCGTGTTAACAACATAAACATGCACGACTATCCGCGGCCCGATACAAAAATGCGATGCACCATATTTCTGTATTATTACGAGACGATAAATACAGGCGCAAAGTATACGGTTTTAGCGTGATATTACGTGTGTTCCACGGGTACAGCAGGTGTCCGGACGCTTACGTGCGAGAGAGAGAGAGAGAGCGTCCGCTTATTTTTCTTGCGTTAATGAAAGGTAGAGTAGTTAACGTGCGCTTCTTCAGGAGAGTGTCCCCAGGGGGTAGCACGAAGCGAGTCGTGTCTCCTCCTCGGGTACGGACAAGCGGTTGCAATATCGACAGGCAGGAATGTTGTACTAAATGACACGTGTACCCGAAGGTGCGTGGTCCCTCCGAGCCAATCAGTGACAAGCTTGTTTATCTGCCCCAAAGGTGTTGCCAATATTCCGGCCACCGAGGCTCGCATTCCTCCCGCTGATTTCTCCCACCTCACCCCCCCCCCCCCGTGATCGGTCGACACTTTTCCAGTCGAAGATCGAAGCCCGCGACAATATTAACGCACTTCAATCTCTTGCGGAAACGGCGCGGCTCGACGGCGAGGAGATTTCTTGCCTCGTAACGGACCTTCGGCATTTTTGCCCTCGCTACTGTTACGCGCGGCGATTTGCAAGTACATTAGCTACTTAACACCTGACATTTCAGTTGCACCGCGATGCTTGGTCCGCTCGTCTCGACCGTGCTTATGAAATATCGTGTCCGTGACGGCGGATATTCTTTTTTTGTCTACTGTCAGCGTTCATGTTTATTGAGCGATACCGCGCCGTTAATGTTACAATGATGCATCTGTGACGGTTCAATGGACGATGTAACAGATTTTTTCTTTGTATAGAATTTGATAGAATTTTCAAAGAGGAAACTGAGAAAGCAGAATCGTTTATAATAATTTTTTGAATTGTGAAATATCGTGTCCACGAAGATGGATATTTTTTTTATGTACTGTCAGCCTTCATGTTCATTGAGCGACACCGCGTCGTTAAAGTTACAATGATGATTTAATGAAATAGAATAATAAAAAGATTTTTTCTTTGTCCAGAGTTTGATAGAATTTTCAAAGAGGGAATCCTGGAAGCTGAGAATGCAGAATAGTTTATAATAATTTTTTAAATTGTGAATTGACCCAACCCAGAGCTCTGAAGACTACTATGGAAGAACGTGAATTTTCTCATCTTGCAGTAGATGACAGTTTAATACGAATAAATTTGTTAGTCGACATTTGCTGCATAAACGACAGAGTCAATATGGAATGAATTAAACGCGCTGAAGGCGGTAATCCCTAAAATAAATAGAAAAAGGGGTTGGATAGCGACAGCCAATTCCCAGGGCTTATGAAGGGTCAACACAAATTCAAATAAGATCGAAGCCACTTGAAAACGTTCAATTAAGTGCCACTTGGAAATTACTATTTAATCATATATTTATTTCGCATTGTTAACAGAGTTGCGATATTTGTATATCCATGCTGTCGCTTTATCGTCTCGCAATTTGCATAATCTTCTCACATGTTCGTTTAGTAAATATAATTGTCTAAAGGATTAACAAATACAACGAACCAAGTTTCATGCTGTTTCTCTGTTGAATCATAGTTTTAGCAGTCTGAGCAGAACAGGAAAACACGTCGATATAGTTAGGTCTCTTATGTAAGCGCATGCACGAACTTTGACCATTTTGAAAAAAAAGTGCACGATAAATTCAACGGCAGAGAGTACAGAATTTAATTTTATAGAGGAAATTTTATATTTAATGTTTATATATTTTAAAGTTGATTGAATGATACTAAGAAAATTTTTAGTTTTTAGACCAATAATAATATCTTATTTTAAAAACAATATATAATAAAGAAAAAAATGCGAAAGCCACAGAATGATCTAAAGGGTTAGAGGTGTTCGATGTTCGATAAATTCGAGTACGTTCGGATCAAACTCTCGAAGAACGATAGCTCTGCGTTGCTGTGAAACGGTTTCGCGGTGCACCCCTAACGCAAAACGAGCCCCGCCAGCGCACCGTGCGCACCGTGTGCACCGTTGTATCATTCGGCGCACTTAGTCGGCATCAGAACTGGGACATCCGGCCGCGGAGCGTGGTAAAGCGACGCGTGGACGTTGCGAATCCGATGAATAATGCAAACATACGCGCCGGTTAGATTATCTTTCCCTCCTCGTTTCATCTCGTCCCGTGTCGCGTCGCGTCCCGTCGGAACGCTGAAAATCGTGCGACGCGGTCGGGAAAGTGGACCGAGGCTTCGGTGGCTGTGTGGCCCAGAAAATGATAATCGCACCGGGACTCGTTCGCCCGTATCTATGCTAATCGCGAACTAACGCGAACGCTCGATTGATCCGTGTTATGAACGTCGTACCGAGTCTCGGCAATTAATGTAATTACAGAGAAAGGCTACTATCAACCCCCTGCCCCCCCCAGCCTCCGAAGAAACTTGATGTCCCGGGGCGGAAATGGACTTGTTCGAAAATTCGAATTCTCGCGTTAGAAAGTCCCCGCTAATGGATTTTTAATTCCCTAACGGTCGAGGTGTGCGAGGGTTTCCTGTGCCGAGAATCTTGCTGCAACTGTTGATAAGCTACTTTGCATGCTGGGAACCTCCGAGACTTCATCTAGTGTTAGTTTCAAACTGGACAGGGAATATTACGAATTTAGATATGAACGAGTATCGTTTCTAGGTTGGCGAAGTCAAAGAAGGAAATTTGGCCCCTGCAGCTTGTAATTAATACAAATTTTATTTTCCAGAAAAATTCGCTAATTAATACGCGAATTTAAGAAAAAAAATTCCAATCTCTGTGGGAGCATTTTTAACGTACATTCTGCGGGATCTCGACAAGTACAATTTCATTGAGCCAGTGCATTTTTAATGTACATTTTGAAGGCTCACTTGAGGGTTAAAACTTGTTTGGATGACGAGGTTGGGAGATTAAATGGAACTTGATATTTAAACTCCAACGCGCATAGAACAACTGTATGATGAGTGTGAATTAATATTATTAGCACATAACACAATGTGAAATTTTATTGAGTAACGGTTGACAAAAAAGTAAACTGTGTATTGGAAACTGCGACCTGCTCGGTAGGCTAACTTGCGCGGACTGACTCGCCTTCCTTCTTAGGCCCTTTAGTATGTAAAAATGGCGACGCTGCAAAAGGCAATAAATAGCAGGTCAAAAATGACCTTTTCTCCTCCGAGTGTTCCGTGCATTACGGTGTATACTCCAACAAAACTAGCTCAGAAAATTTTTGCAGAATTTCAGAAACGCCTGATACTTCGTAGCTAAACATAAAAAAAATCTTCTGTGGGAGTGTTTTATAAATAAACTGTCTCGCTACTTAGGGCCATCTCGTTCCAGCGAGAAATGGTCGTCTTCGGATTTAAACTGCGGAGCAATTTTCCGAACGGAAACACACGGAATTGTCGCGAATTTCGGAACATCTGTCAGTACGATAAATTCCTCGGTTCCTCCGCTCCGAAACTGAACGGAGAAAGAACTCCCGTTTCAGCTTCGGGAAGCTTCCATCCGCCATCGTCGCCCGAACGAAATCCGTTCGCCGAGAGTTTTCCCGGCAGTTTCGAGGCACTCGCGACCGAATGGCGTCGCGTTATCGGCACACCTTGCAGAACGGTTATCTGGGAACAGCCGTCCCCGCTATCCGTTATCGATAACGAAAGCGCTCGCAATAAAACAGTCCGATTTTCCTTCAATTTCTCCTGCGAGAATACGTGCCTGGTTCGTGACGAGAAACAAGATGGAAGCTTGAAACGGCGGAGATCGGATGAGAAATTTCTAATTAGTTTGACGATTAGCGTTTTGTCCATTAATTAAATTAGTTTCGTACACAATGTTTGTCGTAGAGGAATTTGGTCCAGAACTATGTTGTATTTTCGTTTCATTATTACACAAATTCTTTATTCCCTGTATTTATCTGGTCTCGATAATTGTTCATAACACTGGATGTTAATCAAATTTCTTTTCTTAAAGAAAATTGCGAGAATTTGCAGTATCAAAATTAATACGTCACACGTCTTTCGGGGCGACAAGATCTATACGCATAATTAATTTTCAAACTTCTTGAAATTTGTCGAACAACACATTTTTCATATTACAATTAGTGAAATTATGAAGGTAATTACGTGAAAATTGACTAGATCAATTTTTTTTCCAAGCACACATTGAGATAAAAATTGCACGAAATCTAAATAAATAGTTAAGAGAGAAGTTAAGAGAGACGACTGGTTTATTATTGCTTTTAAATAAGGCTTCCTCAATATTTCAGATTTTTAAAACATTAAAAATTGTACACTTCATCAAAACACTGGTTGCACCACAAAAAACATTATTTTAATACATATTATAAAACATACACTCGGTAAAATAAGTCTCCGTACACCTTTTGAAATGATGTAACTTTTTAAAAAGTGGGCCACGTGACCTGAGTTTTTTCAAGAATTTAGAAGAATTCTACTCTGTTGAATGAAAAAATTCCGAAAAATAGCGTATCTTTGAAACAGGCTTTACACGACATTAAGACATTCATTGACCCCACAGTTCCCGTTACCAACATCTTCGCAACGGGGCGTGCGTGTTGATTTCTTGCATCCACTTCATAAAGGCAGACCGGAGGAAATTCCCAATCAGTTGCGATGCAGCCGAATAGAGCCGTGCATTTACGCACGGAAATCCGTAGAAATAAACGGAATTGGTGGGTGTGTGTATGAGTGAATTTGCTCCTCACGAACGCCGCCGTGAGTCATGTACGATGGAACGAGTGTGTGTCGTGAAAGCTCCCTTCTCCACGAAATACATAATTAAAGCAGTATTAGCTAGAACGGAAAGAGAGCTGTCTTCTGAATCAGCTGGTGAATAAAGGCCCGGATTTCAGGGCTTCGTGTTAGTCATAGTTATTACGGATTTAGAGCTCGGACACCGCACCGTCTCGACGCGACGGTTTCTGAATGGTGTCGGTATGGGTGGGGTCGTTTAACGTATAAACATCACTGTAGTAGCTCTTGTAACTTAGAGTCAACCAATAATAGAAAAAGTGATCGAATTATATTTATTAATTCTTTTTTATGGATTTGTAACTATGGATATGTATCAGTCTAGTTATTCATATTTCTTGCTATGGTAGTTATTTTTGTTGGTTGAGTTTAGTTTATTAATCGGTGTATAGAAAAAGTTTAATTTTGAAGTTTAAGGAATTTGCAAGAATAAAGTTGTTAGAAATATTTGATGTATAGACAAAGTTTAATTTTAAAGTTTAAGGAATTTGCAAGAATAAAGTTGTTAGAAATATTTGGGGTATAGAAAAAGTTTAACTTTGAATTTTAAGGAATTTGCAAGAATAAAGTTGTTAGAAATATTTGGTGTAGATAAAAAATGTCATTTTGGAGTTTAAAGAATTTACAAGAATAAAGTTGTTAGAAATATTTAGTGTATAGAAAAAATGTAATTTTGAATTTTAAAGAATTTACAAGAATAAAGTTGTTAGAAATATTCAGGAGTCACTGTATTTAGTGTATAGAAAAAATTTAATTTTGAAGTTTAAAAAGTTTACAAGAATAAAGTTGTTAGAAATAGAAGTATATATGTGTTTAGGATTCACTTTAGTATTTGTTTTGTATTGGAAGAGACTACTTTAGTACCGAGTTGGGTCGATGACGATCGTCATCATTCATTCGTGACCTCCTCGCGCTCTTGTTTCTGTTTTGTTTTTGGTTGCCGCTCGGAATTCTTGGCTTGACTTTACGCTCTCTTATTGGAAGACTGTTGAACGCGAGTGAAAGCCGGAAAATGCTAAGCTGTTACTCGATCATGAATTATTCTGATTAACGTGGAAGCTTAGGTTAATGTATCCATATAGTATACTCTTTCTCCGTGGTGTTAACAGTATTACGAAATTGTGGAAACGAGCTTTATATAAAGTGAGCAGTTTCCGTATGCGTAACAGTTCGAAAATAAAAATAATTACGATGGGAGCAGTAATTAATTTGTGCAAAATTACTGCTTTAAGCAAAAAATGTTTAGTTTTCTTTTTCAAAATGAAAAAACATATTTATATAATCCCTTTCTAAATTTGTTTGAGCATCCTACAATATTTATTTGTGTATTACTATTATAGAATATACAATAAATCGATGCCCTAATTCATTAAAAAATAATTGGGTAATTATTTACATTAGGGGCTTCCTCACCGATTTTGATGACCTTGAAATATGTTGTCAACTTTTTCCTATACATGTTACCGCCGCTCAGCTTTAGTTTCCGAAATATTCGCAAAAAAGTTTCAACATCTCAAAAAGTGATCGGAGTAGGTCTGGGTTAGATTTGAAATTGTGGCCGCCGACAAAGTGGCCGCGGCCACAACTTAAAACGACTTCAATCAGTTGAGACCCACTGTCTTGTCTGTTTATGTTTACGAAATGAAACGTCAAATGAATCGTGTCGAACGCCAACTCATTTCATTGTCAACTGTGTTAGCATACAGAGCATTAAACATGAAACTATACGAATTCTTAGATATCTGCAACAATCAAGAAAAGTTGATAGATTTTTTAGTTAATAGTAAAATGATTCGTGGCACGATGAATTGTATCGAGTGCAACGAAAATATGCTATTTGATCGCGAAAACTTAATTTTTAGATGCCATAATACTAGTTACATTAGAAATCGAAACAAAAGACGTATAAAAATACAATGTAATTTCAAAATTAGTGTTTATAAGGACACGTGGTTTGATAATATACGTCTTCTCAAACAAACTGCTTGCCCTTTCATTGCATATCATAGAATGCTGAGAGAATTTATTATTAACATGTGTCGATTGGGTTGCCGGCACTCCCCCAAACCCCATCCCTGCTAAGAAATCTAATCCAGACCTACTCCGATCACATTTCGAGATGTTGAAACTTTTTTGCGAATATCTCGGAAACTAAAGCTGAGCGGCGGTAACATGTATAGGAAAAAGTTGTTCAGAATGATGACCTTGACAACATATTTCAAAGTCATCAGAATCGGTGAGGAAGCCCGTAATATAAATATTTGCCAATAATTGTACCGACATAGTAAATAATTCTAAAATTAATTTTTATCAGGTACTAAAATCTGATAATATTGTACCGTTACAAATGTTTAGAAAACAATGGATAATTTTCTCCGAATAAATAAATATATTTAAATAATAATTGCTGTGGCAACTTCGAGTTGCGAAAATTAAAAAATTTGTTGACCAGCACAATTAGTATACAAATCCGTGCACTCCCATAAGCGTGGCCAAACAACGAGCCTGTGGCCAGAGTACTCCACGAAAAAAATTCGAGAATTCGACCAAGAGCCGCCGAATGACAAAGGCCGGCTGCTGGCGTTTCTACATTTCACATTCATACCGGCTCTATCCTTAATTAGTTCATTACTCGGGGTTATTATTGTCGTCGGGCAACGACCTCCTCGTCGGTGCCGCAACAACCACGCTAAATGTGTCCTTTGTCTGTTTCAGGTGAGTCCGGAAAACCGAAAAACAAGTCCGCGTAAGTCTCTTTGTTCGGAGACACGCGGTCGCGCGAGCGAGCGCATGTATCGACGGTGAGCACGTTCCATTCATTTATTTTTTCGGCTTCTTTTTCATTTCTTCGCGGTTTCGTCACGGTACCGATGCCACGGTGCGTCAGTGTGTCCTTAATTGTCAATTAAGGAGCAACGCGACGTAACTTTAATCGCGCGTAGATCGAGCTGCGTGTTGAAAATTTAATTGCGAACGCTTCACTGGAGCGTTCAGGCGGCACGCGGGCACGCGCGCGCGAATCCGCGAAGAAACGAGAAAGTTTTCTGGCTGTTTGAACGGCAAAATACTCGGCGAGTATAATTACTGTTTCGGGATTAAGTCAGTGGATCACCGGTGAAACGAACGGCGCGCGTTTCCACCTCCTATTAGGACAGCGGGAGAGCTGTGCGTGGTGTTTTACCGTCGATGAAATAAACACGGTGCTCGCGCACGATCTTTCGACACGGTATTTAACGCTTAGAGAGTCATTTCAGTTTAGAACGTTACATTTTAACCAGCTTTCAAAATGTTTTTTTCCTGCGAAACTGCAGAACCTTTTAAACGTAATTGTTCTGTGCACGGTACATAACAAGGTCCGTCATTTTTTAGCCTGGGGAAGTCCAAGTCGGACATGCTACGAACCAGAGTCGCCAGATCAAGACTTGTCCCTCCACTCTACCTTCCCCTTCCACGGCCCGATCACGTGACGCGTTTCGTCCAACACTGGCAGAGAGAGGGGGTTACTTTCTCCCCTCAATTCGTGCTCCCTTCCCTCATCTGGCGAACTACGAAGACCAGCCTTTGGATATTTATTTAGAATTCGCCAGATACAATTTCGTTGAGCGATTGCTTTTTCAATATACGTTTTGAAGGTCCACTTGAGGGTTGAAACTAGCTCGGAAAATTTTTATGGGATTTGAGAACAGCTCCAATAAGATACTTCATAGTCTAAACATGGTACCACTCCGTACCGTGCACAAAATGCAGCCTGTGTACGTTCTGTGAAAATTACAAGACTGAATTTCTCGCCATTTTCATAACAATGTGTACTCGAATGAAAAAAATTTATTATTTAATTTCTAATGCAAGCATTCTTGTTTTTTCAATACGTAGGAAAAATGTGAAATCAGTCATTTGACCAGTGTTCACTGCTTTTTTAATTTTTTAACCATATCTTTGGTAGCACAGTAAAGTTTTGATCTAAGAAAACCCCGGGCCCGCGTGCTGTTTCTCAGATCGTGTAGTTCTACTATTTGTTGTGACCTCGCTGTATCGCTCGTAGACACATTAGTCTTTCTGTTAAGCCTAATATAGCGGTTGCTCGTTTAACCTAATCGCTCAGGTAATAAAATGAGAATTTTGATACTGTGGGTCAAAACAGACCCAGGCCCCGCCTATTATTTTGATCAATGTGTTTCGAATGTTGTCTCCCAGTGATATCCCGCGATCCGAACAATGACACCATTGTTGAATCGCGTGTGTTCCCCACGGCCAGCGACTTCTCTAAAGTAGAAACTCATCTCGCCGCGGATCCGTAGAGCAGATGAATGTAGTCCTCGTGGGTTTATCATGGCGAAAAAAAAAAGAAAGAGAAGAAAAATTGCGCGAAACGATGGCGGAGGATGGTCGGTGTACCGTTGACGAGGGGAAATATTATGGGCAAGAGAGTCGGTGATCTCAGCCTCCCACGTTCACCGTGAAGTCCCGCGATGGTGACTTATTGCCCAGGCATTTAGAGGAGAAATTACGATGTGGAAAAACGGGTACAGGGAAAAGGGGGCAGAGAAGGGAAAAATTGCAGCGAGCATTGCTTAATTACAAACGGCGAACACTTGAAGGTGAACGGGCTCGTGTCGCGGACGTTGAATTAATTACCCTCAACGTGACCGTTGTTCTCTCGACGTTTGGATATCGATACTATGATCGCATTGTAGTTCGTAATTATCTTTAAATTGTCGTTGTGAATAGTTGTTGTTCAATCGCTCGACAAAGGGAATTAATGAGGGAATTGACGAAGTAAAATTGACTTGGTCGTTGAGAACTCTAATTTCTTTATGTCAGTGTGCAGTAATGAGAATTAGTATGATTCTTAAATTATGTGTTGAGAGATGTGCCACATCGGGCAACTTCTTCCTCGCTTCACGGCTCCTATTGACGCCTCCTACGACGCCTCGCGTGACAAATACACTACCGGTCTCTCCTCACCCTCCATCTACAATGCCAATCTTGGTGGGGACGACCCAGTAGTGGGGAGTCGTCTCTCCTACATCATGTGCTTCTTATATCACTGCTATATATATACTGTACTGTACTATACTATACTGTACCATACTATACAGTACTATACTGTACTATATTGTACTATACTGTACTATACTGTACTGTACTGTTCTGCACTGTACTATACTGTATTACTGAATTAAAAAATAGATAGTATCTCTAGTCACCTCAAATTTTATTTAATTCACGTGGCAAAGTGAAATACGTATTTTGACACGATTTTTAATACAATAGTTTCAAAGGTTCGCCAATAAGCATATAACATGGAAAAAGCTCTGAAGATTTCTATACCAATGTGAACTTGCCAAGCATATTCACTATAAATTTTTTCTTTTGTGTATTAAATAACAAATGCATTAAGCTACCGTGAAAGAACCAGACCTTTCAAACGGACTTATTGTTAGATTAATATCGCTCGTCTAGTTCGAGGAAAAATATCTTGTCTATGCTCTCATAAAGGTTAATCTTTGCATAAGTGATATGAATTGTAATGGACGGCAGTTTGATTGAAGTCTGCTAAATATATGGCGTTGTAACACTCACGACGGTCGGCCATTTATTCAGCAGTAATGTAACGGCTAAGTCAGTCGGGTCATTGAATTAGAAAACTTGTTTCTCCTTAAAATTATTCGCCTGGAGAATGCTCGTCATAGCTCGCATTTTTATACATAAATATACAGGAAATTGAATTCTCGTGAACTGAAACTTCTTTTTGCGTTAGTACCTACAAAGTATAAGAAAGTTAAAATAGCAGCGATTATAAATTGTGGTAAAACAATTTTTTAATTATTAGCAAATAACGTGTTAATTTAGTTAGATTAGATTTCCAAAAAAATGGATTCGGTCGGATCGTTAAATAAAATAAATATCATTGAACGTCGCTATTGTAGTCCGCTATAAATAAAGTTGCCTCTAATTTCTGATACGATCGGGGCAAAAGAGAAAGCGTGAAACGAGCATCTATTTAATCGGTTTTCAACGCTGCAGAACCTCCTCCCTAGAACACCATATCCGAAATGTCACTCTACAATGCGTAGTCGCGCGCGTCCGCCGCGTTGTAATTGAATGACAGGAATTAGTAGTGGTAGTGGTGCGCGCACCTCACGCGCTCAGTGCACGTGCAGCTGCAGCACCTGCGAATTAATGGTGGCGTGCCGTCCATTAAGCGACAGCGAGTTGCTCATTTATAGCGAGGCCGTAAATACAATTGATGGACAACTAACTTTCTTTTCTCTTTTTTTCACCCTTCCACTGTTGTCCCTGTTCGGCGAAGAACGCGTCGTGTTTCCTTGGAATTGCAATTTCGAGCAACAATCGCCAGCGATATAATCGTCTTGTTCTACAGTCTGCCTCCAACCAACGACTCCGTAAATACTCTCTTTTGGAAAGTGTGAATCGGGCCTAACTCAGTTGCACCTAGATAACTGTCGTGTGACGAATTAAAAACATAAATGTAAACTCTTTTTACCTAACGATAGAAATATTGTAGCTTGGAAGATAAATTTTTATTCAATTTATTAACATTTAGGCCAGATTGAGTCTCGTTCCCCACTGTACCCTTCCCCCACGCTTCCGACACGGTCACGTGACGCGTTCCGTCTCTGTCGCGCATGCGTACCAATGTCACGTGACTGCTCCGGCACTGGCAGAGAGAACTGGCTGATGTTCTCGAATGAAAAATTTCATTATACGTTTCTTTTACCAAACTTGAAAATCAACTTTTACGACAATCTATTGAACTAAATTTTATTTACGAGGTGTGAAAATATTAAAAAAACAATTGTTACAATAAACTTTGTGTTTTCTTTTCTCGCATTATTCGCCCTCGACGAATGTCGTCCCGGCTAGGAAGAAAAATTATTTAAATTAAATTTCTCTTAATTCTTACATTCATCCCTGCAATGTAGGATGTTGTTCTTATGGAGAAAGTAGATAACGCTCGACCTATTGAAACATACGTATCTGAAATTTCTCGCCCGAGTTAAATCAGTTTCGATTTTGCGTGATTTTTAGCGAATCGATGCGACACTCTGAATGAACGTGTTAATTGTAAAAAGAATTTCGTTTCCATGTCAGTGGATAAAGTATCGGAAAAACGTTTGTAGAAAGTGGAGTGACCGTTCCGATTTGCGCGCTCCATCTGACGCGCGAAACTCGTTCCGCCGATTGAAACGCGAACAAACACGTGTCGGCGGGATGCGCTCCGTTGCACCGATGCACGCGCAGCCGATTTGTCGTACACACAATCAATGAAGCATATTCCCGTTCCGAAACGGACAACGATGATCGAAGGGACGAAACGGTAAGCCGCGAAACAGAAATAAATAACCGTCGGAATAATAATCTTCCAGAGACGTCGCACGCTTATCAACCGAACAAACCCGGCGAATTATTATGCGAAACCGGTATTACCACTATCAACCGGCCGCCGCCGCTGTTGCTTCTTTCCAGGGACAGATTTAACAGATTATGATTTATTCATAACCCGTCGTTATGCGTTTCGTCGCAGTGTTTCTATGAATTTTCATAATTTCCGTGTTCATTAAACGATTGCTAATTCCGCTCTGTCACGTGGCCAGGCTACCGTAAAATTCTCCTCATTGTGGTCCTCTGTGTGTAGGAGAGATGAAAGTTAATTGGTTTATTCAATTCTTTTTTTTTATAATTATTTCTATAAATTTCTATAAATTATTATTATTTATGTCATCCGAATACGTTAAGATACAAAGCTGTGTGAACGCTGTGTAAGTGATGCGTGTGACGTTTATGCAAATTTATAAATAAACTAATAATAAATTAGTACAATTGCAAAAAATTTTTTTTAATTGAGACGTTTTTTTTGCAATTTTACAATTTTTTACAATTTTACAATTTCTTACAATTTTACAATTTCTTACAATTTTACAATTTCTTACAATTATACAATTTCTTACAATTTTACAATTTCTTACAATTTTACAATTTTTTTATAATTTCTTAGAATTTACAATTTTTTTATACTTCCACATTTTCATACAATTTTGCTAATCTACAGGGTCCTTTATTGAGACATGTTATCTTAAAATATAAAATAACGTTTTTCTACAATTTTCACAAGTTAAAATAACACTCCTCAACGGAAGACCCTGTAAATATATTAAACCTAAAATAGCTCCTCGTCCTTTCAAACCATTGTTGCAAAAATCGTAAATTCTCCATTTTGGCGAGATGTTCATCAGGCAGGTCAGCACAACCCTACCTATCGGACCTGGGTTAATTTCTCAGGGAAGAAAGTTTGAAGTGTAGGCTTGACGTCGAAGGAAGTCGCCTCTTAACTCGTTTACGGTCATTTTTCCGGCGTTGTGAATCTTCATTGCACGCGCGCCTTATCTCGACCGTTGGATCTGGCCACGGTTCGCCAGCGAAAACAAGAGGGACGAGAGAGAGAGAGAGAGAGAAAAAAAAGAAGGGAAAATATCGAGGTACTGACCGAGCGCGAATCGTCGTGGAACTCGTCCTCGAGGCATTATCGGGTTTCCCGATCGACATTCCGGCTCCGGTAATAATGATTATCGTGATAATAATTAAGGGTAATTGGAGCAGAGCCTGGCACGCGACCCTACGACCAAGGCAGATGCTAGGTGCCTTTCTTGAAACGCGACCAAGGTGCAGCTGCACGTGCACATGCAGATGTCGGGACGTTGGTCACACTCGCTAATGTTTATAAACCATCGTTTTTTTTTTTGTTTTTTTGCAACGATTCCGCCTCGACGCAATCGTTGTCTTCGAAGCGCATCCACGTTTTCGCGACGTAACGTCGCGTGTACCGCGTCGCGAGCTGAATTGGAATTTAATGGAGGAGAATAAAGCCGGTTAACGACCGTCGGGCTTTTAACGCCGAGATACAGGGTCGGGATGGTTAATAATTTTCACGAATAAAATGTAACTATCGCCACGCGGCGGGATTATTTGAATGAAATTTATCTCAAGAGGTGGTTCAGAGGAAGATACACAGTAATTCAACCGTTTCGTTTCGGTCATCTTGCCGGCCAATGCGCCGTCAGTTTATGGGCTATGTTTGACGGCCGCTGCTTTTTCGTGTGGCGCAGGAGTTATCCGATTTTTCACCGAGCTATCTCGAATGAACACTTCGAGGCGAACGCGCGTCTGATAATTTCACGACAGCCGTGGCTAGAGCCATTCCACTCCTTATGTGTCCACTTTCTTTCGCGTAGTTTTCAACACGCTTCTTTGTAATCGACGGCGATCCTCCTGTTGGATCTACTGTGCAGTAATTCACACTGGTTGATGGAAAATCAAATTTCTTCGGATATGGTAAAAATAATGTAATAATATAATAATAATAATATATTTATAATATATTAATATATTGCTAAAAATATATGGTAAAAATAATATATTTTTACACTGTTTTAGACACGCCTAATCATTTTTGGCATAAATGCATAAAATTCGAAATATGGATATCGATTACACAATATTTTTGCCATGATTTTGACCAAAAATTTTATTTGCCGAAAACAATTTCTTCTATTAAATTCGATAAACGTTTGCTAATCGTTTAAGGGCGACAGAGAAAGCCTCAACACGAACGCGTACTAACATTTTCCAATTGTGGTTAGACGCAGATGTTGCATTCGAGGAATGCTAGACGGATGTTCATTGTTCCATAGGAAATGAAACGCGTTGCAGCGAGTCACGAACGCACGCGTCGCGATTGTTATGCAAACGGACGTTAGTGTAATTGAAGAGAAAGACAATTATTTCTTTGCCGTTCAGATGAACGCGTACCGTGCGTGTTTAATCGTTAATGGATATCTCGTCGGAAATGGAAAGTAGCGTCTGAACATTGTCGCTTGAACAATTCAATGCTGTCACGATCATGGATGAAATTTATTCAGAAGTATTGTTCGGAAGGTTTAATTGAAGTGCGTACCGGGTTAGATTGAAATTACCATTTTTGCAAAATGTATGAAATTTTTTACAGTTTTATAATGAAATTTGCGATTATTAAAGCATCCTAGTTTGACAATAACTTAGTATTCTAATTTAAGATTTTACAGAGCGATATTTACTAGCAAAAGGAAACATTTTTTTTGCACCGAAAATGAAATTACTTTACCGTGCACAACAGTTTCAAGCGATTATGTTCAGAACTGTATTAATTCTCTACGTGTTTCGAACTGTTTGAAAAAATATGCTTTCAACAAACTTCTGAAGGGTCCCCATAAGCCAGCAACCGGCCATTGGAACTACTCAGTAGCCGAAGGGGCTTAACCCCGGTTTTTCGCGCAACCCTCGCAAAAACAAAACGCTCGGATCGTTGAGAACCCTCGCCGACCACCGCGATTTATCGCGGAACTGTGAACGATCGTTAAACTCCGCCGACGCGTCCCGATGGAACAACGAACACGCTTGTACGAGAGCCCGGTTGTTCGCGATTAAAGGTGGCCTCACACCGTCCGCCGCCATTCCTCGGCTCTCTTCCGAGAAGATAAAACAGCATCGGCCGGTGACCCAATTTCGGTGAAGATTTCGATTGCGATCGGCGGAATCGTTCGAGACCGACACTCTAGTTAATCGTTATTTATTAACGCATCGGCGGGCTCGATGCGAGGATAATCGATGACCGTCTGCAATACGAGGCTGTTATTAATCGTTTCAATAAGCCAGTCGTTGAACGGGTCCAGTCGATAATTGTGTCGACTGATACGAGCCCGAAGGTTCGCTGAACGATTAAAGGACTTCTGGGGAATTTCACGTTTGTTCGTTTTTGTTGATCTTAAAAGTTGATGGAACTTCACGGTTTTATTAACGGGGACAGTGAATGTTAGACAATTAAAATTCGTTCATTTTTATTTGATGAACTTTCACGATTTCATTGTAGCCTGGAAAAAAATGGGAACGAGAGAAGCAAATGTTATTATGGGAAGAATGTTTCTTAGATTGTTTAAAAATAATCCACGACGTCATCCTACGGAACGCAGAATAGTTATTTGCGATCCAAAATGCCGGCAATCCGCGTCAACAATACAACCACTTCAGGTATTCATGGTTCGGTGTAATTAGCGACGAAACGGCCGATTGTAATGAACAATAACAGAAATTGCTCGGTTTCTTCATTGTTTTCGAGTCCATTTGGTTTTCCTTCGGCGTTCTGCGGCTCCATTTTCGTTTCCATTTGCATGCGATCACAATCAACCATTTTCCTCGGCGCACAAACGTGTCAAGATCACGGCGATTAGGGGTAGTTTTCATGGTAAGCGGCACAAAGCGCGACTGGGGTACGGCATAAGGCTGGCCATTCGCCACTCGAGGTATACGTGTCTGTTCATGGTGCCGCATAGTATTTCCGATTGCTCGGCTCGATTCGAGGACTTTCGTTTCCCTTCACCCTTTTACGCCAAGCCCTTTTGTGAGTACACTTATCTTTGAGGCCGGGATCCATGAACGAAGTAAAAGAAACGAGGGCCCTCGAGGAACGCGATTGCACTTTTCGAAACTCGCGATAACTGTTCGACCCATTAGGCACCAATAAATAATCTTGAGATAAACAATTTTTTCTAAAAAAAAAATGTTTCAATGCTCAGAGATATCGTGCAAAATTTTTTTGGGATAAAATATACGATGGAGAATTTGTCGTTTTACTATATTTTTTAAACGAAATTATTTTAAACATCCACAATTTTTCGACATTTTAACTTTAATATGTAGATTGTTTGCATATTTGGCACTGTTTATCATGTACATTTATTATTTTTCTTAAGAATCGTCGACACCATTATTTAATTATTGTATTAAATTCTCATATTCAATAATCATTGTTTATCACACGCATTGACGTCGCCAATAATGTCACTTTTATTATTCATTAATTTTAATATCACATTAAACAACGCGGATTGCCTGACTAATATCGATTACTCCACACCGATGAAGCCTGATCAATAAAATGTACGATGAATAATGCAAAATATGATGAATAGAATAGTATATAAATGTGTAATAGCTGTAATTAGCAGGCATTACTCGTTACACGCCGCTCGCGGGTGTTTATACAATATTAATTTGGTTTTACCTTCGTCGGTATTCAGTCGGAATGTTGTCTCAGCAATTCTCGGGCATCGCATGCAAATGTTTACTCTCGACGATCGTGAAACGCGAATATGCGATCTTAGACATGGTTTATGTGCATCATCTGGAATGACACTGACGTCACGCCCAGATCGCTGAATCTACGCGTATAAACGTAATAGCAGGAAGTTATTTGTAATGCTGGTCGACCGATCGTAAATATTCTTTTGCCCTGTAAGTTATAATTATTTCATTGCGTCGATTGACGGTTGTTGATTCCAATATCTCGTCGTTGCTCGGCAAAAACTGGCGAACAGTTTTCTTAGAGGCTTCCACCTTTCGAACACGCATAAACTTCACGGTAAACACCATAGAATATCGGATAACGACTCGTAAAATTTTTAGTCCATGATACTATTTATGATTTTATGCAAAACAGAAAAAGCATTTAAAGAATTTAGCAATATTGTTTTCGTTTTCTGTAATCATGATTATTAAAAAAATTAATAAATGTCTATGTGTGTTCTCTGTCTTGCTATTAATTGCAGACGATTTTTATTTTGCATAAAAATTGCTTATATCAATATTTTTCTAATGAAATATATTGGAATTTCGAAAGCAGATAGGTGACGTACCAATTTATGTCCATCTACGGTTTTATTCGGTCCGAATACAGTAAATATTCTAAGAAAACGAGAACTGCACGATCTAAGAAAAACAAATATCCACTGCGGGGCATACCCCGCGAGGGGCCAAGAGTCTGCGTTCTGTGTGTCGGCGAGGTCACAAAAAAATAGTAGAACTGTACGATCTAAGAAACAGCACGGACCCGAGGGATTTTCTTAGATCGAATCTTTACCATACTTTATTCTAACGCTTACAGTCATTTTTCTTATTAAATATATGGGAATTTGGAAGAATTGAATATAAGTATGTGACGTTTGAATTTGTATGCGATTATCAATATATTTATTAATATATTCATATTAATATTTTTAATAAAATTTATATCAAGTTTAAAGAATTCGAATGTTTATTATCGTTCTTGCTGGATTCGACTGCTTCATCTTTACGTCGAGGACCTTGCTCCAGAAAGGCAACCAGAATTCAATAATTTATTCGACTGGGTTTGTGCCATAATTTCTGGGTAATTTCTCCTTTTCGCGCAGACAATAATTTCAGCCGATTATCCTTTTTTGCGGGAGAAGAGAATTTCTCGGTACCGTCGTTTCACCGGTGTCCAATTAACGAAAACGAATAAAACGACCGTCCCGAAAGCAATTAACAACATCGTTTTTAATCGGTCGCAATTACCCACGAACAAGACGCTCGCTGCGGATCCGTCATTCATTGAATTACGATCGATTTTATTACCCTTATTACCGGATAATCACGGCGTGGAAATTAAATTTTTCGCTGCGCTTCGAAACACAAGAAAAAAAAGAAATGTGGATCAAAACGTGCGACGCTGAGAAAGGGAGTCCCAAGGTGGACAGGCCGACACGTTCGGTGAAAAAAATGAAAATCTCGTTTCGTTTTTTTCGATATGCAAATCACTGTGCGAGGAGCTGTAGCTAACGTTAGAAATTTGATTGATGATTCCAATTAAGGACCAGTTTTGACTAGTGATTATTATGTTATAAATTTCACTGGACACAAGATTTCTAATCAAATGTGTGAGCATTTTCCGTCATATTGGTAACTTGATTCGAGTCTCTTTTCCGCTAATTGTGGAATACAATTTCTATGGTTGAAGATGAACTGCAAAATAAACGAACCGTTCAAAAAGCAAAACGATTAACCACCATTCGATCTTCACTATTTACTGTAAGTGTTTCATGCTGTTTCGATCTAATACGGTTCCATACAGATTAAGATTTGTCCCCCCACTCTACCTTCCCCCTTCTACGACGCTATCACGTGACGCGTTCCGTCTTCGTCGCGCATGCGTCCCAATGTCACGTGACTGATCCGAGGGTAATTTTTCCCCTCGATTATTTCCCCTGCTCTTGCGATATTTAACAGCGCATTCTGCAACTAAAATTGCGGCGTTTGGTAAGAATGAGTGCCGCGATGTAATCGGATTATAATTTTTCCGAGTGTTGGCCAGTTAATTATTGTAAACATGACGTTGGTAGTGAAACAGTACCGCGAAAAAACGAGTGTCCGAACAAGGAAGCGTCCGAGCGTATTCGAGCCGCAGCGCGTCTAATTGAATCGAAACCTGGCCTTGTACCCAGAAAGAACACGATCCGGCGATATTTTACGGTGACTTCTCGGCAGACGATGCACGAGCAGCGGTGCGCTCTCGCGGAACTGGTTCCCCACGAATAATTATTCCCTTCCAGGTAAACAGGCTTTATCTTTCGATGTAGGTCCCGCGAGCGGTCACTGGTACCGAACGTGTCAGCGGACGCTTCTTTCTATCGGCATGCTCCTGCTCGCCGTTCTACCTTTTTTTTATTCCCAGAACTTTCGTACCGACTCTAGTTCTTTTGAATTTCCAGCGGACTGCGGATTTTACGCGTTCATTAAAATTGAGTGGCAGCAGTCAGGCGATGAACAGATTATCAGAATTTCGGAACATCAGTGTATCGATTCAAGCTTATTAACACGTTGACTGCCATGTCACCCATATGTGCGTGACGGAACTATTTGTCCAAGTTTTAAAATGAATTTTTACGCTAATATATTAATCGTACCAAATTTTATTAGGATCTGTCAAATGCCAGAAAGTTGGAGGACTACTCCATGTCATACATATAATTTTTTTCAATTTTTATTTCATTAAATAACCTACATTGATTTGATGGAATTTTTTAGGTTTCTAGTTTGGCAGTCAAAGTGTTAAAAGAGGAATAAAGAAATTTTTTAAATGTTTTTTATTATGCAAAATAAATTTTGAATATCCACAGGCTACTTATAACTTATCTGTGACAGTACTGTGTTTTTATATTTTATAGGAGGGTACGTTACTTTTAATAAAATACTGTGATAGACTGCGAATCTTTATGCACGATAAAAATCTTTTATCTCAATTACAGTGGGATAAACTAGAAAATTGTCCATTTTTAATAGGTTCGGTAAAATGAAAATAATATAATATTTTTTAATTATTCTAGTAATTTTG
This sequence comes from Lasioglossum leucozonium, assembly GCA_028454225.1. NCBI lineage: Eukaryota > Metazoa > Arthropoda > Insecta > Hymenoptera > Halictidae > Lasioglossum > Lasioglossum leucozonium. The sequence goes on along the minus strand of CM052212.1, from coordinate 7,936,025 downwards.
GATAGGACGAATTTGTTGAAACATTCAGTACGAGATTTTTAAAACCAATGTGGAGCTGTTTATTTAAGAACAATGTATTTCTTAATGGTGCAGAGACTTACTGCGTCCCAACTGTTCCGTATAATGACAGCACACTATCGAGCAACACCCCATAGTGAAAGGAATAATGCTCAACATACTGCAGAAGTTCATAAAAATGCATCCATGTATAACTGTACCAGTTTCAAGTATTCGCCAAGAAATCATATCATATGAAAATATTCAAATATTAAATACCTAACAAATAAAATTGAGTAGTAGATGTTTATGCAATTTTTAATTTTTGTATACAAATTTTAAGGAAGTGGAATCAAATAAAATCTCATATAAAAAAATTAAATATCTATAAAATGTCATAAATAAATTAAAAAATTAATTAAATATCTATTACAAATCTATAAAATTTTATATTCTAGTATTTTTTTTAAATAAGTCATAAATGCTGAAAAATGCACCGTCTATACATCAGAATAATTAGATTTAACTGAGATGACTCCTAAAAAATAGTAAAAATTACAGTTGTCGAAAAATATAATCGGTTTCGTTTGCAAATAATTTCTCACAAAACCATAAAGAACAAACAAACTAAATGATTTCCAATTCTTTCCTGTTCTACTTCTATCTTCTATTTACTGTTGAGAAACATTATCCGCATAGGAAGCGATTACAGAAGTGAATCACCGGTAATTGCAGTTAGCCAAAGAAACGAGACTACGATCAATGTCGCGGATTTGAATTTTAATCGACTGATTAATATTTATTAGCGATCCGGAAGGGAAGGAGATTGCCGCGGTAATCTTTCTTTGCTAATCATCTTCCGCGATTCAATAATTGAGTCCTCGGAAACACGTGCGCTCTGCAGCTACAATTTAATCACAAACATGTTGTGTGCTACTCCTCTGTACTTGTTAGATCATTATGCGATTGAAAGACGCATTTGGAACGTCGCCCAGAGAAACTCGATTTAATTCGATCATCTTGTTCTCTTCTTGCACAAAGCTCCGTTCAGTCTTTGATATTTCAAGCCAGGAATAAATCGGTATAGTCATTAAAGCATAATTATCTGCTGCCAGATGTAATAATAGCGAACACAATGAAATGAAAACTTGTGTAAACCATAGCTACAATTGTTGTAATATGAACTATTGATATTTATTGTCTATCAACAATCCATTCGATACTCCTCTATTGACTTTGTAAAAACTATTTATTTTATAGTAATTTTTCATTTATTTGTCAATAATCTTCATTCAACTTGCTTGATTTTTTAGTAATTCTTCGTATATACTTTTTTTATAATTTTTCATGTATATTTATATATTTAGATTTATATTGCTTCATTTAGTTTTTATACATTTATTTTTCGGTAATTCTTCATTTTAATTTGTCAGTTAATTTATTATTCTTCAATTACTGTCTTCGTTAACACTAGGTTTACGGAGGACTAAATTTATTTTACAGAAGTAACAAGAATGAGTTAATCCAAATTTTTCGCCATATTTTTTATAATATATACCTAAAGAAATAAATTGGTTTAATAATTCCTCACGAATGCATCTTCACAGTTTCAATATTTGTGAATTAAGAATATTAGAACCCGTCATTTTGACGTGTCAAATAAATCTGGTGTTAATAAATATAGGAAATTAGCGTACACGCACTCCTCGATCATCTACCAAGGAGCAACAATCTCTTCCATTATCGTTTGCAAATAAAAGGATATTAGCAGCACTTATGATAGCCGACAGGTTCCGCAACAGAGTGGTGTATCCGCGCAGAGGTGCCCTATCGCGGCGCTTAGCTGGGATCCCACGCTCTTTGCATAACGTGACTGACCTACCGTATCGTCAATACTACCTAAGCGTGCTGCCTAACGTGGCAGTAACACGTAAACTGGGCTCTCGAGGAAATTCGCGTCCATTCTGCGAAAACGACCACGACCACGGCCACGACGCTACGCACGATGACCTTTCCGAGATCCGGCCGATTACTTCAGCGCTATTCATTGATTTCCAGGATTCATACGGTTGACCCATTGACACCGTCTAGTGTCCCTTGACATTAATACCCTCCGCGGGGATTAATCGTGCGTGCACCGAGCTGGTGCAACTGAATTACAATTAGACTGCGGAAGCTTATGCAAAGCTTATGTACATTTTTACAGTAGATCTCAAACTGCCAGTCGTTAAAACATCGAGGCCTGACGCGGCTTTATGGCAATTTTTCTGTGATTTATAGAATTAGATTTATTACAATTCTGTGGTTTATATTGTTTTATTATTATTTATTATCGTCGCCTTGTTGGTGAGGATACTTTGTAGTTTAGGATATTTTGAAATTTATTGAACTTAAATTTACAGGACTGTGATGAACCAATTTTTTTTCTAAATTATAACAATTTTTATTATTTTTCCTATATGAAGCCTAAATATATCATTTATTTTCTTTATTTTTTCTAGTCGATTTATTGTAAAGTCCCCAGATTAGGACTTGTCGTAATTACGACACAATGTCACGTGACTAAGCCAGTAGTAGCAGCGGGGGAGGGGGTAGCTGTTTCCTCTCAAATTGTGCTCTTCCCCTCGTCTAGCAACTCTGTGTTCAGGCTTTCAAATGAGTTTAAATTTATTATCGTACTACTTTTTTTATCGAAAATATTATAGATTGACAATTTGTCAAAAATCGTAAATTTAATGTCCAAATATTTTTTGGCTCCACTACCTTTTTCCTCAAAATTCATTCTCAAATTGACGGGTGCAACCGTCTGTTTCCCGTTGATGCAACAGCTCCTCCAGGTATTCTCCGCGAAAAGGCATCGCCGATTCGCTCGTGACCAGTGTATTACCGTGAAATACATGGAATCGCCGATGCAGATACTCGGTTTCGATAAGTACAAGCCACCGAAAACCGTTTCGCTTGCGACCTCGAAAGAAATGCGACGCTAAGTACGCGACGGTTCGAACTACCAAGCATGAAGCTCCGCGGGGAGCACACTCTCTATGACACCGAGCGAAACGGAAGGGAAGCGGATAAAACGCGACGAAGTCGTCGAACAGGAAGTGGCTTTGCCCGTGCAGAGACCCAAGCGGTCATTAAGAGAAAGATCAAGGATTTTTTGTTTGTTTTTTTTCGGCGTCCCTCGACGCCGATGAAAACTGGTTTCCATTATGACGATCCATCAATCGCGGGTGGTGTCACCGGAGAATTCGTGTTTCCATAAACTTCCTGGCATTTTGTCTGAATGGTGAAGAATTGTATCGTTACCTTCGTTAAAACGGTCATTTATAATCATTTTATTCAATTATAATTATTTAACTTCTACAACTGAATAGTATTGCAAGGAACAAGAGCATTATAAAAATGTTTCTTTCCTGCTTCGATAATTTTAATAAACCAGCTGACGCCGCGCTCTGATTGGTCTATGTTAGGTCTGGGTTAAACTCCGAGAGTCGATGACGTAGAATCTACTACCCCCACTATCATTTTATTCAATTATAATTATTTAACTTCTACAACTGAATAGTATTGCAAGGAACAAGAGCATTATAAAAATGTTTCTTTCCTGCTTCGATAATTTTAATAAACCAGCTGAGGCCGCGCTCTGATTGATCTATGTTAGGTCTGGGTTAACCTCCGAGAGTCGATGACGTAGAATCTACTACCCCCACTATCGCGCTCCGGTCACCAAACCTGTCTGAACCTGCCGCAACAAACGTGCTACGTCACCGGTTGTCTAGTTTATCTTTTCAGCACTCTTTTCAGCATTTTTTCAGCATTCTTTAAAGAGAATTAGAGTTAAAAAAGGATAAAATACAAATATGGTTACACATTAAAAATTGTTTAGAATTTAAATAATCAATAAAAATATGTCACTGGCCAAACATGGATATATAAACAAGATAAAGAAAACATCTGTTAATGGCGTTCCCGATTTAATGAATTTTAAATGTAAATTCACACTTTCGCCAGTCATGGGCGATGTAAAACAATAGAATACATAAGTAGATTATAGGCAAGCTGCAGCCAAGTGTTCACCGTTCAATCCGGATCCATTTTTACGTTGTACAAGTGAATAGGTCTTCCGGGCCGGCGACGGGTGCCGGCATTTCACGGTTATTCGCTATAATCCATATTTCCCCTATGGTAGACGGTCGATCGACCGTCATTAATGTCATTAGTATTTCATGGCTGAGCTACGGGATAAATATCCGATTTGACTTCGGTCCGTGATTCCTGCGCGCGTTGAATTATTTATGGGGATCGTCGTCGGTGGAAAAAAAATTAGCACCCTGCATAATATTCCTGCGCTTCGGTATAGTTAGAGAAACAAGCCACTTTTAGTACCGATTTTACTGTTTGCAATAACCCGTTAGTAATTAGCATCGTTAAGTGTGCACCGATCGAATAAAATTCATTTTTGCCCAATAAATGTTTTAATTGATATTGGAATTTTATTACGTTCGTTCGGCGAGTTCTGTATATTTTTATTCAAATGCAATTATTAAAATGCAATTATTAAATTGCAATCATTTCGCACATGTTTCTGCATGCGTGGAATTGACGGTTTTTTTAATTAAAAAAAGGGGGAAAAATTTACCCCCACTCTGCCAGTGCGTGGGAAACGCGTCACGTGACCAAGCGTGGAGGAAAGCGTCGTGGAAGGGGAAGGTAGAGTGGGGACACAAGTCTTGGTGACTATGAACGGAACAGGTTGAAATTAACTTGAAATTAAATTAAATTAATAGGTGCAATTTAAAACCGTACTGTCATATTATCTTCAACTTATTAAACATATTAAGGAAGGAAATACAAATTTTTATTTCATTCCAATTTGTTGTAATTCGCATGAAAAATTTGTATTTTGCACAAAGCTGTCTAGTGATGAGTTATATCTGGTTTAAAAATTGTCGGTAAAACTTCTTTATATTTATTGTGATCCTTTGTGCGCATTTTCTAATCGATCATCATTTTTCCCATTTGATAATTGTAAACATTAAAAAAAGAATTCTCTATGTATTTTCTCACGCATTAATACGACCGTTTGAATTTCGTGAATAATTGCCGGCCTACGCGACGATTTGATGAGCCTGAGAATTTAGTTGTTAGGCTGGGCCGCGTCTGCCGCCGAAGGGAGCGTCCTCCTCCCGTTTTCATTGGCGTTGTCGTCCTGATGATGTATCATCTGCATAAACCGTGCGAAATCGGATCCGTCCGATTTGATGTGGCCATTAATCGTCGGCGATAATTTACCCGTGACAGTCTGTCAAAACGGGGAATGAAAAATTGAAACGAAAGGGAAACCGTGGTGCAGGATTAATTCCTACAGCGATAGAACCGTGCGTGAAAATGTTTCGAATGAATTTGTTGGTTCTGAGGACACCGTGATACGCGTACTTTTATGCGTTTACGACCGACACAGACTTATCTTATTTTTCATGAATTAAGACCCTTCCGAGACGAGAGATATATTTCTATTTTTAACCGCTGCTCGTTCCGAATCGCCTCGCTATACATATTCTGATTTTACGTAAAGATAAAACCTGCATTGAATTCTATTTCCAGTTCTTAGATGATTTTGTTACGTAATTTATTTATTATAGCTTGCGAGTCATCCAACGCGTCGTTTTATCTGAAATGCAAATGACACGGCGTAAAGAATGTTGTGTCTCGAATGTTAATGGGAGAATATGTTCTCGAATTCGTGTAATAATTTAACACTTCAGAGCGGGCAGTGCTGACAATTTTACTGTCAATAAAGATATTCGCGGACCCCCACAGCTTTGCGGTGCTATAAATTATTGCAAAATTATGGGGGTAAGTAAATCGCTGTTACGACATTCATTGGCATAACCGTGGATCGATTTGCAACTATTTTAGCATCGCCTAGCTGTTCAGGGTGCTAGAAACTTAAAGATAAACATTTTACAAACACCATAAAATATGGATGTTCGATTAAAAAACGATCTATCGACTTAAATCTTTGAATATTGAGTAAATTATTAAAAAATAAATTGTTATAAGCAACTGTATCTCCTACAATCGTCTCCCAACGTTTCGCGAGCTGTCGGATTCCTTTTCCGTAAAAGTTGCTTCCTCCTTGAAAAAAAGATTTAGCTCTCCAAGGATTGGGAACTTTCGCAATCATCCCCTAAGTTTTGCTCTCCGTTCGCCGAGTTTCCGTCGATCTCCGAAATTTCGTCGAGTTCCCGAGCGTTCGTATAAAACAGCAATAAAATCTGCGCGCGCGCTCGCGGGCTGCCAATAAAGTTTTCCCGGCGATTCGATAGCGAGTTTCTGAAAATGGAGCTGATATCTGGAGCGCAGCGAAGCCGCATGAAAACAGCAAACGGACCAGCATTGTTAGGTTCACCGAACGGCGGAGGAGAGAGAGCGAGCGTGCGTGGAATTCTCGTGGCTTTCCTCTCCTCGGTTTCTGTCATCGGAACGGAAACCGGCGACTGGCGTGTCGTAAAAAGGATAGCTTTATTAAAATAGAAATGACTCTGTGTTGGGTGGGAGGGAGAGGGGGGATCCTTGACGCGACGCGCGACAAACGCGGTTCACTCCAGCCGGAAGAAATTCGCCGAGAAACGAAAGGGAGAACCAACCCATTGGCCCTCTTGCATTCCGCTTCCCTTCTGCCCGTTGTCGTCGTCACTTTGAAGACCCGCCTTTGCTCATTTGTATACCATTCACGCCGCTGCCGCGCCGCTCGTACACGCTGCGTGCAGGCGACAAGCATAATGCGACCAAATGTCTGCTAGTCGGGGAAAAAAGAAACTGAATTCACGTGTGTGCATCCCCCTATTTTTTTTCTATTGGCGCTGGTAAATTAGGTTCGATGACTTCGGATTTACCCTTCCCTCGCCAGCCTAATGCAACCAGCGCAACTAGGGGTCTAAATACTGCTCGGACTGTCCTATTCGTTCGGTGACGGTAGAGTTTAGGGGACCCATAATGACCTTCGCAGATGTTATCAAGATCATCCTCATGAATGATCTCCAAAAGAATTTAGCCGTCGCTCGTTAGCGAAAAATTATTAACGAAATGTAGAACGAATCTTCTCGATCCGGGTTAACCCCTAACCAGTGGGGTCTCCCGTGACCCCATAAAAATGCCTGCTCACTATCTTCCGCTACTGAATCGTGTATCTCACATTTTAGAACAATAAAGTGGAAGCAACGTTTCACTACGGGTCCGTTCAGACCCAACATCCGGCCGGCACGTTGTTAAAATCGTCCACTGTCCGATAAAGCAATTAGATCTGTAACACGCATGATAATATTTTGATAAAGTATTGGAACGTTGGAAACGTATTCTACTATATTCTTGACATTTACTCGAAGAAAGTTCCGGGAACACGTTCACGGGGTACGTGAGCAAGTTTTTCTCGTTCGCTCGATTAAAATTCGAAAGTGCATAACTCGCTAATCTCGGTCGGGTCAATATGCATACGTATGCACTGACCGCCCATGATACAGAAACACGATACACCGATAACGTATAACGACTGTCGCGGAATGTGCTAGTTTTGTCCTCTCATTCATAGAAAAATCACCTACTATAGAATTCGGAAGCCGGTCTCCGAAGGTTAAAAACATCACGCTAAACAAACTCTACATTCCTCCACAATAATTAATTTCACCGTTTGACAAACTTAAAATGCATTTTCGACCGGGGACAAAGTGATTTGCCCTGTATATCCTGAAATTTGGTTGTATGTAATGATATTTGGTCCTCTCAGGGTTTCAAAAATACATTCCACCACCTCTCCCTTTACCAATCCTCAACTATCGCCTAATTTCAAGCGGGACCTACTTTTTATTAAGGTGGGTTCCGAACCACCTATGCTACTTTTATATATTTTATTCATATCTAAGAATATATTAAGAATATTTCCTTTAACGCTAGGCTCGCGGAGCAGAATCGCCAAATTAAGATTTGTGTCCCCACTCTATCTTCCCCTTCCACGACGCTACTCCCCACACGTTCGCCGCGGCCCGATCACGTGACTGGCAGAGAGGGGGTAACTTTTTCCTCTCGATTCATCTCGCCCTCGCCTGGTGACTCTGTCACGGAGCACTTGAGATAACTATTTCACAAAATCAACAATTTCAGCCATTTTTCACGTTAACAACCTAAATAATCGTAAATTAAAAATATTAAAACCCGTCATTATGACAGGCTCCGTAAACCTGGAGTTAAGGAACTAAAATGTTGAATAACTAGAGAAATGAACAATACACACTGATCATTTGATATGTACATAACCACATTATAATTAATTACTTTAGCGTTTAAATATAACCATATTATAATTAACTACTTTAGAATTTAAATATAATCACATTATAATTAACTACTTTAGAATTTAAATATAGTCCTGCTATCCGGAATACGTCGACAAACTGTTATATAATTTATAACAGCAGGGTCGGTCCACATTACAGCCCGAGGCTCCACTAAATTCTACCAAAATTCGTAGGATATTACTTTCCACTTTGCATCTGCTACAAGATCCCCTAACATCCCATGACTGGCCTAAAACTCCGGGGCGCGAACCGTTCACGCCATTAATCGTTTCTTGCCAAACACCGTCCAAATTTCGGTAAAATTTGTCGCGTAATTTTGTTTGGCGTTCGCTTGACAAATGGTCCACCGCCGTGCGCGCGTCTCTTTTCACGCTCGCACACGGGATCGCGCTTATGCATCGATGCATCTGGAAAAGTGATTTCGAATGGCGTGTATAGCCGGCTCTATTTATCGGGAGAGGACGCCGCTGAATTTATGGTTTTCTCGGCACAATGGTCAGATCCGCGTGACCTGATTCACGCCTCGCTCGAAGATCCAACCGTTGCGATCCCGGTTTCATTGGCGAGAACCGTCCAGTTGGCCTTCGTCGTGGAAATCCGGGAAAGCCGGTTCGGAACGAATCCTCGTTTACGAGGACTGGCACAATGTTGTACGGCGCGGCGTGTTTTACACCGGAGAAAAAAAACCTCGCCATTGTGGCGGAAACAGCGTTTCGATTACTGTGTACACAACACCGGGTTTCAGGGGACCCTGCTCTCCTTTTCTTCCCTGTGACGGTACCGCTGAAATATTGCCAGCGTGCATTTGCAATTGATCCGATCTCGTACGTGGCTCCCATCGTTTACATTTCTGGATACTTTATGGATTTTCTGCGCTGTACAAAAAAATTATTTTTACAGAGGTTCCTTTCATTCAATTATACCTACGCCCGGACTAATTAGCTTGCCTATTAGCGACGGAACTACAAATTTTCGGGCCCTCCCCGCGAAATATAACTTTGGAAATGAAATGAAAAACAATTCATACGCAAAAAGTTTTTTTGTCAGTCTTCTTTAATTTAATTTAAATTGGGGATAATTCTAGTAAAATTACAAGACAAAAAATGCAAAAATTTTGGGTCCCCTTCGTTTACGGGCCTATCCGTGAAATATAATTTTGGCCCCCCAGAAAACGTACAATTTATACGCAAAAAATTTTTTTGTCAGTCTTCTTTAATGCAATTTAAATTAGGGATAATTATAGTAAAATTACAAGATAAATGCATAAATTTTGGGCCTACTCCGATAACGGGACCCTCTGCGAAATATAATTGTGATCCCCAGAAAAGGAACAATTTATACGCAAAAAGTTTTTTGTCAGTCTTCTTCAATGCAATTTAAATTAGGGATAATTTTAGTAAAATTACAAGATAACAAATGCAAAAATTTTGGGCGCCCTTCAATCACGGGACTCCCTGCAAAATATAATTTTGACCCCCAGAAAAAGAACAATTTATACGCAAAAAGTTTTTTGTCAGTCTTCTTCAATGCAATTTAAATTAGGGATAATTTTAATGAAATTACAAGATAATAACTGTAAAAATGTTGGCCCCCCTGCAATTACGCGCCCCCCGTGGGGTCTTGCGGTATTGAAGCTCTGCCCTTGTTGCTTGCTGCTGCACTAGAATTTATAAATTAGCCTTTGGTAGAGTATTTTAGAAAGCTCGCTAGCTATCGCTGGCAGAATATACCATCTCTGAAAATTTCTTTTTATTTTCACCAAAAATAGGAAACACTTAACAAAAAATCGCCCTCGACACCCCACAAAAGCTGTAATCCATAAAAATAGAATCGTGTTTGGCGGGTCCTCTGTACATGCATCTCGGAAACAGTTTTCTAGCAGCATTATAAACAAGCGAGTTATTTCAGATAGCCAGTTCCTATTGACTCACCCCGTATTTTCACTGGCGGCGAGCTAGTGTTGTTCGATCACGGTGAAACGCGGCGACGACACTCAAAGGAGACAAGGCGACTCAACAACGCGCGCCGACGCGACGCGACGCTGGACGTTTACGCTGCGTCGTGTCCCGCACAATGAGTCTTGTGCAACGCGTACGCGTATCGCCGACATAAATTGTGTTTGGTCATCCTTCGTCTATAAATAATTCCGAGCTGGCACAATAGGATGGACAGCTGGAAACGCCCTTAAAAACCAACCCCGGCCTGCTCGCACGAGAGGCATCCGTGACGCGACACCGTGTTTCGCGATCGCTTTTCGATGGACTCTCTGCGACTCCGTGCAGAAAAATTGACGACATTGCCTCCCTTGCGGTGCAACGGGGTGCGAACGCGCGCTGGGGGTGTCGCCTGCGAAAATAACCGGTGCAACGGTCGATGGAACGTCGAGGAGTCGAGGTCGACTACGAGGACGAAGAATTCGATTATGCATCTCGATATTTTTATTGAAATTTGCTTGTCACAAAATATTTGTATGCTATACAAATGACAAAAAAATATTGGATCGCATTTGAAAATCACATAATTTCCATAAATTCCAGCTAATGAGTTGAAACTTCTTGACGGGTTGGAAGAATCAGTTTACTAGAAATCGAGTGAACATAATTTTGAAAAATTGCTAAATTCTTTTACAAAAAAATTTTCATAAAATCGACCCAAAGAAGTTGAGACTTTGTGACTTGTTGGAAGAATTATTTCACTAGAAATCGAGTAAACACACTTTTGAAAAATTATTAAATTTTTTTTTATAAAACAATTTTCATAAAATCGACCGAAACAAGTTGAAGCTTCGTGACTTGTCAGAGGAATCAGTTTAGCAAACATCGGGTGAATATAATTTTGAAAATGTTTGCTGTTGCCCGGAATTGCAAAGAAGAAATTAGTGCAGATTAATTTCTTCAACTTTTATTACTTAAAAATTCTTTCGTAATCGAACTCGAATTTTAGGTGGTCGTATATATCCGAATAAAAATGCAATCAACTCGGAAACTCCGGCGCAGTAAAAAATCGTTCGGGAGTAATGCGCAATTACCCGGTGAAACAATTATGAGCCGATTGAGAGCGCGCCAGGGCGATCCGAAACTCATTCGAGCCCCGTAAAGAATTCACGTTCGAACGCGTTTCGCGATTCGTTCCACGCTCGCCATAAAATTCGCGTCGTTTCGCATAAAAATCGGTTTGGCGTTGATGCGCGACGGAACAGAACGGGAAACGTTTTCGTGCGACGACACGGCCGCGATCGTTTTGCGCGACAATGTCGCGAGCACGAATAGCGAATTTGCTAAGGTTTCACGGTGGAGGCAGCTTCGGGCCCCATAAAAAAAGGATTGAGTGCGCATTTAACTGGTCGTTGCTAATGACCGGCGCATTGTGCGCACCCCGGTCACTATATAATAAAGCGATAAATTAAAAGAGCCGACCCCGTGTGTCGCGTCGTGTCCTTTTCGGAGTCGCGTTAGCAGTCATCGTGGGGTTAATGGCGTGTGAATCCCATGGGATCCTGTGAGTCGTACCGGTTAGCGGTCGGCTTCAATGGAAACCAGTCGGGGCCCGGTCGTCATCGCTGGTCTTTTCACTGACTGGTCCAGATTTATCACAGACCGTTCGCTGGTTCCCGTACTTCTCCTATGTTCTACATAGTTTGTCGCGAACACTTGCCCCACCATGTCATCGGTGCCATCCTTTTCATCGTGGGAGTCTTTCATAAATATGTAGTACAGTAAATATTCGATCTAAGAAAACGGGAACTGTACGATCTAAGAAAAACAAATATCAGCGCAACCGCGGGGCAAAGAAGCTGCTTGTAAAGTGTAAATGCCATCGGTCTTAGAAAAATTGTGTTTTATCCGAGTTTACAAACATTTATATAGTCAACTTAAAAATTTTTTTAAAGTGGTGATTTTTCCACATTTTTCTAAAATTCAGTGGGATGTTAAAAGGTTAATGAAACCGTCGATGTGGCCATTGAACTTTAAAGGTCAGCGTCCGCGAGGGAATTCTAAATCCCAGGGTTGCAACACGGAAAATTCGTGGGAGAGTACAGGGTAGAGTAATTTAAACCGTGGAACCCCGAGGCAACCCTTCCGCCCTTTTTCGAGACTGGTTCCCACAGCAGCGGAAAAAACAGCGTGGAGTTGAGAAACGAACGGAAATCCTTTGGTCCGATGCGAGACGAAGTCATTCAAGGCGAGTTTTAGGTTACCGCCCTTGTAAATCGATCGACCCGCAAAGGACGAAATAGGGTAGAAGAATATAGATTTACACGGAGAAAGATTGTATATCAAAATATACTTTGAAGGGTGGTATGGCAAACAGAAGCCACGGAGGCTCTTAAACCTGTTAGGACATGCTGTGCATTGTACATACATACTGGCATAGTGATTCTTGGCGGCTAGACCTAGGCAGCTTGGAGCATTTTGTTTCTGAATTTTTTGGTAAGAATTCCGCATCTTTCAATATTTACAAAACTGAATTTTGTATATCTACCACAGAAATCGGTAAAACAATTGTGAAGGCATTCAAAGAATTTAACAATATTTGTACATTATTTTGCACTAATTAAAATTATTAAAAGAAAATTTCTTATGCAATTTCTCCTTTACGATTGATCTAAAAAATTTTGCAAAAAGTCTAATTAACGCATACAGATAATATAATTTTGAAGTGTCGGTAGAAAGAAATTTTTGGCAACACTGTAGGCAGCATTGCCTGTCACGTGGAATAATGTGTAATTTTCATATTTATTATAATGCTCTAAATAATTTTATCAATTAATACGGAATCAATTGGTCTGTGAGATCGTCGCACAATTTGCATAGGAATTAGCGAGCCATGATTTTCCCGGCAGTGTAATAGACATTTCCGTCGTCTGGCGAGCCTGCCCACGGTCCAGAATTTTCTAAAGTCTCATCTGGGGGCCCTCTTTCCGATGATCTATTAAAAGAAATTCTGCAAGCGACTGGAGCGTTCCTCGGGTGGTGCATTGTCCCCTGAAGAACTCCCTCATCTAGCCGGGAGAAATTCTTGGCCGTTCGCCAAACACTCCGCGGAATGTGGAAGGAAAATCTTCCCGCAGGATTTTCAGATTCCGCGAATTGGATTTCGCGTGTTCTGAATAATTTCCCGCTGCCGCGCCGCGCGCCGCTGCCGACGAGGCTCGCTAGCCCAGAAACAGACGCCACGGGGCGAGAGAGAATTTTCTGCGCCTCTTTGACAGCCGCTCGCGTCCCCAATAGCCTCGTCGGCTCAACATTTCAATGGGGCAAATATTCCATTAGAACGTCCCGGTATTATTGCAAGCAATCGGTATTTCATCGGATTCTTCGGTGACGATTTACCTCGTTTCATTGAAATCGACCGCACAGATGTTATTTTAGTATTCTTGTTGCCGCCGCGAGTACAGGCTGGCTCGAAAGTCCACGCCTCAGCTCCGAGAGTCGATGACGTAGTCACCCCCACCATCGCGCTCCGGTGCCTGTGCGAACCTGCCTCGACCGGCCAACCGGGTAGGGGTAGCTACGTCATCCGCTCTCCGAGCGCCAATTGGCGTAGACGGGGCCATTTTAAAGTGGAACAACTCTTGCATTTTGTAGGTATTCATATTTATTTTTTTTTTGTAAACAAATTCGCATTTCAAACGGTGAATTTCAGACCACCCTACAGGACTTTAATCGGGATTAGAAATTGTTTCGCTCGTTTTGAACTTATCCTTCAGATTAATCTAGTCAGAATTTTATGGAATTTTTGCTACAAAAATTATTAAGGACTTGAAGGAATTGATGTACTATTTTTATAGAATTACATATTTATACAATTCATACGGTTTCGAGAATATTTTTGTCAATTTTTTCTTAGCGTCTTTGGTGAATAGAGAATATAGGAAATACTTGTTATAATCGCGAGTTGAAGTTCACTGCTATGCTCCGCAGTCTGAATGCGCATTCAAGAGTGCAGCTTTAAAGGTGCGTCGCTATCAACATGGCGAATCGGGTAGGTACCTAACACCCGAGAACTGCTTATCTCAGCCGTGGTTGAGTTTATAATAATGCCGGCCACGGCGAAAGATGATGATAAAGCAGCGATGCTGCGACCGCTTGTTACTCCGCGGTCGAGTATCGACGGCCCTGTCCCGACGCGCTGTATCGCGCGCGTGTGACTATAGTAATTTCGTAAAATGATAACTCCATTCGCCACGTTTGGCGAAACAGGGGGGAAAAAGGATTTCCACGCGTCGTTTCGCGTTGACGGCGTGTTGGTTATCGGAGAAAACGTGTCCGCGTAATAGATAAACATTCGCGTAAACATCCGCGGCCCGGTCACGTGACGCACTGTTCCAGAATTAACGTCAGGGAAATGCCTTCACGGTGGTTTTCGGCGAGAATCCGCCGACTCGCTCCGTTGTGCGTGCGGCTTAAAGACAGTGGCGAGAAACAACATCAGGCTCGTAAATTCGCGACCGCTTCTTGTCACGGCAAGCCAGCGAGCTTTGCATCGTGATCTTATCTGTCAGGGTACACGCAATTGCACGGGAATCGGTGTGTGAGTATGCCGTACTTGAACACTGTTCCACTCGTACGCGCAGCTTTGTCGGTAAGAGCTTAACAGTATTTATGAAAACAAGCACGCTCGTGCGTTCGCGTGAAATTAAGAGTACAAAGTTGCTCGTACGAAATTGTACCTAACGCCGAAATAATTATAATTCCAACTATTATCAGATGGTTGCGAACGTTAATTTAAACTGCTTCATTTTTTAATAATAATTCGATCTAAGAAATTCAACGAATTTACGAATGTGTCGATTTAAACTTTTCTAGAAACATTTAGTTATTTATTTATCCGGATAGCAACCGTTGTAAGCAAATTATTGTAAGCAACGCAAATAAAAATTACGGAACTTTTCGCATACGGTAACCGAAGATTATTATTAATACTGAGAGCTGCGGAGAAGTAGTGGAATCAATTAGTTTGACAATAGTGAAAGGAGATGTCAGCGAGGAAAAGATATATCACTGGAAATATTGATTACATCACTCAAGTATTGATCACGTTATGACGTGATTAATAAGTCGTTATGATATCATGCACTTGTTGCAACTGAGGAAAAGTACCTATCAGCAAGAAAGAACTGGAGTTCAAGAGTTTTATAAGAAATTTTCTAGTTATTGAGAAAATGTTTCCCTGTTCCAGGTGTTATAAAATAATTAGAAATACCGTGTCACTTACACCTTTGATATTATTAAGTCCTCTCATAAGTTCGTGCCGCGGACATGTTTATTCCTTCTGCGCTGTGTTGCATAAACATAGAGCGATAAGCGCTCGAAGGGATTAGAGTTGAGAGAGAAAGAGATGAATAGACGAGAGGGTGATTAAATTTTTTCGTCAAATTTCAAGGTATGCTTCATATACAAGTTTAAATAGTAGAAAAATAAGCGAAATGAACTTATGAGGATGATCTAATAATATCAGAAGACAAGATTTGTCCCCCCACTCTACCTTCTCCAACGCAATTCCCCCACCCTTCCGACACGGCCCGGTCATGTGACGCGCTTCGCCTCTGTCGCGCATGTATCACAATGTCACGTTACTAGTCCGATACCGGCAGAGAGGGGGTAACGTCTTCCCCTCAATTCAAGTCCATTCCCCTTATCTGACAACTCTGTGTGGTTTTAACAATTGAAAACACACTTGATTTTACCGTTACTGTTATAAATTTTAGTTTATCAGTAAACTATCGATTCATTGCATAAAAAAAGTTATATTATTCTCAATCTATGAAAACTACTGAGAAAAGAAATCTGTTCTATATTCCCCGTTTCTTGCAATCAGTGCAACAAATTTCCATTGCGTTCAAAAATTAAAAATTATATTACTTTCAGTTTATGAAAACTACCAAGAGAAGAAATGCGTTACATATTCCCCGTTTCTTACAATTAATGGAACAATTTTCCATTGCGTACAAACATTTTCTACCTGCTTTATTATTTTTTTTCAATAATATCGGTGAATTAAAATTTTCATTAAGAATTTCAAGTCTGGCTTCGTGCACCCCCTAGCGGTGAAAGTAGTATACCAACAACGCCACCCGTAAATAAGCAATTTTATCAGTTCAACGGTATAGAATTAAGCTGCCTTTCGGTGGTTTCATCAACGTCGAATCAGATGGTTTATAAATGACTTAATGAGTGGTTCGCCTCTCCCATCAAAAATCCAATCGGCATCGGTAGCGTCTAGCTCGCCGTTACGTCATGCAACGGAATGCAAGAGGTCGACCTTGCAAGAGGCACAATCGTGCATTGTTGACCATTGAATGGTCCGCGATTCTGCAGCCAGCAGAACCTCTCTCTCTCTCTCTCTCTCTACGTTTCACGGCCGGCAAACCAAATTGAATCGATCCGCGGCAGATGTTTTCCGTGTTGCCCGGTCGTTACGACAAGAACATTGTTTCGTTCAATTAAATCTTAATCGTATTCATGCTACATACGTGGACAACTGCGATTGATTGTCTCTGCAATTAACTTGCTCCTCAGCTGCATTCTGATTCCTCAACTGTACGCACTTCTTCGTTCGCCATTCTAATTTTATGTTTACCGTAACAGAACATTTTCATTATTATTCACACATCGATTTTTATGTAATTTTGGATTCGTGGATGGGAGCTGACAAGGTAGAGTAAATTATGCCTAATACAACCCTATATTTTTGTGGCTACTTCGCGCGTTACAGGGGTGAAATCAGCCCTTGGAGGAATGTCAATATCTGAGATATCTCAAAAGCAACGAATGATATCGTTGGTTGTACCGACCATTTGCAGAATCGCCTCGACTTTCCAAAAGTATCCTCGAGACGTTTGAGGAAAATAAAGGAGCTGACAGATGTGTCGCAGAAGGGTCTTACTTGGAAACCCTCGACACAGCATGACGATAAACAGGGAAAGCGTGCTCGTAGGCATTAGTGGGTCTCGCTTATTTTTCCCGCGGTCCCAGATGAGTTTTTGGTTTTACTCCAGAGCAGATCCTCCTCCAGGAAAGCCGTTTCCTCCTAACCGTCCGGATAAAGTTGTTATTGTTTTCGATTTATTTAAAATATACCCAAAGTTACATTCTGTCTACCAAACTGTATAAACAGAAATTAAAAAAAATTTTTTATCTATTTAAAAGCAATTTTAAAAGTAAAATGTACACAGTGCTCGGGTCGAACAGAAACGAATGTCAGAAACGCAGATTGCAGACGGTCAGCGAGTCTGTAACATAATTCAATCGTTCCTCGGTTAGAGTCGTGAATGTCGACGGGAAAAGGGGTTAATCCCGCGTAACGTGACCATTATCAGCGTCGCCGCTGTGTCAGCGGCCCCCCAGCGTTCGCAACAGTCATCCAAACAACCCCGACACCGATCGCAACCGTATCCCGCACGCACCCCCCCGCGCCTAACTGGCCATAAAAAAGAAACGAAGCGACGAAGACGTATCAATCAACGGAACGGGGCCACCAGTCGTTCGGTTTCATTAAAAATCCCTGATTGTTCCGGGTCGTTGTTACGCCCCGTTAATGGCTCGCCGAGGAATGCCAACAATCGCACCCCTAGCCGGCGCCCATTGTGTCGGCAGTCAGCGTGTTCGAAACGGAAACGTAATGGATAGAGAGAAAGAGAGAGAGAGGAGCGAACGTCGATCGATTTTCGGCTTGGGCGGAGACCGATATCTCGATCGACGGTCGTTCGAGATGAAAGGGTTTCGCGATCAGCGAATCATTAATAACTTGCGTCACGCGGTCACTATGGCTCGGTTAAACGGTAGCTCGAAGGAAAAAAAAAGAATTGGGGCTCTCTCGTAGGGGTGGCTTGGTGCGTGACTCCGTTTCGTTTCATTTCGTTTCAATTTCAATTGATTCCGCCGCGCCGGTCCGAGTCCCTCTTTGTGCACCGCCTCCTCCGTGTACTCGAGTACCACGCACAAAAGATGCGTTTTCTCGCTGCACGCCGCTGCGCCGCGCCGCGCGCCGGTGCGGCGCAGCTGCAGCCCACGGGACCCGCGTGCATCCCTCGCGTATCGCCCAGGGATAAGGGTCCACGACCGAGCCGCGAACCGGTGCCCTTTCTGCCCGGCCAATTAGCTATTCATGCGCCACTCGCGTTTCGTGCTCTGTCAGTGCGAGGGCGTGGTGTGTATGCGCGTATGCACACGACGAGTCGCGTCGCTTCAACCGGTCTCTCTGCTATGTACTTCGCTACTTTCGGTGGGCGGCGCGGAGTCCGGGAGGTCGCGTTGGTCCGGCGCGGCGCCGAATGTTATCGAGTTAATTAATTCTCTTCGTTCATTTGTTCGGGAATTACGTCCCGTCTGGACAAAATCGATATTGTAGAAATTATAAACGATATGGAAAAATACAGGCGGGATTACAATACTTAAAATTTTTAATTTAAATTTAAATTAAATTAATAGTATACTGACAAAAATTTTTTTTGCGTATAAATTGTTTTTTTTCAAAACAAAATTATATTTTGCGGGGGAACCTGTAATCGGAAGGGCTCAAAATTGTTGCCGTTATTTTCTTGTAATTCAAAAAAACACGCTGACAAAAAAGAGCATTTCGGAGAGCACAAAATTATATTTTGAGGGGGTTCCGCCACCGATTAGATCGAAAAAAATGATAAAATCGTCGTCTACATGTAGCTTTTATTGGAATCACGATGTCTACGGCACACCAGTATATTTTCACGGCAAAGTAGAATCCTCCTGTGCCAGCTTGACCACAGATACCAGCCAGGATGGGAGCCCGCAGCGCGAACAGGAGTGCGCACAATTGGCGACCACAAAGTTGCCGCGAAACAGCATTCTTCGCTCGTCGCTGGTCGGTCGCGCTATCAGTTTCAAGAAGTCCGCCTGTTGCCTTTTGTACTCTGTCCCTTTGTCGAACGGCATTGAATTCGTGTCACAGGTCGTCGGTAAAGAAAGCGACCATTCAGCCGCGACACGTGCGTCGCCTTTTTCCATTGCGCGCCTCCGCGGTGTACGTAACCAGTTCAGAGGCTAGTTTTTCCCTCCCGCCGACAAACTGGACTTTCAAGACGCGCTCGGGAACGGTTTTTTCTTTCTTCTCCTTCTTGTGGCTTCTTTCTTTTTTTTTTCTTACTCGAAATTGTTACGTGATTTGACAAAAGCGGTTCAGCTGGCGCGCGGCGGTCGCGCCTGCGTAATCGGCGCCGTTTGCCGTCGAAATCGCAAACGCTCTTGCGGTCGAGATCGATCACGTTGTTAACTTATCAAATTATACGTCGCTATTATCCGGTCCGGAAGTATTTCAGGTACTGTGGTTTTGTGTTTAGCTTTCAACACGATCCACGTCCCAGCAATATGTAAATAATAAATCTGATAAAATAAACAAAATGATTTTTGCCGCCATACAAGCGGCATTGGACCCAGTAAGTAAAAGAACTATGCCGCTTACATGGCGGCATTGGTCCGTTAAGGGTTAAATATGAAATTAAAGTTGGAATTATTCATGAAATATTATGTTTCCCTAAATATTTCGATTGTCCATGGTTGGACCGACAGTTTATAACGTATTCATTATAACGTAATGCGGATACTAAACAGCGGATTTTATGATAAAAATAGTAAAGAAATAGAAAATTCATAGGAATAATTCAAAAATATTGTTACATTATTCTCAACATATTAAACATATTAAAAAAGAAAATAAATTTCTATTCCACTCCAGTTTGTCGTAATTTAGCTAGAACATGTTTATTTTGCATAAAGATCCGCTGTCTAGTGATTGTACACCGTATTCATAGTAATGACCCCCGTATAAAAATGGAGCACTTGTCAGGCATCGTATACCACCCGGTATAGGCCCATGTGATGGATATTTTGACTCGATCACAGTCTGTCAGTATTATGTTACGTATTTCGATAGTGATGACTAGATCCGGTTTCACGTGGATCGTCTTCTCTTCGAGATCCAGTGTCGTCCCTTGATTGGGTGTCTTGCGAACGCACTTTTTTCGCTGGTAAAACACTTTGTTATCCGGAATAGAAAAGTCCCTTTAGCCTGAAAAAAGTTCGAAACTAGCTGCTCCCCTTCGCGCCTCCTTTTTGTTCGAAGTCTTTCACGTGTAAACGCTATGCGCGTGTTTTTCGGCCTGATCTCTGCGTGACTTTTCGTCCAGCCTGTACCGCGCGAGAAGAAAAGAGAATCCGCAAAACCAAGTTCTAGATCGGACATTCGAATGAAATCGAGTCACGAGGGGGAGCTGAAAGAGCAGCGCGGATCGTTAGCGGTAAGGAGCACACGAATTCTCGTTGTCCCGGGCCCTGGCCTCCCTCGGCTTCGGGGCTGGCCCATGGAGAGGAAGAAAGAAAGAAAGACGCAGGTAACTCGAGACTCTTGTGCCCCGAGAGAGAAGCGTTTAAACCGCTGACCGTAAACAGAAAGGCCCAGGAAAAGGTCCGGGGGCTGGTTGGACCCTCGCAAGCGGCGTTAATTACAGGGCTCTGCTTTCGTTTCTTCTACTCCCGCGGCTGATTTCCGTTGCCGGAAACGTGACCGACGCGAGAAAAAGAGAGAGAGAGAAGAAAACGAACAAGAAAAAGGGAACTTGAAGCACGCCACTCGCTCGAGCTCGTCGTGTCGAGTGGGTTAGGTCGGATTAAATGGAAACGACTGCTACACGAAGCAACGTCGCCGTCTCGAGAATAGCATTTAAATTGATCGCTTTGAAACGTTCAAACTGTCGACACTTATTATTTCGACGTGCTCCGAGGAGTTAACAGTCGCGCTCGATCGGCCGCTACCCTGGCACGGGTCATCGGTGCCGCATAGTGGAATTTTTATTACGCGAAAAAGCCTGATTAACCCCTTGCCGTACCATTTTCTTTACGGTTACAGTGATTAAAACGTCTTCATCCCCAAAAATGTCGTAGAAGAGAAAAGAATACATATATTTTTTGTATTGCTACATTAGTTTTAATTCTGAAATATTGATTGCAAATAAATCAAATTTTATTTCATCTAAAAAGAAAGGTGTAACATTCGTATTTGTTAGACTTTGTTTAAAATCTTCATAACGAGTTTGACTCGTTAAAATACGGCAAGGGGTTAACCTTCTCCTTGTGCACGGGGTACGAATGCGGACTGACAGAACCGGAAATACAAACTTGACCAATGGAAAATTTCGTGAAATTTTCTAGGAACACTACCTACCCGCGATATGTTTCAAATTGTTCGAAGTGTCGTAAACTTATCTGTTAAAGATCAATCGAATTTCCCAAATACTTATGTAGACAATGTTCTTCTTTGATTTGGCACACAGTTAAAATTCAGAATAGCAGTATATACACAGAGAGAAGGTTGATATTCCATGTCAGTCCTCTGTCGCACTTGCCTGGGAGACGGAACGAACGTGGCATTCTTTCATTCCCTGGCAAATCGGGAGTCGTCGGTTCGAGTACTGGTGAGCAGCCCGTGAATCGACAGGTATCAGGTTGCTAGCACTCCTGGAAGCAACAATTGCTTCCTCCGTTCACGGATTCCGGGGCGGACTGAAGCTGACCGGTACCTGCGCGTTGTCCGCCGCCGCCATTGTGGCCGTTTCTATCGCGTTTTCGATGGAACCACAGCATTACGAGGACCCCCTGTGAATGGTCTCTGCCGACACAAAAGCGCGCGCCCGTTGCCGGTATTGAAATCCACCGGGTTCCTGCAACGTCGCTCGAGCCACGCCGTGACCGAGTTCAACTAACCGAACAACCGGAAGTCCTCTTTGATCGCGGTTCCATGCGTTTTTTCCTCCTCTTCCTGGATCAGCGCCGGTGTACACGACGCGACGGTCCATCCCCCATCGTTGCAGATGCAGACAGCAGCAACGTTGCACACAACCAGATCGATAACAGGTGTGCTAATCCCCGGCGAGATTCGTTTGGTTCGAACCTAACACGTGCTCCGCAGAAATGTACGCTAGTTTCATTTGGAATCATTCTGGTGACCAAGCTCTGAACCATGCTCTTGGGTTTCTCCCAGTTATGGTGCCCAGGTACCTGTTGCACAGGGCAGGTGCTGCTGCTTGTAGCGGTTAACTACGCAACTGTAAAACCATGATCCTGAACATACAGGGTGAATTGAGTGAATACAGTGTTTATTGTTTTTCATCACTCCGCTACCGAGGACGGGACATCTCGCTTCCACGACTTCGATGAAACGGTGCGAAAACGCTTCGATAAACGAAATCCAGTTGACCATAGAACATTGACCACTGACCACTTGACCACTTTACAGTGGAGACAAGTTTTATCGACATCCTGGAAGCGAGATATCTCGTCCACGGTAGCAAAGTGGTTAATGCTACGTAAAATGTCTTAAGAACAAAGTGGAATGGTTCAACGAGGCTCACACGATGCCATAAAAATACTTCTTTTCATGTTATTCTCTTTTAGAGATCTCAAGGTCACCTTGATTTTTTAAACTGGATCCACCCCGCTGTAAACACTTTGTCTGTAATCTTGAATGACTGAAGCGTCCCGAGTACTGGAATTTTTTTTTCCGAATTTCGCGGGTTGTAAATCCGGTTCGCGCGTTCGCGACGGTATCGGGGGCTAATGGCGTAACTAAGTAGTTACGTCTATTTGAAAATGAAATAATTCGACTTTTAATGGAAAACACTTACTAATATATATATTTAACAAAGATCGATTACAAGATTGGTACAAGGCGTTCTATTAGCGATATGGTTGTAGTGACGTGATATTTTGAACTGTTCGTCCTGGTTCTGTCACGTCTTACGTCGGTTCTGGTCTTGTCCTGATTGGTCGGTAGTCGGTGGTATGGGAAAAGTTGCCTGAATTTTGATTGGTTTAGAAATGTTTATCTAGCGGTCGGAGTGGGAGTCTGTTGCAATCGTCGTGTGTTTTTGTCTGTCATAGTTGCGTGACAATGCATCGTAAATTGTTTTGGCGCTAGATTGCCCTGTCCAATATTCTTAACCCAAGCTCAAGTGGTGTCCGGTGACACCCAAACAGTCCTAGGACCGTCGCCGTCGAGGGGCTGTCCCTACGCTCACGTTCGGTCTTGTTTATGACCGAACAATGACCTTCAGTAATTACAGTCACTAAGTTCCTAATGAAAGGATCTGTTATATAGGTGATTAAAAAGGGTCGATTGTATTTAGAAAAAAATGAGGATGACCTTGAGATTAAAAATAAAAATAAATATTTTTACGACATTCCGTGGGCCTCGCTGTACTGTTCACCTTGTCCTTCAGACATTTCACGTATCTTTGAAAACAACAAAGACGTTCGAGGTGCAAACGTTAGGTGACTCACCCTGTATGCAAAATTTTATAAACAAACAGCCCGCATAAATCTCACTTTAGTCGCCTACCGAATAAAATCGAAATAGAAGAATTAGTCGGGCAGGTAATTAAACTGCAGCAAAGCATGAGAAATGATCGTGACAGCAGACTTAACGAGTGTACAGCCCCCCCGCCACCCCTCTGTCCACTGCATGACCAAAAACGACCGGCCACGCCCGAGGCAATTAAAAATGAAATACAAGCCCCGGGTAGTGCGATTTTTCCAGCAGCGAGGAATCCCGTGACGAACGCAATTATTTCGACAATGCGGTTTCAGTTTACGCGAATTACCGTTCGCGCCCGAAACGAGATACAATAATTAATGTGTGCCCGGCCCGCGGCACCCTGCGCACTGGGAACGCCCGCTCGTCGAATTACCCAGCGCTAGATTGCAAACGTTTCACCGTTGTGTTTCAGATACGTCCTACGAGAAGGCCTGTCGAAGGGGTAGCGCACCAGCCACCCCTGTCCTCGGAGCACGACCCTTGGACGTCACCCCCAACAGAATCGTCGTAAGTAAATTTTTCATTGGTGTACACACTTTAAATCCCTGTAATTTCCATTCACTATAATTTCCGATCTTTCACAATGCCGAATGGCAGTCGTGTCCGGTACCGACCCGATTCATAGAACCGGCTCATTGTACACGGCGAACGGTAAAAGTGTGTTTCCTTTTGAATTCGAGTCGCAACTAGGCTGCCGCTGGCCTTTATGCTAATTCGCGTCTCCATGGGTCCGCGACTCGGCTATTTTTCAATGCGAAAACGGACGAGCTATGCAGTTAAATGCTTCTTTTTCCAGTTTTCCGACCTCCAAAAATATCTTTGCAACCCTCAATTTTCTATCGCTTTTTCCTTATTATTAGGATTTCACCAGCAGCATGAGTAGGTGCAATTCGAAACAGTAGACACATTAAGCGTATGTAACACTAGACCTACCGAGCGCTAAAAGCAATTAAAATGTTCTAGCGTATAAAAAAGACGAAGCTCTATTTATTTAGATTCTGCGCAATTTTTATTTCAACATGTGCTTGGATAAAAAAATTCATAGAATCAATTTCCATGTAAACAACTTGATAATTTTAATAATTGTAAAATGAAAAATATATAACCGTGTAGGTTTAGTGTTAACATTTGGTAACCCGGCAAAATGGCGGATTTTAATATTCTTAATTTATCGAGATTGTGAAGATGTATCCTCGAGGAATTATTCAATATTACTTTGAGTAGGTATAAAAATGTGGGTAAAAATATTATTCTTATTTTCATAAATTAATTTAAAACAGTCACTTTTATGTTGCACAGTAATCCCCAGTCTGTAAAAATAATACAAAAAAAAGTGCGTGTGAATGTGCTTTTGCATATTTTAATCAGTTGTTATTTGTCCATCGATACGAATTGACGTGTACACTAATTATTAAAATAGTTTTATCCCTTCATTTATGCGAAAAGATCGCATAAATATCGCCAGAGCACAGACGAATTAACGATCACTCTTCAGGAACAACTTCACTTACCCCGTCACCTGCCAGGGCTGTTTCGGCGCGGTGTAAAACTCGTTAATCGGCGAAATGTCTCGAAATAATTACATTACCCGTCGCCTCGAGCTCGCAATTAACGCCTAGAGACGTCTTCTGTTCCGGGACACCGAAGAAGATCCCCCCGGCATGCTGTTCCGTCGTAGATCCTTATCGCGACGAATACTTTCGGCGAATCTGTCAGCGGCCGCGTCGATGTGCATTAGACTTGCAGATTAGATCGGACTCGAGATTCGAGTGAAACGGGAGACGATTCTGCTTCTGGAATTCGGCGTCCCCGCTTCCGCATAGAACGGTTCGATACACGAAATAGCTTCCGCTCCCTGAATCCGTGATTATCGGCGGGCAACTTTCTCCGTTCGGTCGATGCCGAAGAAACTCGAAGATCAGGGGAAGCTTCCTGTTAGGCGAATCCGTTCGACTAAGACAGCGAATTTTATGCATTTGTGAAAAAAATTAGTAGGTGTAGTTTAGAACGGTAAAGAAATTGGAAGAATTTAAATATATTTTTATATTATTTTTAACCGATTGAACGTCTGAAGAGAAAAAGTTAATTTCAGAAAATTTTTATTTTACATATACAGATCCGCTGTCTGTAAAATACTTTCTGCGTTTGTGCGACCAATTAAAATAAAAATCAATTAATTTCCTACCTTAACCCATTAACTGCCAAATTTTTCTTTTAATTTTTGAGCGGATAAGTTACATGCACAAAAAGTTGTGTAACAGTATAATTTGAAAATTCCAAAATCCCCAGATGAGGATCGTGGCAACCAATGGGTTAAACCAGGTGTACATTTTATTGATATAATAATAAACGTATTGTTCGTACTATTTACTGTTAATGTTAAACAATATTTTACTTCAATGTGACTATCTAGATGTGTCTATCTACGCTAAATGGTCCAAGATATCGATGACAAAAGACTAGAATTTGATTAGATCCTAAATTTTAGAATCCACAAGAAAGGACGTTCATACTTAGCTGATTTTGCCTGAAATGTCCATTCGACTAGTTATTAAACGGCGTAGGCTTACATCTAAAAAAAAAAAGAATCGTCCACCACTGGTGTTCATCTGTTGTTAGCTGCTCTGAGGAGACTTTTAGAAATTCATGAACTAAAAATGTTGAAACGATCTTGTTCGGGTAACACTCTCACGTATATCGAGAAGTTCCCCCCGATCCTCGGAAGATAAATCGTCGTGGTCGATTCTTTTGTTGCAGCTTTTACATCCACTGCTTCCGGTTGAAATACTCGGGCTCTCGCGGGCCGTTCGCCGTGCCGTGCCGTACCGTGCCGTGCCGCAGCGTTTCGCTTTCGAGGCACGGAAAACGAAACTTCGGTTTTCCAATCACGTATCTTCGATCTCTCGAATCTCTCGGTACATTGAGCCGTCGGTGACGGCAGCACGCCGCGCACCTTTTCCTTTTATTCAAACAACGAGTACTTTAAGCATCGCGTCCATTGTGTTTCTTTTCTGTTCCTCGAACTCGAGGGGCGCTCGCAAGCTGTTCGAAATTTTTACAAAACCGGCGCTCGACGCCGGTGATTCTGTCCCCGCGATCGGTTGCGGTAAGCCTTGGTGCTCCTGAAAAAAAGAAATAGAAGATACTCAAGTGGCACGTTTTCGGTACGGTGACATCGGGGCAATCTGTTACGCTTCTCAAAACTGCCGAAATATTCCCCCAGCTCTGAACTATTGTCTCACCGGAAGCACATTTTTGTGGATAAAACAATTTGCTGTCTCTACGTCCTTTTATCAATTAATTAAATCATTTATTTTTGAAATATTGCAATGTCAGTGAGAACAATGATTCCTCAGGTCATTCGGAGTAACTTTTCCCTTTGCGAAAATGTTCTGCGAGCCTTTGTTAAGGGGTTATTAGCGAAAAAACACGGACCAATCAGAATATGGCTACTGCGGCCGGATCCCGGCTCGGCCAATGCCTACGCTCCGCTCAGCAGTGGCGCGCTCCGATTGGTCCGCGTTTTTCGTTAATAACTCGGAAACGAAGCCGCGCAGAACATTTTCGCAAAGGAAAAATTTGCTTCAAATCGCATCAGTATTCGCCTCTTTCAAGGAAGCACGTTTTTGAAACAGCCTGTGTGAACTATGCACTATTACACGCTCTATGAACTATTTTCTACAAAAATAGTCAGCTAACGGTAAACTGTGAATCCGCTCGCACCAATGGATCTACGTGTCGATCGAATTATAGACCCATCGTAGATAGCATTCTCATCCCCAGTCCCGCTCGGAAAAGGACTCCTTTTCTCGGGGATGTCACCTTTGCCCTTCGCTTCCGTTTTGTTCCGTAAAAGCGACAAGCTGCCCCCCACGCTGGACGTAAAAGTAGACGGACGTCGCGTCGCCGCATGGAAAATATCGATCCGTAAGTCTGCAGGTGTTCTCAAAGCTCACGGCAGCAGATTGCTTTCCAGGCCGTGGCTGCGAGTTGCAGGTGTTCCGAGAGCAGATTTCTTGTATCGATACGTATTCCGTGTCTTGAGAGATTTCTTTCGCTTCTTGGCCGAGACTTATCTCGCTTATGGTCGCGGGACACTTCGATGTTTTGATCCTTTTCCTCGATCGGCGACGAGACTAGGGACTTTCATGCAAGTTCTCAGAGATTAATTTAACTGTTTCTTTTGGATTGTGTTCCTTAACGAAGAGTCCAAAAAGGATCTGTTCAGTTAAAATTTTATTTCAATTCGATTTCTTATCTTCCATATATTGTACTAGTAGCAACGAATGTTACTCTATTTCGACGTCAATACACATACTGACATCAAAAATTGTTATTTCTCCAATCCAACAATATTTTCCAGCACTCCACATTTTTTCAAACCAAAAATGGACAAATTAAAGTCATTTTTGCTAATAAAAAGCAGAAATTCTACGAGCATGGGATCTTTAGGTTGCCTGAAAAATCGCAAAAGAGAACAAATGTTATAAAACTTATTTTAAATAGTAAAAAAACCCAATATTTTACCATTAATTCAATATCACTAGGAGGCTGTATTCGCTTTCCACACACGCCACAGACAAAATTGTAACAAGCAGGTTAGGTTTTTTTTGTATCATGCAAATATCTTTTTATTTCTATATCTCGTTTTTACGTTAATTCACCTTTCGTTTGGTTAAGCGAACGCCTCTTTGTTTCCCGCACCTGTGAAGTAATTTACGGTAATGGGAACGCGTATAAACATTCGCGTTGCGGCAATAAAAAATATGCGAAACTGGCGGACGCATGCGTGCACCCAGCGGAAGATTGAAGAAATTTTATCTGTCGTTACTTCTCGGGGGGAAAAAATATTTTGTGTATCTTGCGATCTTATCCAGTTAGCCAGTCGAAGAAATCCATTTAAACGCGAGATTCTCGTAAACTTGCCCTGCGACAGAATTTAAAGTCCGGCTTGCCTTAAATCCCCACGGGATCGCCGTAAATTAATTAAAAGAGCAAAACTTCTCTAAATGATCATTGGCAGTGTTCGTTCGATGTAACCAAAGAATGCTGATTACCTTCGACAATTTATAATGGATCGAGTTGCCTCGGTTTTATACCGCGCTATTTAAATCGATACTGTTTGCGATATCCCATCAATATTATTTAAACGCGACTATTTCGAAATAATTAATTTCTGTCGTTGCCGTGTCGACTGATGGTAGTTTCACAGAAATATATTGTTATTTAAAACCGTGGTTGATGTTATACTCGGGAACTTGAACAAAATCAAGTTTCGTGAACTTCGTTTATCATTTTTTAAACATTTTATAGAGAAAGAGTATTATTTTTGGAATTTTTCTATATACTTTATGAGGAACATCTAACACTACTAGCTAAGACGAAATTTTTTAAATATTTCTTCGTAATATTTTCTAAATATTCCATGAAGAAAGTATATTATTTGTGGCATTTCTAAAATATTTTATGAGGATCATTTAACACTATCCGCTAGGATAAAATTATTTTATTTAACATTTGTGTAAAGCTAGTTTTCTAGGTGCTCCTATCGGAAAGGTCGCGGAAAATATCAATAAACGAGCTGTTGTGTAACGGTTATGCGACATTTATAAATTGATCTTAATGCACGTCTAGGATTAACAAAATGGAAACAACGGCTGCAGTAAAAGCGTTCACCAAATTTTGTCGCCGAGGTCGAGCCTCTCGGATTTCACAAGAATACGTAAACTTAGGTGATCCCGGTGTGAATAGTTACTGGCGAGAGAGTACCTGAAATAGAAGAAGGTACTTTTACTCTCTATCGACGAGGAGTTAGCCGACCCCTTCAGGGGAACAAAGGAGGGAACGAACTGGTTTTCGAGCGGTACACCGACGACTTCTTCACAGATCGATCCGGTTAAAGTGCGACGTGCTATCACGAATTGTTTACGAAACCCTCGACCCGGTAAAAGAGCGAACGTGTAAAAAACCGCGTCTCTTATTACTCCGTGAAAACGTATTGTCTTGCGCGGAAATTTATAGCCCTGGCGAGAACAGCCTCGAGGCCTCGTTTATTTCTCCCGGTTTGGTACGTAGACAACTCTGAAACAAAAGTCTAATTCTGACATATGAATAGATCAAATGTTTTTTTATCAATAATTACGAGAGTGGATAATAATTTAACGGTGTTTGTTGCTACTGTAGATTTGTACAATCACTTCAGTGAGCTTGTGGAATTTTGTAGCTTATTGGACTGACATTGTTTAAAAAATAAAATCTTAGCAAAGGGGAAGCTGGCAAACATGAGACAAATATTAATTACAAATATTATACAAATTAATTCGCGATCCTTTCTTGGTCGATTTGTTGATTATTTAGAAAATATCAAAGTATATTCTAGTATCGAGAATAATGTAATAATTCAATTAATTGGTACTTGTGATACATAAACAAACGATACAAAACGAAACTGTAATAAATTATTTTTATAGATAGAAATTTTTATTTGTGTAATTTTAAAGACACGATTGTTTATTGATTTACAAATGAAATCATCGCTGTTATCTGGAAAATTTCTTTCATTTCCTCGTGACAAACGAATTCGCGGGTCTTTCCACGGAAAAAATGGCAGGGAAGGGATTTTTTTAAGGGACGAGTCGAGGAGCGTGTGTCTCAACGGCGATTTCCGCATCTGCGAGCAGCATTTGTCACAGTGCATCCCAGCTGCATCGGTCGGAGTTTGTGCGACGTGATTTGAGAACCCCTCGAAGACGTTTTTGTCCTTCTTACCGGTGCCACCGAGGGCCGAGGGGTCCAGGGGGGCTGAGAGGCCAAGGGGTGACCCGTTTTGCCTCACCTGAATGCTGGGGCAGGGTTTTTGGTCGTGGCACAAAGGTGCGCCCCAAGGATCCCTTGACTTCGACTACGCGGATGAGCAACATCTGCGCCAGTCGACGACGAGATTTTGCCGCGAAATCATCTGCTCCCGCGAAATCCTGTGTGTGAACCCGAAGCTGAAATCAAACGACACTACTCGCTCGTCCATCAATCCAACCAGTTCATTATTTCCACCCCCTGTTTCTAAAATCCACGAAATTCTAATCGATCTTCATTTTTATTGTTACACGATTATTAATACACGATTATCTCTGCAATTACATCGGTGGCTTTGCGAATCAGTGACCGTACAGGAGTGTTACACAGTGTTTTACAGTTCTCAAAATTTCACTGCTCTCTGACACGTGAACGTTTATTGTGAAAATTGTCGGAGAACAGGGGCAAACATTTCCTTGGGCTAATATTAAACGCGACCTCTTCAGCATTGAAGACGAGCCACAGGAATTAAATACGGGAAAATTTGTGTGAAATATTTTCTGGGAAAACCGGCTGAGAGTCCTCAGCAGCAAATTTCGGAGTCGAGCCACAGAAGTTCGAGCTTTCCAATGTCATTCAGCAGTCTTCCGGTAGGAATTGACTAGAAACCACCTGGATGGGACTTCCAAAAATCTACGAAAAATTGAATCGGTTCAACGAGAAATAGTGGGAGACCGATTCCTCTAGCGGACTCGGACAGCTCGCCGCGGATGACGGCGCGCGATAATTTATATCGACGGACAGACGCCGGTAAATAAAGGGACTCGTGTGTCCAAATAAAGGAGCATCAAAGAAGCTCTCGGACTGTCTGCAGGGTCGACGGCCCCGCGATCGACGAAAACCGAGGCGGCAGCGTCTGCTGAAAATACCGCTTGTGTTTTCGCGGTCCTCCACAAGCGCGGACCGAGGAACCGTCTGTCACATCCGACGATCGTCCTCGGTGTCGACGCGACGGTGGCGTTTGCAAGTGAATTCCGATAGACTGTGAAATCTTAAGACAGCAACTTGGGTCGCGTAATTGAAAATATAGTTGTCGTCGAAGAAACCGTGAGGAACGCTTGTGCATCGATAAAAAATTACTTTTAGAGTGCAATATTTTGAAAAATTCTAAGGAGAGAAATAAAAGGCTCGTAAAAATACAGTTATCAGGGCCGTAGAATGCGGATTGTTGAGGTTTCACGATCTCTGAGGTAAATATTGAGAAACCTCGCGGGATAAATACTAATTAGGAAAATACGATGCGAGAGGGTCGTGAGAAGTTTTTCGTCGAATCAGAGAAGCGTAAATCGGAACAGATCGGCGCAGAAGTGGCGGGAGTATCGTTTAAATAGCCGCCTGCCGATTTAAATCCCTCGGTCGAGGCTCGGAAGAGGCTTGGGACTGCTGCTGACCGGCCGCTGGGTCATGCCTGGAAACGTAGGTCCCGTTTTCGGGGGTCTCGAACGGATACCTGAGCCCGGGCCCGATGGAATTCTTGGCTCGTGCTTTCGCCAGTGAATAGAAATCCCCTCGAAGCTATTGTTGTCAGGTAGGAAATTCGTTTTCATGGCCGTTCGACGGAAGCGAGGAACGATCTTAGTCTTGGGAGGACGAGCGACACGCGAGGACTTGCAAGCTATACTCGATAGCGTCGGTCCTACGTTCTCGAACTGGACAGAATCGGTCGGAAATCTTCGTGTGTGAATAATTGTCGGACGTGGGACTGTTGGACGACCTGTTTTCACTCTTGTGTAACTTCGGGAGACAGTTTCGGGAAGTTGGACGGACGGTGAAGATGGCGGTTGTTCGTTGAGCCGCGGTACTGAAGACGCTCGAAACTGTTACCGGGTCACTCGACGCTGTTCGTTTAATTGAAGCGTCTCTGGTCGAAATATTATTGGTGATCAAAAGTGTTAATATCGAGTATTCGATGTTTAATCGATTATATCGATACGGCGATTTCAGTCTGGTGCGCATGCAGATAGTTTAGGTAAAATTATTCGTTGAATGTGCGTTTTATATAGCTTCTCGAGGAACCAGAAAATTGTTCGATCCAAAAATATTCGTTAACCAAGTGCACGAAAATATTCGTAAAAATTGCAGAGACGCGGTACACTAGCCGTTTACAATTTTCCGACACGCTATACGCAAAATTTATTTCGACCAGTCGATTACATGCATAACATTGATCTCGAAAATATTATTGCATCGTTACAAAACCCGGACGAACGAAGTATAACTTGTATAATTCCGGTCGCCACCTTCCCGAAGTCGCGCTTAACTCGATAAAAGAAGAGCAACAAACCGGCGTGTAACGATCACCGATCTCTTCATAAAATTGACCGAGTACAGGTGTTCGACAGTTTTCTAATCGTATTGTCAACATTTCGCGATCGATTCTCGTTGGGGTCGTGAAATCCCCACCAGCTGGGTCTCGAAGCCCCTCGGCCGAAAGCTGCGAGTCTCTATATCTCCGGCGTGGTTTCCAGCCACACGAAACCGGGTGACGCAGTCCGTCGATTACGCTGCATCCTGACATTGGCCGGGCTTATCAGGCCCACACGTGTGCGCCGATAACGTTGCTGCGACGCGTCGGTCCCACGACGTTGCACACTTTCTACCCGGCTCGACGACAACAAAGTGGCCGAGCGCGCGATTCCGATCGTCAATAAAAAATCGGGAAAAGTGGTGCTCGACGAAGTAGCGTGGACGAGATCGCTAGATCCAAGGTGAAACGGGGATTGAATGATCGGCGAGCTGAGGGAAATTGGGTAAAATTATCGCTGTCATTTGTTTAATCAACTCGGCGACCTTGGACACTTGCAGCCCGCTCCGGAACAACGAAGTGCTCGCACGTGGGATCGAGTCATCGATAGATCATCGACGACGAATCGTGGATAGTAGATTTACGCTCGAGACGTAGTAGCAGATAATACCGATAAGTCGATCGTTAAAAAGAAGCGAGTTAAGGTTGAATCATCGGTGGAAAGAAGGAGGAAGATAAAGCGAGAATTGAGATGAAAACGGCGTGTCGGTTCATCTGTCCATTAGCTTTCCTCGAAGGAAATTAATCTGCTGTTAGCTAAGAAAGCGGACCGCTCGTGAACGCAGTTGACGGTTTGATTGGACGGAGCTAGCAGGTCCGATTGCTTTCCGCTATTCCACGAAACCCGTAAATTGGGGATACGGATAGCTGTCAATGACTCAGTCGCGATAATCCTTGTTTATTTCGAGGCAGGGATTGCGCTCGAACACATTTTCCGTCGGCCGGGTTCGATCGGAGAGAGAGAGAGAGGGTGTGGAGGGAAAATGAAATTGAGAAGAGTGCGTTCGCGTGTTGCACACTTCGGGATCGGATCGGAGAAGTGAGACGGGATAAGCTCGAGAAGAGGAACGCGTTTGCTTTTTCCGCCGTGGAATTCGTGGAGCCCGGGAACATCTGCTGTGCTTTCTCACGCGGTACAGTTCGCATGACCAGGAGAAAAAATGTGCGTGAAACCGATGGAGGAGAACGAGGAGGAGAAGGTTGTCAGCATGATCATCAACTACTTCGCTGCCAGGGTAAATATGCAGTTGGGGTGCGAGGGGAGACGAGGGCGTTTAGGGCACTCTGTATCACTGGCGCGAACAGCGTTCTGCATAATTGAACCACATTGCTGTTGTTCGATGCGTCGCTTCCGATACTGCCGGTCGATCGTGTTAGTTGCCGTTTGGTACAGAGAGTTGACACAATTAACAAATGACTATTTTACATTATGAAGATCACAAGAATGTGTCTAAATTTTTTGCCATTTTTTAAATAACATCTATCCGTAGAAATAAATTTGTCGAATAAGTCCTCGTGAAGTAAATTTAAAAATATTAGAATCCGTCATTAAAACTTGATATACAGTCTGTCAAAAAGGTCTCCATACGCCTTTCAACATTATGTAACTTTATAAAAAATGGAGAACAATGACTGTAGATTTTTTAAGAATTTAGAACAATTAGTTCAGTCAATGTTATACGAAGAAAAAATGGTAAATATTTTACATCGTTTTTCTGAGTATGTAATGGAAAATTAAGGAATTCGTTTTGTAGATCTGTGTCAATTATACATATACATTCTATCAAAATCATCTTGTAACGTTTGTTGCTCGTAGCAACGTTAAATAATTTTCTACGTAAAATAATAATCCGAAATTGTAACATTAAATAAATCTTAGTTTCCAGAAATGGATTTCTAACTCAGCGGACCATAACCGTAATCGTTTTCATAACCATAGAAGAATGAACATGCGAGAGGAATAATTCCACGCGATATTTGATACTTTCCTAGGCAAATGTCCCATAGATTCTTATTAATCGTAATTTTCGACGCAAACCTGGGGAAACTTGGCGACCGGTCGCACTGCCGAGTGCACTTCCGGGAACATGCAAAACACTTTGGACTCTTTCCGAGTTACCCTGGCGCGCTGCCAGCTTGTCTTTATCCGATGACCCGAGAAAGGCGACACACACACACGCGCGCGCGTGTTCTCAAAAAGTCGAGGAAAGTGGAACGGGCGAGTTAACGTTCGATATCGTCTCGGCGATCTTGTTGAAAAATCTGCGGTAAACAAAGAGGAATGACGCTATCGTGTCCAGAAGCGTTACACTTTCTGCGACCTCCAGAAAACCGAAGTATAAAATCGTGAGTTACCATATGTCAAGCATAAATCTGAAACTGTGTCAAATATTCCGTAACAGTAATTTTTGCAGTATATTATTCTCTATGAAACTTTCACCAGTATATTCGTCACGTTTTCCTGATCAAAACGATATAATTTGGTTCATATTTTCGCTATTATCAGGTCGTCAAGGATGAAATTTGTAGAAATTTAATTAAATTTAAACAAGGATGAAATTTCATCCTTGACCTAATACTTGTCTACGTGTTTGAACAGTTCTCGGATGATTGATCGTACAAATCGTCCTGCAGATTCCTGCACTGACTGGTTCGGATGATCGAGGTTCTATTATTAAACAAATAATAATCCGAATAATGTCGTGCTTGGACTTTCAATCAGAAAAAGGTCAGGAATTTGATAAAAATTTTGTAAGAGTATTAATTGAGAACAAAAATTTTTTGTCATCGAATCTACCTTTTCGACGTTAAGAGATCACAAGGAGATGGTACACGATATAAGGTGAAATGCCCTAAGTGTAGACAAGGTAAAAGTGATGCCTAAACGATGATTATGAGATTTTAAATTACAAAATCTGAATTTCATGTTAAAACTCTTAAAAAATTGTCTATATAAACTGGTAAAATTAAAGGTAGCAAAAAATGCTATCTCGGATGTTCTCGCGGGTGTGTTTGTAAACACTCTGGCCTGTTGGTGTAGTGCAGAGAGTCGCCTCGGCCAATCGTCGCGACGCGACTCGTAAGAACTCGTCGTGCAATAAATCATTAGGTCCCTTTACCGTTCGGGTCTCGTATACCGTTTAGTCACAGGCGGTAAGAATCGCTCGAGCACGTTGTACTTGATCCGAATGTATATGCGGCGGTGGCTCGCAGCGTCGGACGCGCACGGCGAAATACCTTTCACTTGAGAGCAATCTCAGGAAAGATTCCCGATGTCGCTTCGGCGTAGTCAGTCGATGATTTTCACTCGCGGCCACTGCGAACATCTGCTACCGGTTCCCGCGTGGCCCGGCCGCCGCGTTTCATACCGTCATTAGCGTGGCCCGGCTTGTTATCCGAATCAAATCGAGTCCCGGGATTAACGTTGCGTATCGCGTTTAAAGTTCGGTTAGGCATCCGCGAAAAAGACGTGAATATCGGCGCGGCATTGCATTTTCAATTTCAATCAGGATCTTTATCTTTATCGCGTGACTAATGAGGATTAATGCGGCGAAATGGACGTTCGCGGGGAGCATTTCCAATCCATCATGCAGTCGTTTCTTGTGCTGCGAGGCGAGGGGGGAAGTATCTCCGTGTGCGAGACGTTCGAAAAGTGTGTTAACGCGATGCGTTACGTTCTTCGGCCGCGTCCGGTGCTTCGGTACGCTCCTCCGTGCTTCTTCTGGTTAAACTGCGTTCACGTTTCAGGGTAATTGTTGCTTTGACGTTTGCCGATTGTTGTGCCCGAAGTGTTCGATGCGCTGGGAAAATTGTTTAGTTGCCATATTATTTGTAACTCTTAATTTTGGGCTTCTCTAAGACGTGAAACAAAAGAATTTTATTTAGTCACCTTAATGAACCATATAATTTTATAATAATACTATTATTATATTATATCATAATATTATATATTATTATAGTATTATTATTATAATAATTTTGTAATATTTTATAATTAATATAATTTTAATAACACCTGATAACAAAAGGTACAAAACTTGATTTTACTTCATA
Organism: Lasioglossum leucozonium; assembly: GCA_028454225.1. Classification (NCBI taxonomy): domain Eukaryota; kingdom Metazoa; phylum Arthropoda; class Insecta; order Hymenoptera; family Halictidae; genus Lasioglossum; species Lasioglossum leucozonium. The sequence continues at coordinate 7,899,119 of CM052212.1, read as the reverse complement.
AAACTTAACCAAACATCTCTTACAACACTATTCAAATAATACATGAAATTCTTAAATAATTACTGAAAATAAAAATTTTAAAATAACTTTTATTCGTCGAATCTAAAATTCAAATTTAATTTAGATTTGATCAGAAAGTGCTACATGGTTTTTAAAATACATAACTCATCTCGTTTCGAATCTACCCCTCCCTCTTCGCTTCCCCTTTTCCATTCAGACTGCAATTTTCTGTTTCTCTTGTGTTTCTTTTCACGCTCGCAAAGAACTTCAGATTCGATTTTCACGCGCCACGACCGCCTACAAAACTCCATCCCAAAAGAGAATAAAACTTTCTCACCGTTCGGAAGTTGAATGCTTTTTGTGATTTACACACACATTTCCTGCAACAATTTTCGAATCGATTTTCCTCCTTCGGGGCAGAATAAGAATGTTATTGCTGGAAAGATCGGAATTGTAGTGTACAAAGCATGTTAATATAATTTAATGTAACAATTAATACATAATTGTTCATAACTTGTTCAAACAAAAATTGTTCATGTGTCTACTGCTCTATAAATGAATTAATAAAACAATCTTTAACATGAAGTTTAAAATAAATTGTTAATGTGAAATGTTCGCTAGCCACTCTTGGGTGGGCCCTTCGAGGAGCACGCTCAGGGGACCAAGTTTTATAAATATCGTATATCGAGGAATTATTTTTATATTTTTATTTGAACAATTTCAAATTACCATTTTATTCTGAACCGTTTTCGCGACAATCGATTTCGGTGACGATCCGCGCCACGCGACACGCATTTACGGGTGTCTCTTTCCGTTCGCAGAATTTCTTCTCGAAGAGGTCGTTCCGCTCGAACCCGCTGAAGAGGACGAAGAGCGTGACGAAGCTCGAGCGACAGAAGCAACGTGGCGCCGGTCTTCGGGGTTGCCGTTCACACGAGTCCCTCCTCTGCGGACAGGCGGTGACCTCGATGGACCTCGCGGCCGTGACACCGCTGCATCCAAGCCTGCTTGGCAGACCTCACTGCTTCCAGGTCACACCCAGCACCGGTGGGCCCAAGTATTTTAGTTGCAGGACCGCTCACGAACGGGACCAGTGGTTACACAGGTTGGTACCGTTCCTCTGTCTCTTCTTTCGCTTCTTTTTCCTCGGCCAAGCCAGACAACCGACGATCCTGAATGCCCTCTGACGAATTCGAGGCTTCCAACCGCGAATCACGCGATCCGAAAGTTTTTATTTCCGAAAATAAAACCTCTTCAGAGGTTCTAACCCTGCAATTTTCACTGCTGACGTGCTCGCTGTAATGTTCGGAAACTTTCAAAGAGACGACAACTTGGATGTTTTCGAGAAGTTAGAACAATTAGTTCACTGCGTGACGCGAGGAAGGAATTTTTTCAAAATAGCGAAGAAAATATTTAAAGTTGTTTTTTCCAACTTTTTAATGGCCCAGTGTTGATCGATTCTCTAATTTCTCAAAGCGATGAAATATTAAGAAATTCTTGGACATTGTGAATTTTAATTTGAGGAAGATGTTTTAGGAAGCATATTGAATTGTAATTTGATCGTGCGTTCGAATTCAGTTTAAGGAAATCCGTTCAACCGGACGCGGAGCAGACAAGACGCACGGACAATTCTCTGCAGATCTGGCTGCTCGAGGCGAAAGGTGTGGCGGCGAAGAAGCGATATTTTTGCGAGGTCTGTCTAGACAGCACCCTGTACGCGAGAACCACCGCTAAATTGAAGGCCGACCTTTGCTTCTGGGGCGAACACTTTGACTTTCATCATTTGCCTTCTGTCAACACTATACAAGTCAACTTGTACAGGGAGGCTGACCGTAAGAAGAAGAGAGACAAAAATGTTCTAATCGGTGAGACATTTTCATCATATCATAAATATTACATATTACATAGTATGGTATAATCTAGTACATTATATTAATTTTATTATACATATTATACTCATATACGTGTATTTATCTGTGACAAGTTCTTCTTTCATCAAAATTGTTTCGTAACATACAGGGTGAATTCGATAAAGCGGGACATCTAAATATCTCCGTTACTTTTCGTTGTACAAAAAAACTTCGTAGGACAAAGTTACACCGTTTGAAGGGCCACATATAACGGTGTAAGGGAAAAAAATTTCAAGGTCATTTTTATGAGATTTCAAGGTTATCGATGTTTTTTTTAATGGAATGATATATTTTCGTTAACGTAATGTTGTAGCTGACAAAATAACGAACGTATAAATAAAATTCAACGTGTAAGATTCATTTGATGTATTTCTGTTACGCCAAATGTTCAAAAATATGCGACTACCGCCGAAACGATTTAGAATTTCATCATTCAAAGTTCAGATCGAATTACATAATACTTTCTCTGTTAAGTAACATGTAGATGCAATCGCAGAAACCAACAACCTGTCATGTAAACTGCTTTCCATGTTCAATGATTTAAATGAAATATAATTTTTCGGGCATCACCATGTAGACTATGTCGCAATGTCGAGTAAAATTACCATGTCCATTTTTGGACACGTAATAAGTTTTTAAATATTCTTCAGAGTCAGTACGGTGGCTGAAGGGTTAACAACAGTTTCAACATTCTCGCATTATCGTACAACAATATGTAATGTTTGAACTTTGTTTGCAGGTTCCGTGAGCATACCCGTGCACAACGTGACGTCGCGTTATTTAACGGAAAAGTGGTACCCGGTGGTCGGGGACAAGGGTCCTTTAAAGGAACCACCGACGCTCAGGGTAAAATGCCGCTTCCAATCCGTGGACATACTACCCGTGCAGGTATACCAGGAGTTCCTGGAATACCTGAAGTCGGACTACAAGTCACTTTGCGAGAAATTGGAGCCGGTGATCGCCGTGAAAGCGAAAGAGGACATCGCCACCGCGTTGGTGGCTGTCATGCAGCGAGAAAAGAAAGCACCACAGTTTCTTGCGGACTTGGTTATGATGGACATACACAGAATAGGTGAGTTGCTGTCGTCAAGACTTCCCTTGACACGGTCGGTGACGATTCACGGAACAAACGGTTCAGTTTTGTGTATTGCGGAGACGCGAGTCGAGCAGGAAAAGCTATTATAAATTGTAAATATTTCGTTTTATCGATCGTATATAATGTATAATGAATCAATTAATGATTTCGGCTCTACAGGTTTGATCCAATATTACTAATTAGCAATTTTGCAATTTAAATTATTCTCAACCTTTCGATCCAGATATGGATCATTATCAAGAGAAATTTGCGTTTGCTATGTTTAAACAATTTCTACAAATTTAATAGTGGAAAGAGTACTCGTTGACACCATGCTGGTAGGCATTGTACTGCCGAAATCATTAATTGATATATTGTAAACTGTCTTCGTATCGATGATCTCTGTAACGTAGAACTGTTTCTAAGGAGCGTGTGAGGGTTAAAAGTCTGAAAGTGCGAATGTCTTTGTAACGAGTGGTTGGAATACGGTGACGATGAATTTTTTCATTTCAGACGACGAGAGGCTCACCTTTCGAGGAAATTCCTTAGCCACGAAGGCGATGGAGGCCTACCTGAAGTTGACGGGCGACAGGTACCTGCAGGAGACCTTGGGTGCCGTGGTCAGGGGCGCGGTAGAGGGTGGCGACTGCGAGGTGGACCCGCTGAAGGTTGCTTCAGTGGCGGCCCTGCACAAACAACAGCAGAATTTGCGGAACGCGGTGGACTTGGCTTGGGGCAGGATACTGGCCAGCCACGCACACTTCCCCCTCGAATTACGCGAGTGCTTCCGTATATTCCGCGAACGGCTGGCTGACATGGGCCGAGAGGACATCGCGGACAACCTAATCTCCGCAAACATATTTCTTAGATTCCTCTGCCCAGCTATTCTCAGCCCGTCTCTCTTCAACATCACCCACGGTGAGCTAGCATCTTCACGGCGCCATGCGTCTTCGTTAAAAACGATCGATAATCATGTTAAGAAGATAGAAGTCGAAACAAAAAGATGCTTAATGTGTCCGACGATAAAAAGTATAAACTAATAATGAATGTTGTCACTTGTTTTCAGAATATCCGAACGAAAAGGCAGCGAGGAATCTCACCCTCGTGGCCAAGACTCTCCAAACGCTCGCGAACTTCACGAGATTCCAAGGGAAAGAGAATTTTATGGAATTTATGAATGACCTGCTAGAGCGGGAAGCTTCCTCTATGAAAAATTTCCTTCAGCTGATCAGCGTACGTTGCATTTCCCATTTTTACAGTTTATTGTTCACATCAAAACTTTGGTTTTATTTCACCTCACAATACCGACATTGCTTTCTTGCCAACCCAATAATTCTATTACAAATACTACATATTTTTAAAAGTTTAAAAAGTATACCGTTACTGATCCACAAAATTCTCGTTTACAGAGCCCTCTGCCAAAGGACGCGCCTGCCAACAATTCTCTCGAATTCGACGGCTACATCGATCTGGGCAAACAATTATCCCTGTTACACGCGCTGCTGCGGGAGAGTTTAGTCTCGATATCATCTTCCTCGTCATCACTGCCCCCCGTCCAGGCTGCCAGAGATCCTTGAAAGGATTTCTCTGGCGCTGGATCAACCGGGTCCGAGTCCGGTGCCAACATCGCATCGCTACCCGAACCTGCAGAACAACATTTTCCGTTACAACGACCCCACTATCGCGAACAGCAACACGAATCTCTCGGTCTCGGCGACCTCGACGTTGAGCAACCACAGTACCTTGAACGGAACGATCAGGGACAGCAACGAGGTGTTGCAGTCGAACACGCTGGGCCACAACAGCTCTCGCAGCCCTAACGTTGCCAGGGCTGCCACTCTTCCTCGGAACGCTTACATGCCGGCCAACGGGAAGCTTCAGCTGCAAATCACCACGGACGATTATCCTCTAGAACCACCAGCCTTTGTGTCTCGTTCACCAACGCCGATCGTCAGACAACACCGAGGAATCGGGACCAACAGGGCCGCCGCGGGATACAGACTGACTGCCAGCGCTAGTTTGGCGAACGTGAACCACTGCCAGACGCATCCCACCAGCCCCACAAGATCCGAAAGCCACAGCAACCTGAAGGACTCGAACTACAACATCACCGCGTCCCAGAACAACCAGCCGAACATCTGTACCATCGTCTCCCAGCAACAGCAGAACCACAGACACAACATGGCCAGACTGCAAAATCTGGACATCCACGACAGGGAGGACAACTACAACCACAACAACTACAACGTCTCCAGATCAGCGAGCAGAAACCACTGCAATAAAGAAGAAAACGCTAACCAGACCCAGCATCAGAATTACAATAACGTCTCGAAGACCACGGTGAACGCCAACGTGGTGGTGAACCCGTCATCGAATCTGACGCTGTCTATCAACCATCAGCCAAACAACAATTATAACAACAGCAAGACCAACAACACGACTGCCAATGGGAACCTGGACGAGCTGTCCGACCTGTTAAGGTACGCCGACGACGAGGTCTCAGAGTCGAAGTCGCAGAAGGGCTCCCAGATCTCCATTTCCCAATTGAGCAACGTCGCTTCATCGGGTTACCAGAGCTTCGCTGCTTACAGTCAGAGCTCCAGCCCGGTGGACCTCAGCAGCAATAACGCAAATGCTCATATACTCAGCGCCGCGCCGTTGGCTTTTGCTAATCCTGTTTATCACATGGAACCGAACCATGGAAGAAGCGGTAGGAGAGGGAGCACCAGTTCGGAAGAAAGGGATGGTAGCGGCGGAGGGGTGGAAGGAGTACGAGGCGTTGACCTTAGCCCTTCTCCACCACCGCAGAACAACGTCAGGAATTTGCAGAGGAATAACCAGAACCAGTGGAGGCAGAATAACCAGACGCATCGGAATAACTCGGAACAGAATCAAAACGTCTGCTGCACGAAGCTCAGGAGGAGGCTGTCGTTGGACTCGACGAGAGATTTGTCCGATACCAGTGAAGAGGAGAGCTGCACCACTAGGAGGAGCAAGTCGCGTAGTCACCGTAGCATCGATCAGGTAAATTCAAGAATTTACATTTAACCCAATGGTTGTTGATTCCACTCGACGACGAATGATGGTTGGAAACGTTTTTGGTTGTTGCAAGAAGACTGAAATTTTATTATTGTTTTGTTCAAGCGATTACAACTTATTATGAATCGTATATTACATATACACTATAAAATAATAATTAATTTCAACGTGATCCGTCGTCCATGGTATACCAAGATCAACGAATCGAACTTTCTTCCAGCGCCATTTTTTCGATTCCCACAGCCGCATCAAATCAAGGAGCCAGCCGAAAATTAGTATAACAGCGACAATAATATTCTCCCGTTTCTAAAAATCAAAGAGGAACTTCTAAAATCTCGTGTTTTAACTCTCGTGTGTAAATACATATTATAATATTGTATCGTTGTAACGTATGTGTGTGATAACAAGTTCCTCTCGCGCTCGCGTCGCGTCTCTATATATTTTTTTTTTCTCTGATCTATCTAACGGAACGGCTGTCTCTATCGTCTCTGTCCTGTTCTCTGTGTGTCTTGTAACTAACAAAAGCGAACGTCTCTTCGTTTCCAGTACGAAGTTGAAATCGAGAGGCTGCAGAGTAGCGTAGATCGACTGAGGGCACGGTTAGGCGCAACCGAGGATACCGATATAGACGGCATTGCACCGGATACCAAGATGAAGAGCATCATTTCCAGGTACTTAATCCTCATTAACGCGGCCAACTAATCCATCGACTGATTCTTTTGCCTGATTGTGACCTAAAAAAACCCTACCCGTTTTCATCGTGGTAACCATTTCTCTTGCCCCTGCGTTTCACTCGAAGGCCTACCCCTCTCTTTTTCTCTCTCTTTCTCTATTTCATACTTCGGTCACTTCAGCTCTGTTCCATCCCGAATCCTCCCACCTACCCCACCCCGCGGGTTCTCTTTTTTTCTACGTTGCCGCGAGTCGTTCGACGCCATCGAAACGCAAAACGAGTCTGCGAAACCGTCGATCGATTCTGATCGTTTTTCCCTGGCTCGATCTTGATCATTATTCTATCGCCCATCGCTTGCCTCGTCGAGATCGAAGCACAGTTGAGAAACGCGAGTCGAGGAAGGCTGGACGGAGCTGGATACTTGCCCAAACACGGATTAGTGCACGTTTTATTTCAGTTGTCCGGGGAACTTTGATTCTTGAACGCAGAATTTGAGTAATTTTGCTCGATGAGAATGCTATACCTGAGAGCCAGATTAATTTGAATCCATTATTGGATGAAACAATGATAGAACTGTATTGTTTTAAAAAAAATGATTAGAAAGAAAAAAGTTATTGAATTAGTATTGTTTCACCAATACATTGATGTATCGTTACTGTTTCGTGTAGTTGCTGTCCTTTTCTTCATTCTATTAAGTCCTTTAATTCATTTTATTATTTTTTTGTACGCAAGTGTTTTAACACTTGTTTTATTACAATATGATATTTTCACGTCACATTATAATTGTTTCTAACAAAGAAGATTTAGCGATACGCATAATGTTGCTTAATGTGTGATCACTATTGTGTTTCTGGTCTGCTGAAAACTAGCGAAACAGAAGTTAGGCCAGTGTGGTTCTCAGGTATAGAATGAGCGAAATACGTGAAAGAAAGAAAAAAGAAACAAACGATAGCGATAAAACTGGGACTACTGTGTTCCTTCGATAAGAGCTCGCCACTTGGAAACGGGGTCGAGGTATTATCGCGTAGAACAGTGCTATCCAATCTTTGTTCGTTGACAAATTAGTTTTTTCTCGTTTCAGTTTTATTGTCATCTGAACAATAAATTATTGACCGATTACTTTTATTCGTGTTGCAAATTGCACTCGTGAATCAGGGAAGTAGGGAATAATTTTATAAAAATTCTGTTTAACTGCATTGTCACAAAGAAATTGTTCATTAGTCCATTTCTGGTATTTTTAGAAAGATATAATAAGCAATGGAAAAAAATCGATATTTATGTACAACAAAACGTTTAATTCAGGACTAAAGCGTGTACTAACCCATGGATTGCTATAATGGGTCAATGATAACACTAAAAATAACAAAATACTGTTATTTATTTATAACAATTTTCTATTGAATGTTACAATAGATTCTCGTAATTCAGCTCTGTCTACCAACGAAACACAATCTACGAAAGAGTAATTTCTATCCGTAAACAGTTGTAAATGAATCAAGTATACAACTGAGAGTTTGTTCTTTGTATAATAGCGTGGAGTGTTTCATCTAACGTGTGCTAGTTATGTCCTCTAAAACTATTACTGATATCTATTGAATTCTTACTACATTTCACATGGTTCAATGAGACTAATTATTGTATGTAATACTTGTCGCTAGTAATGTTTACAATTTTTGTATTTTATTTGCTATTAAAACTTTTTCTTTTAAAGTACTGCTGTTGTTAGTATTATTGCAAACAGTAATATCAGTTTTTCTTAATGAAGAAATATTTCTATTCGCACACACCGTCAAAAAATTCAAATAGAAATATGATTACAGTAATTATCGAGTCACAAAGACCCTTTACGATAGTGGCAATAGAAATTGTACTTCTTGAAAAATATAAAATGTCTTTAGTTTCCCACTCACACGAGCAGTGTAACTGCTGCATCCAGCTGCAAATAAAACTATTAAAAACTGCAGAATTAAAACAATTTAGCATAGTGCGATGTACATAAATTGATCAAGAAACTGTATTTTCAAGGAATGGTGCAATTTTATTGACCACTACAGTATGTCACAAGAGGCCTCATCGAACAACGTCAAACAAAAGAAGATTATTATCAACGGTGTATCGGTAATAGTTTTCGCTAAAATAGCTTGCCACGCCTGAAACACTCTCTGTAACTAAAACCGAAAAAAAGTAAAGTGAAATGAAAAAGAACACTTGCGCGTAACTCGTCGAACGGTTACTGTTCTCGAAATAATATGTATGTTTAATTGATTGTGTGTTCCTGTGCATTCTATCCGCTGCATTTGGTATACTCTGGCTTGATCTGGACCTTGGTGTAAGAGTCAATTATATTTCTAAGCTTCTTACGTTTTTACATCACGTTGTTTAGCATATAAATATAATATATATATATTATGTGTATGTATCGCATATAAAAACCAAATATAATAATATATATTATAGATATATGTATACATACATATGTTTGTATGATTCTCCATATATCTTGGTTTTTTCTCCGACGACAACACGCGCGAAAAGATAGTTCTTTTTCTCGCAAAATGATGTCGCCACGTTCGATACGACTTTTAGATATTTATTATATTCTATATCTCTATTCAGCTCACCCAATTATACTCTGAACCATGCGCCCGACAAAAGCATTATTCACCCTACGTGCAATATACTTACATCACCGTCCAACTAACATTTTCTCTCGGTCAGTCTCACATGTCAGTCTCACTGCTCACCGAGATACCCTTCTCTACACACGCCTCGGACACGTTCGTCTCTTTGTTCTCGCGTGTGCACGGACTCACTATGCAACCATTGACTTTCGTGTGTCCGGTCTTTGCGAAAATCTTCAGGATGTGACTCCATAATTTTTCTAATTTTTAACATTTAAATACTGAATATTCTAAACTACACTAAAGACAATGAGGTGTTGGCAATATCCAAATAATCTAGAGAACACCTTTTCTGTATTTAGTGCAAGCTTCTGATATTATCTTAAAAATTAATAATAATTTTCATTAACAATGGGAACATATTGCCATTCCAGGTTGAAATTGTTGATGCTGATTACTGGGAGTATCCTGAACATTTCTAGCTTAGCGATCACTTATACACCGTCACAATTATTCACTGCGACCAGCAGCGAACGCCTTGCTTCTTCTATCGAAGACAACCCCCGTACCCATGCACTACTCTTCATCGTTCTGTTTTGGTTCTCCGAGAGTACAATATTTTGCACCAGACACTGCTGCTTCCTTTGACTTTCATTTCCGAGTAATACATTGGTGTTCGTTTTCTTACATATATGCATCGTGATGTGCTTGGATTCGATAGCTACCCTGTAAAATCTCTCTGCACGGTCAGATTTCAAGGATCCTCGTAAGTGAAAGATATTACGTGCCGTAACCACTTGGATCCTTCTTGAAATGTCTGATCGAACATTGAAGTCTTCTAGCATTATGACTCTTCGTTCTTCGCTGCGAAATTTAAGGAGCGAAACAACCCTTGTAAGACTGAACATTGTCATTCTGAAATACGGCTAATACACTTCGTTCGAAATACCTCATTTGATAATTATGGAAATTGTGTAATTGTAGAAAATGGGTGAGATAAAAAGAAGTGGAAGGTGAATCGGTTGATTTTTAATTAAGGGGGTATGTAATCACGGTGTTTACCGTCTTGGTCTTTACTACCGACTGTTAGGCTTCAAGGGGATGTTTCACCCCTCAGACTTGGGCTAAATCAATCGCATACTAAACAATATGTTTCCTGAAATTCAGTAACATTATCTGACAAATACTTCTGAAGTAATTTGCAAAAGTGGCAGTTCAAAATGAACATATACAAAAAGACAGAGAGAATTAACAGGCGAAGCTCAGGTCCGTGTGTTTTGGCTACCCAATAGAGCACCTCTATTCCTCTAAAAGACTGTCACCTACCAATTGAAAGAATGAATTCAATTTTCATAGATCTGGAAGGTATCTAAAAAAACAAACCTTTCGAGGAATAAAGTGTGCCGCGGTGGTGACCTAGCAACGAAGATCGCAGTAAAGAAAGATCTCCATCGACTCTAACCCGACCAGTACTAAAACCAGCCGTTCTTTTGCTAATTGTAGGTTAATCTCCGTGGAGGAGGAGCTGCGTCGCGAGCAACAGAAGATGTCGGCCGCGTTGTCGTACAAGCAGCGCGTGATCGACGCGCAGGAACAGCAAATAGCCGCCCTGGACGCCGCGAATTCGCGTCTGATGACTTCAAATACAAGACTGTTGTCCGCATTGAGCACCCTGAAACAACGGTACAACGCGAAGACCCAGCCGAGCAGTGAGGCAGCCGCGTTGCTGCAGAACATCGCCGACATCGGCGAGCTGAAGAGCTCGTCCTGTTGAGGACTCCGTTATCCTAGCCGTGATCGCGTTCCCAACGGGACCGTCAACATCCGGGGAACGCGTACGAAAAAAGCTCTCGAGAAACCGAATATTCGTCGACAAAAATTGTTTCGTTCGAGGAGGACGTGTCTCGTCGAAACGAACGACAACCGGCGAACACAGCGAAACGCCTGCGCAAAACAATCGTTTCGACTCCCGAGCTTAAAAACAAGAGTTTCTTTTTTCTTGAGAAGACGAGGAAGAGAACACGCGCGTACCTCTCTGGTATCTTCTTCTGAATCGCTTTTTGATTCGCTGACAAGACGCAACAAATCGAGACTCCTCCTCGAGCGCTAGGTTTGATGAACCTAGGTGACCAAGAGAGAGAGAGAGAGAGAGGAACTCTCGACGATGCGGGTGAAGAAAAAAAGAGTGAAAGGGAAAGGGAGAAAGGAAACACGTGGCGTGCGAAAATAGAGGCTACTTAGTAAATAGGCAAACGGTTTAAGTAGATTAATTTACGTCGAACTTCACGCGACATAGCGTGTTTAGGATGGATTTGTATCTAAACTGTGTGTACGATTGGAACAGCGGAGTCTTATCCGGGAACACGATCTGCCTTGCGTCTTTCAACGACTTTCCATCGTTCGACGTGAACGAACCCGGAAAGTCGACGGTGCGAGTCTCTCCTTTGTCGAAATTTCTCGGTGGATCGAGGATCTAGAGGTCAAGATCGGTTCGTCCGACGGCGGACCAGGTCCCCGTCGGTTCACGAACGATGTTTCAGACTTCCGTTCGACTTTTGTTCATTCGTTTTTAGCATATGTACCTTGACGCACAGCCGTATGCACCGTAACCGCCTAGAGCTTGTACGAAGCAGTTACACTTATGTATCGTATCCGAATTGGTCGCGCACCGTAATGGCGTACTCGAGCACCGTACTGCGGGACACCCTGTGTATATGTGTGTATATTTTTCTAGTTTTCTTTTTATGCGCCACGTTTCGACCGGTTAGCTTTTTTAAAACGCGAGCTTTCGTCGATACCCCGTGTCGTCCTCGATCGTCACGCGATCGAAAGTTCCGAGACGAGAGGAAGCTTCTGGAGCGTCCCCGCCTGAAATTCTTACTTTAAGCGACGATATTTATTTAGTAGTTTCTACCAAAGATGAAGAGTTTTTTCATTGTAAAAAGAAAGAGAGAGAGAGAGAGAGAGAGCGCACACGCGCACCAGAGATTTACGTGTAAGATATTTCGTTTCGCCGTCGAGACTCGCCTCCGTTCGAGGCCGCGAGGATTCGAAATTTCGAAGCGGTCGAATTTGTTTATTTTCTTGTTTTCTTCTAATCTCTTGTTGTTGTTTTTCTTTTATTTTCTTTTCTTTCTCCTTCGCCCGTTTCTTTAATCGATTCGGTTTCGCACTGTCGATGCACAACATTAACTACATCGTAGACTCGACACACAGCCCTAGTCGCTGTACTCTACCCGTTCGTTCGTCACGGCGAGTTACATTTTTACATCACACACGCATACACGCAAACACACAGCAAAACCACCACACGGAAGAAGTAATCGATTTAATCGTAGCCGAGTGTCGTAGAGCGAAGATGCACGCGTGCAAGAGATCGATAGACTGAAAGAAAGGAGAAACGAGAGGAACGATGGAAGAACGAATCCTGAATGAATGTACGAATGGCGTGGACGTGTGCAGCGAGTGAGAGAAGATTACGGTTCAGTCTAATCTCATTTAAAGGAGAAAAGTATTATTCTTGTCGACTTGTACCATAGCTTATCGTCGAACGTCTGTGAGAACGTTTTATTTTCTCGCCTTCCGCCGATTATTTTTGTATAGAGATATATATACCCTCCCACCTTCTGTTTCACTTCGCAACCCGCACCTTTCCTCCTCTCCTTTCGTCCTTCCTATTCTCCTCTCCCCCTCCCCCATCGAAACATCGATAGTCCCTCGATCCTTCTTTTCACTCGATTTTATTAGTCTTGTTGTTTTTTTTTTTACTTTCTTTAACACACGCGCACCGAAAGTATTTTCTATCGTCGAGCTTTCACACACCACGAAATTAATATATTTAATAGTAATCCCCTCCTCACTTCCCCTAGACCCCATCTTGTTGGACGATGTAATCGATAAACGATAAAATAATCTATTTAAAATGACTTGAATAGCGTGTACATTGCTAAGTTTTTTGGTATATTCGTTTCTGCAATACATCATCTGTATTTAAGCGTATAGTATCTATTAGTAACAGTACATGAACAAATAAATATGATTAGACATATTAAGGATGTGTTCTTATAAGGTATACAAGAGAGTATAGAAATCTACCCTCAAATTTTAGAAATTATTAATAAATCCTACCCTCCTTTTCTTCCTGTAAAAAAGGTTTCCTACATATCAGTAAAATTTTAACAATGTAATTAAAAATGGTTTTCTAAATTTATTTTCTGGAAATTATCGTGCGACGCAGTGAAATAGGCCTGCAGGGGATACCACTGACAAAAAAAACGAATTAACAATAGTATCTAATGGATGTTGTGGAGATCTATCGACACAAGAGTCACCCTAATGCGCCACGCGTAGTTCATATGGTACGGGCCTGTAGCAGTGTTGGGATATTGCGCGGGTTACACGCGCATGCGCGAATAAATGCAGGAACGTATGTACGTCCTAAGTTTATGGGGAAAATAGAGGGGGACTGTTATTGGCGGGAACCCATCGGAAAAGTGCAAGACGATACGACGAGACGAGCGTCATCCGAAAATGTTAATATATTCAGTTGTTTAATAATGGCAACTATTGGAAAAGGAGCTACAAGGAAGCATAAAGCACAACTCTTCCAAAATTCTTAGTTGGAAGATGATATCTTTAAATTATGGTTAGCTCCTTCTTCAGTAGAAAATAAAGCGCTTTGTATTGCATGCAACAAGACTATCAGATGTAAAAAATCAGATTTTGTGGAATTATGCGGGGTGACCAAGGTACCCCATTTTAGCTCAATTTAGTACTTTACTGACGCTAAAATTGTCGCGCATGCGCGTGTAACCCGCGCAATATCCCAACACTGGCCTGTAGTGGCTCGAGAACTACGACCCTCACGCCCTCACGGGGAGCGAGACGCGCAACCGGGTCAAGGGGGCGTAGCCTGTCGTCTGCACTTTTAAAGAGAATTGTATATGTGCGCCCCCTGCCGTTGAAATTGAAAATGCAGGAGTTGTAGTCACTAAAATCGACGCTAGATGGCGCAACAGATATTTGATAGCGTAGGGGGAGCTGTACCAACCGTCCGCTGCAAATCTGATGACAATGACAATTAATCATATGTACATGTTGTATCTAGATGATGACAAATTACTGTTTTCAAGTTACAGAAATGATTTAACATGACTAAAGTTTCGGTTATTGAACTTTAAAAAATCCTCCGACGTGTACAATAGTTTGGAGTATATTTGGAATGAAAACACGCATGATTACCTATCTATATCATTTTATTACGATTATTTTATTTCCAAGAACGTTGGACAGTATCGTGGAATATAAAATATACTTTCTGCTTTGTGAAAGACGTCTTTATATTATCTTTAACAGTTCGTTTAATTAACGAATATCGTTTCAGTCGTTGTATGTTCAAATAATATTCTCCTGCGGTTATCTTTGCGGTGAAAAAAAAGCCGGAAAGATAGTAAACTCAACGAGTCGACCGCGAATGTTTACGCAAATTCAATGTCTCGCTATGTTGCAGAGACCTGAAACAAAGTAGCAGACTCTTATCTGCTACGTATATGTAGCTTCCATACCATTGATCATGCTATACATTCTGATAAACAGTAGTTAGTCCAAAATAATTGATAAATGGATAAAACAGAAGAAAACTTAATTGTAAATCTTTGGTTTCTCTTTCTTAAGAATTACTCTTGGCGACTGCAGCTGCAGCCATTTTGTTCGCGGCGGGTGCATGGTTTTCAAAAGCTTCTCCCAAACCCGCCACGAACAATTGAAACACCCCGCCGTTGGCATCGGTGTTCTTCTTAAAATTGTGCACGGAATAACGATTGTAAAGTCCCCAGATGCTGTTCATTAGTTTACTGTTGTACTTCATCGGCGTTGGCTCTCTACCTGCGTATTTAAAAATCAGTTGTCATCATAAAATTCATGAATACTGAAAAACGGAGCAAGATTGCAATAAAGAAATTTTTTTTGGTTGCAACGAGGTGGCAGAACGATAAAATTCTACAATCGCGCATATTTTCTTTATCAGTTTGATACTATATTAGCACAGCATATCCTAGTACAGAACATTAAGAGTCTATTTATAGTAAATTGATAAGCGTGGATCTTATCAACAATCTCATTAATTCCAAAAATAAAACTGCATCTCATGTCACTGCGACAACTATAATCTAAATACCTTCTTCGGAGAGTCTTGCATTGAACAAAGCTTCTTTGCCCGATTTCTCTTTGTGGTCCATAGAGTGGGTTATCATAGTGTTCCGTTCAAAATTGCAGCGTACTTTGCACGCTGTGAACGCACCTTGCGGTATCGCGGCCATCTTTTTACAGTCTGCGACAGAACGTCCTACGCTTACAAATTTTCTCAAAATGATGTAACTATTAGAAGCATCGAAGAAAGAAATGCGATAAAGTAAAAAAAATACAAAAATTATAAATGCTAAGAAAGAAATACTTTGCACATAAGAGATAATGAGGATTATTGGCAAAAGAAGAGATACAAACTGAAAGATTTTTTGATACGAATAGGTATGTACAAAATGTGCTAAAAGGGGGGGGGGGGGACGTGGAGGTGGAGCTGGAGATACGACAAGATCTAATAAGAAATAATGATAGGCCAGATTAAGGAGGAATTAGGGCAGTTGCACTTAGATTAGGAAACTAAGTGGATGGCGAAAGATATCAATTGCAGGAAGGGGAATTGGTGGATGTCAATGGAAATCCAGGAGGATTGATGATACAGGGAAGACCTAGATGAAATAGTGTACGTTATAAAGAGAGAAAGAGAAGGAGGATAAATGGATACAAAATGAAGGGACGAGAAACAATGGAGCTCGCAGACTACCGCGATTTCTTTGCCCATCGATTCTTTATCGACTCTTAAAAAGGGTGAGATATAAATATGATGAAATAATTTCATTAACACAAACTAAGTAATTTAAAGTGTAACATTACGTAGAATCAGAGCATCATCAACGATGATAGAGTTTAGAGAAACACGAACCAGTACAGGTTTCGAAGAGCAGGTCGGCGAATTCCCTCTTAGTAATGATGTTGTTCGTCTTTCCAACGCTAATGGTTTCAGCTCCCGCGAGTCGAGCTTTGCCGAGCCTTTTGGATCTTCGAGTTTGGTGTCTGGTTGGCGGAAACCTCATACAGCCGCGGTCGGAGTCGTGCAGAATTGTCATCAAACGAATGCAAATAGCAAGCCTCTGTTGCGATTGTTCGTTCTTGTAGGATAAAATGTGGAAACACGAAAAAACGATTTTTCACTGATCCCTGTGTGTCGCGTGCTCGTTGCGTGGAGTAACAGCGTTACACTGATTCTACGTTGCAATATTGGTTCGAATTTATATAAACTCGGCTGGCCAGCGAGTGGGGAGATAGATTCGACCACAAACAAAACGAAAATAGGAGAAAAAGTTTTTTTCCGACGGGACAGGCGATATCGGTGACGATCACCGCGACTCGCTTATCTGGCTAGACCTTCCAGAATTAAAACATAGCAGCATACCCGTCTTTTTTGTAGGGGGATATCTGCACATGTATTGTAGATAGCCCACATAGCGCGAAGTCATAATGTTTAATAAGTCGGCGGATGCATGTAAGCATTAGTCAACCGGCGATAAAAGAGGATATTTGTGTAATTACAAAATTGATGATGCATAAAGAATTTTAAGATATTATCGAGTGACCAAGTTTGACCGACCTCTCTAGGTGGCATAAGGGCCTATTCCCCATGGAGGATTAACCCTTCGATGACCAACGAGGTCCCTAGGGACCTTTGCCGTTTTCAATTTTGGGACATTTCAATACGGTTCGTCCGAACAGCCGCAGCCTCTGTGACTTCTATAAATGGAATGTCTAGAAGGGATTACAATCGGTTTCGGTACGATTCCGTGAATTTTTTCATCATAATCTCGGGTTGAAGTCACTTAGGGCGTCGATGACCGACAAGGTCCGCAGGGACCTTGTGAGGATTACTATGTAATTTGTTCTTGTTTTTTGGTTGTGCAGGTATTTTCATGTAATTTGTTCGTGTTTTATGACTATGTGTAAGGAAGGAATGAAGAAAATATATTCAGACGCGTTGCGTTTTTTTTTATATGACATCCTTCCGTGATTGCATTTTTCCGTACGTCTGTACCTTCCTCTCCTTCCTTTCGTCTCCTACTTGACTTCTCTTTAGTTTCCTCTCCTATTTTCTCCAATTTATCTGACGAAATATATATTAACACACATTCTGCAACACTACACAGACGCAGGAACTTAACAAAACTATAATAACACCATTAAGGTAAGAAAAAAAATTCTACGCATTACATGCCATGTTAATACAGAAGGTCCCTGGGGACGTTGTTGGGCTACGACCGTTTAAAAAATTGTTGGGCATCGGAGGGTTAATATAAATCCTATTTCGATTCGACTAATTGAAACTAATATGTTGAGAAAAAATGAAGATAGTGATAGAGGTCAAAGTAAAAACGCATAAATAGTTAATAAAAATAGGACAAATAGACGACCAGAGACGACCAAATATTTACCAAATAGAAAAGATTAGAGTAGAGAATGGGAAGTCGTAAGAGTTGGCGATGTTGAAAGAGGGCATGGCGCGACCTCGCCCGGAAACTATTCATCTTCAGGTTGTTATGAGAGAGAGAGAGTTTAGATGAGTAATCACTGTCAGAGGCACTAAGAGTAATAAAAGGTAAGGTGGAGTACAATCTGCAAACAAAAGATATTGAACTACTGAGTACAAGGATAAAAGTGGAGAATAAGCACAAAGAACAGAGAGAATTTAAATACATATATGTAAAGATCTCAAATTATTTGGTTGTTTTCTATAATATAAAACATTTTTAATTGTAGATTATTAAAGATTGCACGTGCAAGCATGTGTTTGTGCTGCATGTGAGAATTTTTCAAGTATATACAGGTCCTCTTAAGCACAGGGAATGTTATTTGCATATTTTATTTCGAAAGGTTATCTATTAAACCTCCATTTGGTGAGTGAACTTCGTCATATGATAACATATTTTAACCTGATTACACATAATTATGCATTGGCGCCACGGGTCAGCGTGATCTGAATTCATGTTTCATACTCTTCGTACTCATAAATACCAAACTGGAACAGTCCTACATAAAGCTGGAGATCTTACTAAAAATTACAATAGTAATTGATCAAATTACATCTATTTTGTATAAAGTAATTTAACTACTCTCAAGTATTGTAGAATTTTCAACCAATCATTAGTTCTAGTAACGGAAGAAGTGATGTTTTTATCAATGACAAGTCCCTTTGAATAAACAATGGTTATTTAATATACAAATGGAAGACAATAGGATTGTTGACTGGTATAAAAATTATCTTACATCATGTAAATTAGTCTTTTTCGTAATTATGATTCCAAACAGGCTTTCTTTTTTCGATAAAGCTTTTGATTCCCTCTTGAGCATCCTTCATTTTCAAATTATTAACCATTTTCTCAGTCCCCAGGAAATATGCAGTCGACACGTCGAGGTCCATTTGCTCATACAAAAAATGTTTTTCCAATGTGTATCACCGAGCGGCTTTTAGAGTTTATGGCCGCGGTAATCTTATTAATTTCTTCGTCTGTATTTAGAATAACATATACAATCATATTAATTTGTAATTACAAAATATTTCTGTAACTAAATCTTGCAATGACTCACCAAGTTTGTCATTTGAGACTACCTTACTCACAAGACCTACTTCGTATGCTTCTCTTCCGTTAATGGAGAGACCTGTGAAAAGCATGTGCATTGCTGTCTTTCTGGGGACATTTCGAACCAATGGAATGCCTGGAGTAGAACAAAATAATCCAAGATTGGCACTAAAAAATAATTGCAATAAAATCAAAGTTTATGAAAAAAGTTAATGAAAAAAAGGTCTAGTAACAAAATATGTAGAAAATCACTTGATGTTAAAGAAATATTTAGTTTGACTGCAGAGAGGCATACCCTGGTGTAGAAAATGAACTTCTTTCTGTACAAACAGCAATATCGCATGTAGCTACCAATTGACAACCAGCTGCAGTAGCTAAACCATCGACAGCGGCTATCACTGGCACTGGACTCTGAGCAATCGAATTCATCAATCCTGAGCACGTTTCAAAGATTTCCTTGTGGAGCTTCTCATTATTAGCAGTCTAAACGACGCAAGCCAATCATTTCTCTGTGATGAACGTAAAACCCTTACTACATCAACAAACCCTTATGGTGTCTGGTTCTTGGTTTACAAACTAACCAATTCTTTCAAGTTATGTCCGCCTGAAAATACCTTCCCTGGAACAGCTCTGATAACAATGGACCTGAGATTTTTGTCATTTTCACCATTTTTAATATTTTCGTTGAGTGATTTTAACATATTCATGGATAAAGAATTACGTGTTGCAGGGTGATTTAATGTCAATGTACGTACCTAAGTATAGAGATTAAAATTGATTAATATTCTATACTTACATAACATACAAAATTTAGTGAGTTGCAAAAGTGTCATTATTTATAACTTACACCATTATTTTCCATTACATCTACATATTTCTCATCCGCGGACAACATCCTGTTAGTTGAAAAGGTCCTTGTAATACATCGTCTGATCTGAAACATTTGTAAATAAATATATACATATAAAAACATTCAAAGTTATAGGTTATATAACCCACATTTTACTTGTAACATATTTACGTAATAAAATAGACAATAGAATACCTGCGAACAAGCAGACACATTCGTCATCAAGTATCTCATGGTATGGAATGTTTAATATTTTATTGTATAAACTACAATATCGAATTTTGGCACACTTTTCAATCTAATTTTTCAAGCTGGCTATATATCACATAAATATATCTATATATATGACTGTAATACATATTTGTAAGTTTTACAAATTTCTTCAACGCAGTTTTAAAACAAAAATGTTGTTACAAATTAATGAAATTTAATGATACATTCATTGTATTTGTTATCTATTTAGGGCACCAATGGTGTATAAATAGGGCTATACCCTTATTATGTCAATCTCAACATTACCGATGATTCACGAATTGAGGTTAATTAGTTAGAATCGACTATTGCATACATACTTTATTTATTATTAAAATATGTTATTTCCGTTGTAATGTGAATCTGTTTAAAGTCAATACATTTCTACGTGAAAGTATTGAAAAATACAGCAGAAAAAATAGCGGAACCACTACTTTAAGCATGGAACAGAACCTATAACCATCATTAGACCAACTCGTCGGTGCTTTTATGTTGCAACATCATGTAGTTCGCTAGCTGACCGTTCCATTTCGGTAGAGTCTGCTATCATACAAGAGCATTTTCTTCAGAGACGGTAATTCAGAACCGTAAACAAAAAGTTATGCCTGTAATTCCAGTTAGTAACGAAGAAAAGAGTTACACGAATATAATAATCGGCCGAATATATATAATAATAAATATCGGCTTGAATAACTTATTTAATCATTATAATAAATGTACCATCAAACAGTACAGACGAGGATATGTAATTATCTATAATCGATAAATTCCATAAATATCAATAATTTTTGAAGTTATTTACATTATATTGTTAAAAAATTTGTATTTATTTCGTTTTTCCACATTTTATAATTTCCTATCTTGTGTTCTTGAGAATCTAGTGTATTCAACATTCCCATGAAAATATTAGCTTCTCTAGAATTTTTCACGTAACAATATTATTTAAATTTATCGTTTCGCGCAAATAATGTTGTTTATCGTCTCGTCAATACTAATTTACACTAATTTCAAAACTCTGATCCCGAATGAAGAATTGAATTCTCTTGTTACGTGCACGATTCTATTTATTATAACTATTATGAGATCACAATACGGTTGCATATTTTTCGGTACACTTAGGCTACGTGTATGTATTATTGATTTTTCGATGGGCTTCGTCATCGAAGCATATCTCGATTAGATTGATTACCCAGTGATGATCGCGCTTAAACTCCTGTTTACACGGCAATATCCGACCGACGACGATAAGCGTCCGGGAATTATGGTTAATATGATTACCCTGTTCGTGATTCGTTCAATTTTCCTGTCGCTGCATAGAAACCGCCTTGCCAGCGTATACTTTAGAAAGTTTGGAGTGTCATAGTTCGTACTGAAATTTATTATAATTAGTCTCGGAAACTTCGCGTGGCCAGTTCATGAATTATTGTTATTTAAATTTGATTCGTAACAAGTGAACATCTACACACACAGAGTGTCGTCAGATGAGGGGAGGGAACACGAATTGAGGGGAAAAAGTTACCCTTTCTCCGCCAGTGCCGGACACATGCACGACAGAGATGAAACGCGTCACGTGACCGGCCCATGGCGGCAGAGTGGGAGAATAGCGTCGCGGAAGGGGAAGGTGGAGTGGGGGGAGAAGTTTTGATCTGGTAACACTACACTTACTCAATGCTTATCGCTTGAGAAAGATAATTGTAATTCCGTTTTTTGCTTCAGCATTTATACTGAAATTATGCACGATATATTGTACATAATGACGCATTTGCCAATATGTTCCGACCGCACGGCAACGGGAATAAGTAAATAAAAAAGTTCTATTGCGAGAAACCATAAAAACACTTCTACTTTGTTTCTGCTTTGCTGTCGCAATCATGAATCATAACCCGATTACTCGGGCAACCTCTACAAACGACATTGTCTTCTTGCGACGCACGCATAAAATATCGGCGAACTGCGCGCGTCGATTGCAACGACGATTTTCATTGACTTGCAATGTTGCACGATTATTAATCAGCGTAGATAGAATATTCAAACGTCAATGTTAATCAGGATCTACTTTCAAGGCGATGCTGCATATTAATGAATAGAATATATAGAATGCAAAAAAAAATTGTCCACGCGGCGATTTATATCTCAATTTGTAGTTTATGGAGTGTGAAGTATCCGGTCTGCAAGATCTCGAGATAAAGTAATCGCTGCTATCGCATATATATATATATATATACATATATATTGTATAATAATCGAGGACTGTAATTTTCATTTAATCATGAATATTTCACGAATAGTATTGAGAAAGAATGAACACGTTACTTTCTCATACCTTGTCGGTAGTTTATTATACAATTTAAAATTGCAACGCATATGCGGTAAAAATCGAGAAAATCGGTAGAAGCAATTTAATAATTAACATTCTCAATAATGATCCAACAGTATTATAAAATTTCCTGTACAATGTACGGTGAAGTGCCTTGATCTAAAAGAACGGGAACTGTGTACGATCTAAGAAAATTTGGAACAACCACACGATCTAACGAACAGCGCGGACCCGAGGGTTTTTCTTAAATCTAGGCTGCGTGTAACAACTTTCCGGTGTCACCTGAACTTGTGATACGCGACACGCAGGGTTGGCCAGGAATTGTCCACGTATTGTTAGCCACCATAACACGAGGCTGGTCGAATCCCGAGAAAAATGATCGATAAACCCTCTGCGAGTTGAGCTGCTCGATTCCTCGCCGCCCCGAAACCGGCCGATTTTATCCCCCGAGATATCGCCGGGCAAATCGAGCGGGTCCGCATCGTGAGAAAACAACGCGACGGGGCTCTCGGTTGTTCGTTAGGGTCGTCGGGCGTGCCGAATGTAAACAGAAGTGAACTTGGCAGTGTCGATAATATTTCCGAGAGTGAGGGTCGTCGTGGTTCAAATAGCAGTGGCAGCGGCGGGCACCGGAGAGAAAGTACAATCGCGGGCCGTCGAGAAAAAAAGAGAGCACGACCGTCGAACCAGGCCGAGCTAACTAGGGGGGAAAATGGAAAGAGAAGCGATAAAAATGAAAGAAGAAGAAGAAGAACGGAACGAGCAAGAGGAATCCGAAAGGGTGAAGGAAAAAGGGGAGGGGCGGAGGTGGGACAGAAACGATACAAAGAAAAAGAGAACCGGGTGCCTTCGCGGTGGCAGCTATCATAAACGGTTAAACAGCTCCGACTGATTTACGAGCACGTGATTACGTCCTCGAATTAATCCTGTCGGTCACTCCACTCTCGCTCTTTCCCCCTTCTCCTTTTACGCTTTTCCTCCGATGCGGCCCGTCCCGTAGCTTGCTCGACCGCCGCATCGCTTTCTTCGACAACATCGCGGACCAACACACCGCACGTTTAATTAACCCCTCCCTGCGATCTCCTCCGCTGAAAATTCCTCCATTCTCTGTTCCCGTTCGATCAACCCCTTTTCCTGTTGCGACTCGAGCTGTTCTTTTTCACCACTTAACTGTACAGCACGGTTTCTAAAGTATGTTAGTACCTGTTAGCTGGTACCCTTCGTTCAACTCTTAAGTGGTACCACGTTTACTCTATGAAACATGGTAACTTTCTAAAATTCTCTATTAATTTGCTAAATATGAAATATTTGTTTCTAAATATTTATTTATTTATTATTGCTTTAAACTAAATTATAGCAAGCACAATATTATTACATATATCGTACATTACATAGGTGTTACATTGTTTCTAGATTGTTACGGAACATTGTTTGAGAAAAATATAAATTATTTTCAGACCTTCTGTATCAGGTTTACAGTTATAAATATAAACAGTTATATTTCTAAATAATTGTCGAATTTTCGGCGCGAGTCCCGTACGATTACGGAAGGAAATGTCGTTCGACGCGTTTTGAAAAGGGCAAAGAAGGTAACGACCCGTGGGAACGAGAACAGGTGAGTATGAAGGATACCGACGAACCTCCCGCTCAAGAACCAATTTCTTGAATCTGCTGACTAGACTCGTACATTATCGAATACTCCTCTTTTTATTCAATCAGCTATCGACAGTTTTTAATCGGACATTTTATTGTTACTGTCGCAGAACAAAAGCGATTCTAGATAAATTAAAGTAATTTCAGATAATAACTTCTGGCTCGAGAGTAAAAGAAATGTTCCATATCGGACGTTTCAATTTTTGCCAGCAATGGCAGCCATCCATCGATCTACAATACAAACAGCGAATAACTCTGCCATTCTCTATTATTTTCTTCTTAAAAAAAAAAATGGAGAATAATGTTAAGAGTTGCGTTAATTAATTAACGAAATTCGATCACAACTCGTCGTTAATTTTTGCCGATGCAGATACGTCTTCTACAAAAAATGCTAAGAATAAAAACGGCTGTGGAAACATTGGAAAATTTGTTCGCGACTTAGAAATAAAGTTGTCAAATAGGTGGTAGAATATTTTTTAGACAGTCGAACTGGTCCGGCCCGTTGACGAAAGCCCGAAGAACTTCTCGGCGAACTTGATACGCGGTGAAAGGCTTTAATTCGAAAGCAACGGCGCGGCGCGATGCGGCGGCACACACGGGTAAACATGTTCATAAGCGCGATCTCTATCGCGATTGCAACAATGTTTCGAGCCACGCCGTGTACAGATCTCCTCGTGTTCGCCGAAGCAACCGCGTCCGATCGGTGTCAAGGTTTATTAACCGATCTTTCGCGTTGCAGCGAACAGCTTCGCGGTTCACCGATCGTCCGAGCGTTCGAGCATGTTTATTAATAACAGTCCGGCAAGGGCCACCTGCCTCGCCGTGATAAGCCTATTGAAGTTCGATTTATAATTAGATGCCGTTGTTGCTGCGCCGTTTTCGCGCCCGGCTCCGATCGGCTCCGATATACCGAGCAGTCGCGGTACGATTACGTGATAATTTTACGCTAGAATGTTAATCAATCGAATTCACTTTTGCCTCGGTAGACACTGGTAAACGACCGCGGCAGAGGCCCGATCTTGATACCGATATAAAACGCGGCGGCGCGCTTATGCGAACAAAAAGAAAAGAAAAAAAAGACACACAATATTGCTGCCTTGCCGGGAATAGTTGAACCGTAGATACGATCGCGCGACAATGGCAGATAAAAATTGCCCGGTTACGTTATCGTCGGAACTGCAAAACTTGAGATAATTAATAATTCTTCGACACGCGTACGTCTATGTTTTCTTACAGACAATGTCGAGCTGCGTTTACCAATATTCGAAGCATACACGATTCTATTTGACAAAGTGACCATGAAATCTCCGAAAATTCTCCAGCTGCGAAAATATCATCACCGAGCCGCAATCCATTCGCCGTAGCGGAGCTCTGATTGGTGCGCGCTTTTCATTGATAACTTCTTAACGAGACCGCGGAGAAAAGGGAAAAGTTATTTCGAACGATCTCAGGAATCGCCTCTTTCGAAGCAATAAATAATTCTTTTATTTTCTTTTAGAAAATAATCCCCAGAACAGCCCGATCGCGTCACATTCTCGTCGGTTTTTGACCGAAATTGTCAACTGGCAATTGGCGTGTCCGGTCAAGAATACATTAATCCTCAAAAGACAAAGAACACGTTGTGGAGCAACGATCATAATAAGTGAATCATTCGTCAATTTCGTAGCAGTAGTAAGAATAACAATTCAGTAAATTAGCAGAGACCAAGAAAAGTCGATACGCAAAAAACGATCAACACAGCATCGACAGTAATAAAAACAAACACGACCTTCCCACCTAACTCGTTCTAAAGATATACCCCTCCGCACGCGGCGCGAGCAAAAAGTCCGGTCACAGTATCGCTGAACAAAGATTCAATTTCATTCGACGGTACAATTCCCTCGAATCACGGAACCGTAGCGGACAATCGGGCCACGTGACTCTTACGCCGCCCACGCGATTCGAAGCTTCCGCGGTCGCAAGAACTTTGCGCGGAAAGGTTGTAAAGATTGACAAAAAAAAAAAAGAAAAACAGAAAAACGACACCTCTCGCCGGCAGACCGAAGGTAATTCGTGTTTCCGCAGCTTATTAAACCCGGCGTTAGAGAATTTTCAGAGCGCTTTTGCCCGCGACGCAGCGAACGTGCAATAACGATTTCACGAAGCAGCCTGCGAGAAAGTGACTTAAGGAGGCGGCGGAGAGATAAGGTACAGCGAAACAAGTGCGATAAGCCGAAATGAGATAGCGTCGTCGCAGCCAGCCAACGATATCTCAAAGTCAATGTCCTATGAAGGACTGCTGCTAACACTCGACCACCGTACGGTTTTCTGATTACGGCCACATCGCAGCCCGAGAGGCTGGCGTTCGCCATCTTCCTCGCTGCCGTTGGACTCTACCGTTCTGCGTCCTTGTCCCCGGCAGAGACTTCGATGCCTAAACCACGGAGCCCTTTTACCTCGGCTATTTTCGTACCTTCTTATTTAACCTCTTGTCCGCTAGCATCCTCTTCTTAGTTTTGTGAAAAGAACTTTCTGATCTCACTTTCGACCCATTCTACTGCGACCCGGTTCCTCGGAAGATACTCGAGGTGAGCGATGATCGCTGTCGTACCTGCCGCAGCTCGTGAATGTTCGTGCAGATTTTTCAGTCAGCTCCATTCGGTTTTCTGTTAAGCCTTGTATTTTATGCTTTATTTTTTCTATTCGTTAATCTCTTACGTTTCATCAACCTCATTCATGAGAAAAAGCAGCGGGCGAGACTTAAAACAGCGAAAAACATTTTAAAAATGTACAAATATGGAGACGTTATTCTCGATCGATGAAAATTATTTACATAAGAAATTAATGTTTGTTTAGCTTAATTTCCGTGCAACGGATGTATAAACAGTTTATTTTGCATAAAGATCCGATGTCTGATCATTGGCAACTACAGTTTTGTTCACGAGTGGTCGTTTCTTTTAATTAAATTTGTATGCTTCAAAAAGTTGCAGTTTTTTATAACCTATTAAAAGTTTACTTCTTTGTTGGAGAATAGCAATACGTGCTGCTTGAAATTTCCATTTTGAAAATAAATTTATATATTTTTTCGACATAAATATTGAAAATTTTATTGGTTTATCAGGCTTCGTAGGAAATTTTGGTTATTGACAAATGGGTTAGCGCTGAATCTCCTGACAGTTTATCGCCTCAATATTCAACAAGTGTACGGCCGGCTGTCGCGTCGTAAAGAATATATTCATTGCGCAAACATAGCTTCGGGTAGACTCGAAACGCCATGCTTACATTAACACAAAGCTTGGCTACGATAAAACGCGATATCTAGAAACACGATAAGAACATCGAAATCTGACTCTGACCTTAAACTTCAGGCGGCGAGAGCTCGGATCTCGAAATAATCGTGGTTCGCCGCATTTTTCGGTCTTTAGTTGCACGTCACAAACCCGGGAGGTATTCTATTATTAATTTCCGTTTTCTCAAAAAGTTCCTCCCCCCTCTCCCCCTCTGAAAACTGCAGTCGTCGCGACACATTAATTATAAGTAGACAGTAGCTCTCTGTGCATTCATAGTGCACGAAAATAGAAAAATTTTTTAAAATTTTAATTGCACTTGATACACGTGTGCTCTGACTTTCATTCATCCGGACCAATACACCGACGAAAATCATATTTTATTCGACTCCTTTACTTTTAGGTGTATAAAATAATTTAAATATATACATATATTTAATAATTAATAATAATTCCATATATGAATATAACACGCTCAGATTTTATACAAATTTTACTCCAAAATGAATAATATATCTCGGATAATCTAAATTAGCCTATCAACAATAATTTCGATTTTTCCTGTTCGTTCTTCTGCTTTTTATCTTAAACGAAATTTTAATTCGGAAAATGTTTTATGCAGTCATATGTATGAACGCCACGCGAACCTGCATAAAGCAGTTGGACAGAAGTTCCACTGTACTAAAGTTTCCGAAAAGAACGGTCATTATTTTCGGTTCACAAGATAAATCTGTTTCTGGATTTCGATAGGAAAAGAAGCGAAGAACAGACACGAAACTAACACTGCAGAAGTTCGAAGCACTTTCTCGCACGCACGGCGAGTCTCCGATATTTCGTTTCTTTCTACTTGGAGACTTTCACGTGGACAGGAATCAGCATTGAATAGAAAAGTTTGGTGAGTGCTAGTCGTCCCTGACACTCTATATGCATTCTGTAAATTTTAATCCTTTTCTGTAACACGAAAATTATTGGGAAAATCAGTTTTATAATAAGACAGTACATATTTAATGTGAGAAATATTCGGATGATATTTGATTTCTGTTATTATTAATATTAATTTTTATTATTTTATAAAATTATTAATATTAATTTTTATTTTATAAAATTATTAATACTAATTTTTATTATTTTATAAAATTATTAATATTAATTTTTATTATTTTATAAAATTATTAATATTAATTTTAATGTATATTATAATTCATAGTTTCATTAACTTTGACCGATGTTTTTGGCATTGTCTAAAATTGTATTAGGAATTTACTGTTACGCGTATAAAGGGAATTCAAAGAATCTTGACTGAGATAGAATTATGTTATCATTTATGAATTATTAAGAATCGCGATTTCGGTAAACGTTTTGAACTATTAATGATACGGCATACAATCTGAGTACGCTTTTGGCAATTGGCGTCATTATTGAGCAAACATAACTACGGAATAACAAGAATCGAATCGTAGAGATAAAACTTCTTTGGCCTATAAATAGTACATTTCCTCTTAAATTAGTCAGAACCGACGGTGTTAGAATACACGAAATTCATCACGCGACAATGATCATAAAATGTTACACATACTGCGAGAATAAGTGAAAATTAGTTTTTAAAATAATGAACGGGCCCCGGAAAATTAAAAAAAATCAAAATGTTCTTGGAGAAAAGACTTTATTATTCTCAATATTTGTTTACCTATGTTACCAACATACTGTTCCATATAAAACTTTGGAAGTAAACACGTGTGTATTTATTTTTCCAATTATTTTTATATTCAATTATAAACCTTTCCTGTTCATTAATTTTCGTGATAATTATCTAAATGTAGAGCCCAATTTGTGCAATTTAAGAATACTTAATAAATTATCAGAATCATGAGAAAGAAAACAATTAATAAAAATATATTTTTCTCTTCTAAAAATGTTTATCACAATTTGAAATCTTTACTGACCCGCTTTGTATTACTCATATGGATAATTATTGCTGGTCGGTCGAAGTGTACTATGTCCAGGAAAAATGAAACCAACATTTTCAGAAAAAATTGACAGTAAAAATCTACGAAAAAGTACGTGAAAAATTGAAAGGTTCTTTTTTCATTTACAACGCTCACTGTCACCGTGTGCCTACCTGTACACGAGGGTATTCCCCTGCCTTCGGCTTTTGAGTGAACGGTCCCTGGCCGTTCAAGGTCAAATTTTCACTGTCGAGCGTCCTTGATAGATTAGCTGTCGTTAGTTCCCGTTATCGGCGACGAACTCTCTCGACAGACCTTTGCTCGTGACATTGGTAGCCCGGCCGTAAGTTTCCTAAGCGGCCGGTATCATGCCGTTTCGATCGGAGATCGTAGATTAGATCGACGAAAAAGTCAACGGCCCCACTATTTATTCGATCGACAGAGTGTCGCCAAGTCCGTCGAGGCGAGAAACGGCCTGGGCCAATTAATCATCGGACCAAAGAGTCTTCTGATCTACTCGCCGGGTTTACGGTCGTACAGAATGCCTATGAAGTTTCTTCGAATCGACACCATTGTTGCAATCATCATTTCTAATTGTACACGCTGCAAATTAATTAAAAAGTTTCAGTTTCTGATGCAGAGGATTCATGTCAGTATAATTAAAAGAGACTGAAAATGTTTTATCATCTAAAGAAATCACTGTCAATCATTTTATTTGTTATAGTTTTGTGGATTATTTGAGAAGTTACGGAGCCTCGAGATTCACAGGTAAGTATGTCACAAAAAATTATTATTTGTATAATCGAATTAATCAACAATGAAAATAATTGTTCACAACATGTTTAATTCGTAGCGAATTAAATAACTCTTATACATTCGAAACTTTCTTCACATTGCAAGACACTGCATACGATAATCGTGGAACGGAGGAATAATGTAAACACTCCATTTTCTAACTCGCATAATATCCTTCTATCTGATCGTGAGAACGATTTCCTTTGCGCAAAACCGAGTAGAATTTACACTTACTTCGTTACAGAGTGTTTATATTTACTTAATTAGTTTCGCGATTCTCAAACGATAAAACGCCAGAAAGGAATTCGCAATCTTTGCTGAAAAATTCGCATAGTAAAGAAAATTTTCTAATTAACTCTTTCGTCTTGTAACATCGAAGAAGCGTAATCGTCTGTTTACTCTCTTTAATCCTTGCCCACTACTCAAATAATTACCGGTTATTCTCTAATCTTTGCACGAAAATGATCGAAAATTCTACTATTCGAACCATTGTATTACACCAAATAATTATAACTAATAATTACAGCAAATGCTATAACACAGACATAATACAGATCTCTGCATTAGCTGTAACTAGATCACCGTTAATTTGACTATATTTTTCCAATTTGACCGAGTAGCAAATAGTAATTCCAACCCGTCTAGTCTATTACAATCAGTTTCCAAATTAATTGAACGGTACACGCATGCCTACAACTGCGTCAAACAAGCAGAGTTCGAATTACAAATTGCTTCTGGGTCGAATTAAACCCCAGCGGTGGTGACGTTTCCGAGAACTTTCGAAAATTTTTTTCATACCTAAATTTACCATCAATTTGGAGATTAAAGCTCACACCATACATCAACTATACGATTGTTTCACAAAAAAAAACAAATGATGAACAGCTTTCATTCAAAGCTCATCAATTTCCGAGAGGTCATGCAAGGATGAAACTTCAATCTTCTAATCTACGACAAATGAAATCCCTAAAACTATTTTCCAATGTTTCTAGAGCCGTATCAATTCTCGAGAGAAGACGCGTCTTCATTTTCTCACCAGCTATATCAATGATATCGCGAATAGAAACGAACAATGGATTGCGGAAAGTGGAAGCTGGCCGTTCTGAAACGAGTCCGGTTTTTTAACAGAATTATTTTTCGCAGATCGGAATTTCCGTGCGCCACTACTCCTCGCTGCCGCTTCGAAACTGCTCGAGACGCAGGGAGCCCTGCGCGATACCCCGCAGGAAACAAATAAAACCGGGTTACGAGAGGTTAACAATTTCCCGGGAGCGTTATCAGTAAGTCAGCCAGCCGTCTCATCGATAAGCATGACCCATTCCGCGGCCACCTCGTCGGCAAGTCCAAGATCCCACCCCCGATTTCCACGCGCACCGAATCTGACCCTGGATCGTATCCCATTACCACCGGAATCGGTCATCACTGACCCTCCTCCTCGTGTCGTGTTCGCTGGCTCGCTCGCTCTCCTGTCCGGCCGAGCGACCGACCGGCCGGCTGGCCGGCCGCAATACGCGTCGATCTGCTCGAAGCGGTCTCGGGGAGGGAGAGTTCGGATTAGAAGCGGAATCAGGAAGAGAGAGCGTTGCACCGCTCGAGAGGGTACACTGTACCAGTGAACCCGGTGTACGTTGTCGGCGAGTGGAGGTGAGCGTATCCCCACCCCCTGATTAGACGGTAAAAGATCGGACCGGAGAGGTGGTAAAAAAGGGGACGAAACAAGGGGTGGAACAGTGGGGGGGAGAGAGAGAGAGAGAGAGTCAAGCTGAGAACAGCGAGAGGAGAACGTGGAGGAAAGAAAACAACGCGAATAGCAGAGAGCGTTTTCCACCCCTTCGCCCCGCTCTCCACTCTTCCCCCACCGGTCGGACTACGTACCGAGAGAGGGGTATGCAACGTTTCCCCCCCACCGCGGTCCTCTTCCCCCTCCACGCGGTTTCCCCTCTAACCGTTTCGAAACACCCCTCCGTCGAGAACGGTTCGGCTGAAACGTCGTTACGCTCCGAACTGACGTCGGCCGTCGTTCTCTGCTACGTCGACGGTGCTGGCGGCTCGAGAGTGTGCACCGCGAGCGACACAGTGGGGCGAACCTACGCCGAGTGGGGGATCGATGGTGGAGTGGGGGAGAAGGTTGAATAGTGGGGGAGCGGGTGCTCGGCAGCGGTGGGGCGAAGGAGCTCTAGGTGGGGAATAAACGCGAGCGGAGGAGAGCTCGACGACGGCAAGGAGAGGTCATTGACCCGAGCAGCAGGCTGCCGGCTGCTAGAGAGCTACGTCGCTCGCGCGCTACCCTGGCCTCTCCTCGTCTGTTCCGCGTTTGTTCGTAACCTCGTGTGTGCTGTGCGCGCGAGCAAGAGAGAGAGAGACCCGTACACCTCTATCTCCTCTTTCGGCGTGACGTCGGTCTCCGTCGATCCCGTAAATCCCTCTCGGTCTCGCTCCCTTGATCGTTCACTGGGATCGTTCGTTCCCTCTCTGTCTGCCTCTTGCGTACACGCCGTGTTCCTGCGCGTCTTTCTTTCTTCATCTCTGTCTCTCTGCCGCCACTCCGTGTTCCGTGTCCGTGTCCCTATAATATCGTGTACCTTCTCTCGCCTCTGTTCGTCGCCGCGATTCCGGCAGGGCGCAGCGCGAGAAACGGAGAGATAGAGAGCACACGTACACAAATACACACATACATACGCACCACGCGCGCGCGCGCGCGGCCGTGTTTCCCTACGCGACCGACGACGTTGCGTTACAACGAGAGATCGCGGTGACTACGGAGAGAGCCGCGTGTTCCGCGTTACGCCGCGCCGCGCTGCGCTCCGACTCTGTTTTCTTTTACCTCTTGCGTGTGCCGTACCTGGTGTAAAGTTCACGCCGTGAACCCCCTGCGCGTGCACCGGTTCCGAACGACCGACCGACCGACCGACCGACCGATCGACCGGCCGCCCGCCCGCCCGTCCGTCCGTCCGTCCGTTTGTCCGTCCGGCGAGAGGCTACTCGGTCGTGTGGCGCACGTTCGCGCTCTCGGGTCTACGCTCTCGGTGTCGGTGCCGGCATTTCGTCACGAGTTACCACGCGAATAAGGAAAATTCTCTCCCTCGTTAGTGCTGTACCCGTCCGATCCCCGTCGCCGCGACGATCTCTCTCTCTCTCTCTCTCTCTCTCTCTCTCACACACTCTCTCTCTTTCTTTTCCCAACACCACGACCACCGTCGTACTTTCCATCTCGCTCCCTCTGCCGCTGCTTCCGTCTTCGTCCGCCGCTCTGAACTCTCTTTCTCACTCGCTCCCCGCGTGTCTTTTTCCCCGGCTTTTCTGACCGCGCGCGTCCGTTCCCTTCTCCACGAGGGAGGAGAGACGTCTGTCGCGCTTCGAGGCTCCACGCGTGCACGCGCGGAGAGTCGGCTTATCGCGGACGAGCGTGCCGAACGGTTTTCTACGGAGAGTAGCGTGTCTGTCTCCGCATCCTCCTACGTCGATCCTCTACGGCTGTGGTGCGTCGTACACGGTTAGGGACACACGGTTACGGGGTGACGGTGTTCAAACGGTGTACGTAGATCGTCGACGGTGACCGGTGTGCCCGTTTGTGGAACAGTGTCGAGAATTTTTATTCGTCGTCGTCGTTGTTACGTGTGAACTCTACGCAACGTTCGTTCTTTCGTTCATTGTTTATTTTGGTTCGTTCACCCGTCCAATTCCGACGCGATTCGGTCGTTCTCGCACGTGAACTTGTTCGATGCTGGTTACCATCTCGTGACGTTTCGCTGTGTGACAGCCGGCGACCAGCAAGGATTACTTGATACTGAGGCAGACGAAGAAGAAGAAGAAGAAGGTGGTGGTGGCGGTGGAGGAGGAGGAGAAGGAGGAGCAAGGAAGAAGAACGGAAAGAAGGAGCAGAAAGAGTAGGAGGAAGAAGAGACTCGCGAGTGCGACGACCGGGCCACAATAGTGCACACACGCCGCTTGTTGTTTCGTCGGTCGGCCGGTCGATCGGTCGGTTGGTTGGTTGGTTGGTTTTTCGGCGCGTGTTACCGTTTCGGACTTGTACGCAACCGGCACGTTGGATAAACGGTGGATGCGAGTCTCGCGCGCGCGAGGGGACCCCAACACCGTACAACGCCAGGATTACGGGATATAATAATTGAGTTACGCGAGTGTTGCGACCACGGTACCCAAAAGTGTGTGCTGTTTCTACTGCTAATCCGTAACCGCAGGGCTCTATATGTAATAATACACGATACGCACGTATATTTAAATAGTACTTCTTCTTCTGTCCCGTGTGGTCGGCGCGGAGATGATCGCGGGTGGAGGGTCCAGACCGAGAGGAACAGTGGATGAATGATCAGTGAATCACCTGTGGCGATACGATTACACGCAGTAAACAGAGAAAAATAAAGGGAGAGAGGGAGAGAGAGAGAGAGAGAGGAAAACGGGGGAAAAAGAAATAGCTGGCGGATAAGCACGATAGAACGAAGCGGGTTGGAAAATAAGGCCGAAAGGAAAGATAAAGGAACAGGAAGAGAAATCTGTCACATATAGTGATCAACCGGAGAGCGAGAAAGAGAGAGAGAGAGAGAGACTCCCGGATATATTCATCATGCATGCACACGCACACACGCATATTACATATAAATAGATGCATATATGACGTTCGTCGCGATACGAGTTCGTCGACGTTCTCCAGTTTCGATCTTCTTCACCTCTCTGCGGCTTCTTTTTCTTTTCGGTTCTCGTTTCTTTTCATTCCTGTGATACAGCTTTCGTTTCGTCTCGTTCGGCTGTCCCCCCCCCCCCCCCTCACGCCATCGTAACAGCGTGGCCGATCCACGCGCAGCTTCTCGCCACCGGATCAAGGGTGTCCTTTGATCGCCCGGGGAACATATCCTGCGCGTGATTTCGCGCGTTCACCGTTCTCGTCTCGAAACCAGCCAACAGCCCGACGGGCCTGGCCGCTCTTCCGTGCTGCTTCTTCGTGTTTTCTTCCTCGCGGCAACCCTCGGCCACTCTCTCTTTCGTTCACGTTCCACGCGCGCGTCACTCGCTCTCGTTCGGCCGCAGCAACGCACACGCCAGCTTCTCTCGCCCGTCATCCGCTTCTATCGAAACGATCCTTCGTTATTCCCCCGTCGGCGTGCACGTGTCCGTACACACGCATCGTCGTCCGCATTATCCGCTGTGTATTTTCTTTCTCTGTCTCTCCGATCGCGCGCGCGCGCGCGCGTGTGCGTGTGCATGCTCTTCTCTTGCCCCGTCGCGTTGTCGCGTTCTCTTCCGCGGGCGCAACGCGCGCGTGCTTCTGCGACGAAGCGTGCGACCGCGTGCCCCGATATTTTCCCGAATTCGTCTCTCATCTCTTGTTAGTGAAATTACAGAACCGGACGGTAACCGAGCTCTCCCTTAGACCCGTTGTTGGCTGTCATCTCGTCGAGCGTGCCCGGAGCCACGAAATTTAAGTATCGATACACGGCCGTTCCAGCTAAACTATCCAGCGCGCGCCGAGCACCGGCATACATGCATACATACATATACACATATACATACAGAGCTCGGCGCGCCCGTGCCAATTCCACGGCCACCGTTTCCTCTTTCCCAGTCGCTCGCCAGCTCGGTGTGATACGTGTGCAGAACACTTTGGACCGAGGGGGAGAAGACGCAAACAGAGCGAGAGAGGGAACGGAACCGTACCCCATATTCCCGGTCCGGGAAATCGACGAATAGCGCCAAAGAGGATCTGTCGCGATGAACGCCGTCTCGAAATTGATAGGTGACGTGTCGCCGGTTCTTTCCCCGGGAGCTTGAAACCGCTCACTGTTCGCTCGGTAACCGGGCAACTGCCTGGGAACCACCGGCGATCGTTCTCCGACTGGCATCGATCTATCGGACCTGATACGGAACAAAGAGGATCTTGTGCGGTGACGCGTCGAGGTCACGCCTCGGGGTGGCGTGCGTTCGAAGTCGCGTATCGTTCTGGTATCGTGGTCCACGTGGCTACCACCGGACCGCTGTCCCGTTCGAATTTCCCGCCCCGGCGCGACACGGCGCGGCGGATCGATTCGAAAATCTTCCAAACCGGCGCCGCCGCCGGTGCTAAATCGAGATCCACCAGCGTTATTTTCGGAGCCATCATATCGAGAGCCGCTCGTCGATCGAGCAATTCGCTTTCCCGTTGCAAACCCGGTCCGGGATTAGAATAGCCGGGGAAATAAAAAGCTCGGACCGGCACCCGTGTCTGTTCGGCACCGCGACCTCGTGTGTGCCACGCGAATCCGAGATCTTTTTCGATCCCGTAACACCTTTTCGGCGGTGGACCCTCGTGCGTGCGTGCGTGCGTGCGTGCGTGCGTGTACCAAGAGAGGAGAGCGCAGCACGCGTGCGTAATATTCGACACGCGCGTCACGACGCAGGCCGTTTCGGACCGACGCAGGTTATAAATAAAACGCGCGTCGTGGCCGCGCGGCACCGCATTACGCTCGAGCCTCCTCCGTGCCGGTGTAACAACGTGTCAATGAAAATAGAGACAGCATGTCTGCTCCCGTGGAAACCCTGACTCTCTACTACTCGATGCTCGATCATCGTCCGCGAATCAGCCCCCGACGACCTCCCCACACCCAACCCCCCTGCCATTGTTTATATCGATTTCTGGACGGCTGCAGGGTTCGTTGAACCACCTGACCTATAGACGAGCGATCAAAATTTCAGAGGCTACGGAGAATCCGATCGGTTCAGTCGTGGGGATCATTTGTTACGGTTCCGACCGTTCTTCCCGGCGATTCTTCATTCTTCTGTCCAGGGTTCGTTGAACGACGTTTACCAGTAGACATTCGCCCCCGATCTTTCGATGTTTCAAGCAGCAAATAACATTGCTCGGTTGTTGTACCGTTTTCCGGGGTCATTTTTCTGATTTCTCCTGTTTGTTCGTGTCAAGGGTTCGCTGAACCACGTGACCGATTGACAAGAAGAATTTTGCCTTTTCCTTGAAGAATTTCTTTTGTACCGAGTAAGGACTTCGGGGACTATTTTTTGCCAGTCTTCATATTGTTTATGTCAACTCAGGGTTCGTTGAACCACGCGAGTGCTTAACAAGAGGAATTTTGACCTCTTTTCGAAGGACTTCTTTTGTGAAAGACTAATTAGGGATTAAGACGACCAATTTTTTCGATTCTTCATATTGTTTACCTCATTTTGGGGGCCTCGACCACCTGATTTATTGACAAGGAATTTATACCCCTGTTCGAATGATATCTTTTTGGAAAGACGCACCGCACTATTTGTTTGCTGTGTATTGGCATAGGGACCATTTTTGCGAATTTTCTTACCGTACACATACATCTAGTTTTAATTGGTTTTGACGTTCACAATAAAGGGACGCTTGCTCCGATATTAGCAAAAAAAAACCAGAAAATGTTCTTGTGACAAGTACCATTCGTGGCATTTCTTGGAAAAAATTCTGTCGGAATTTCTGAAGAAAGTGAAAATTGACAGTACAATTAGAGAAAGCATTTAAATCAGGAACAATCGTGGGACGCGTCACTTTTCTCGAAGATCTCAAGTAATTTCTATTTTATCTCGCTGGTTATCACTCTATTTTTCACCGTTGAAGATATTGTAACAAAGTATCGTTATCGTGACTTCCGAGGCTCATGAAATATCGGCCAACAATACGTTCCATATTGCCCGGCGAATTTGCAGCCTGCTAATCAATTGAATCCATTCGGAATAACGGCGAGCGCGTCACCGGGAGCGGTTTAATTAACAGAATTTTCTAGCATGTAAATTTTGACAATACGATAACGCTGTTAATTAGTTTGTTCGTTCGTTTCGAGCGTCGAGCATTACCGGGCGAATAGCAAATAATCGGCCGCGGAATTCGCCGAAGCGAAAGTCACGAGGAACTTTCTGTCAATAATCGATTTCTCCGCCGCTTCTGTTCTCGATTACCGCGGGAACGGTACCTTAGCCATTCGACTTTTAATCGCTGCTTCAACAGTGGTCTCTCTTCCACAGAATTATCGTCTTCGAGCAATTCTGCTCCGAGCACCATTTTTAGAAAACATTCGATACCTCTCTTCACGCGAATCTATTGGTTTTTCTCAATGAAATAGAATTCCACTAGATCCTCTTCGGAATCAAATTTACTTCGTTATTCCAAGCGATCGGAGTCGCCAGATTAACACGTGTCCCCCCCACCTCTACCTTCCCCTTTCTACCGCGGTCCGATCACGTGACGCGTTCCCTCTATGTCATGCATCTGTCGGAATGTCACGTGACTGATCCGCTACTGACACAGAGAGAGAGAGAGGCTTTTTCCCCTAGATGTTCGTGCTCCCTCATCCGACAACGCTGTTTTTCTCGAGATTCAAATTGACCGCCAGTTTTTCCAGCGCACCGGTTTCCGGTGTCGGAACTCGTTTCACGCGGCAAAGCGTGTATCGACCTTTGAAATCGCCTCGAACATCGTTCACCTAACAACGATTAACCGAATCGATCTCCCGTTATCCAACAATAATTCGCGGCCGAGTCGAGTACCGTCCCCGTTCAAGACCGACTGTAAACAATAACGAGTTAATTATCGATCGAACCTTATCGCAACTAACGCCTCTCGACGCTCGACAATGTTGTGGAAAGCGGAGTAAACTCGATATCCACTCGAATCGAACACAGAGGCGACCGGAGAAAGAGAGAGAGGGAGAGAGAGACGAAAATAATAATTCCTCTTGTTCGGAACGGGACCGATAGATCCTGTCCATGAGTCCCGCGCGAGGTCGGCTTTCAGAAAAAAAAAAGAAAAGAGATTCACGACCGATCTATCGATTCATTTCTCCATTAATTTCGCAAGGTCTTCGGGGGTTCCGCCCGCGAGAAATCCGTTAGCTAATTGGCACTGGAACGATCATCGCGATCGATCGCGACCGATCTTCAACCAGGGTGGAGGAGGGGTATATAATCTCGGCTTCGTTGTTTCCGTCACGTGAGGTCGTTGCTGGACATAATCGTGGCAACCTCTTCACGTATGCTTGAAACTGGCGGGCTGCGCGCACGCGAGCCACGCGTGAATCGGAACCCGAAATTGGAGAGAGACAGTTCACGCAAGCAATTAGAATTTGAAGATCGGTGGGTCTGTACGCTGCGGGTTGGCGTAGCGCGTCGTCCGAGTAAATTTTCTAATACTTAAAATTAAGTACTTTCAAGGAAGATTGCACCGAGGCTGGTAGAGGAGGATTAGAGGGGTTGTTTACACTCTTTTAACGTTGAGTAACTTCTTAACGTTGAAACTAGGAAATTCTCTATTTTGAGACGCCATACCACTCGAATCCAGAAAGTTGATCAACGGCACTAGATTCTTCGAGCGAGGGTTCAGGTGGTTTTCTAGCATCTGGACTCGGAAGTTCTCCGACGTGACAAACCATTAGAACACGGAACATTTGTCATCATTATAGACCCTAGGTCCGTGCTTTTAGAACTGGTAGGGTTTTCGAGATCCTCGAGTACCATTGAGGGACGGTGTGCGCTAACATTGTAACGAAGAAGTCACTTTTAGACATCAGATGCAGCACAGTGAGTCATTTGAGTTGATCAACATAAATTCTAAGTTTCTAGAACGTCATCGGATGTAGGATGACGATCGCTCGAGAACAGATTAATTAACGAACAGAGAATAGATAGACTCTAGAGGTCCAAGTGTCTAGAACCGTTCCTAGGAGCTTGGGGACTAAGGGCGCGGACGGTTAGCTCGTGCACTCGTGTGTACTTTCTCTCTGCAATTTCGATCGAGGGTTCGGCGAGCGATCGGCAGACGGTCGCGTGGGCGGACCGCCGCGAAGCCGAAGAGGGT
Source organism: Lasioglossum leucozonium (assembly GCA_028454225.1). Lineage (NCBI taxonomy): Eukaryota > Metazoa > Arthropoda > Insecta > Hymenoptera > Halictidae > Lasioglossum > Lasioglossum leucozonium. The sequence continues at coordinate 7,859,219 of CM052212.1, read as the reverse complement.
GGTCTCGTCATATTCGAATTTGGTTCGGTGCAGCGCGGGTAACGAGGAAGCGGATTTTGCGGGGACTGCGATTCCAGGAGGAGTACCAGCGGCTCCGTATCGCCCGGAAGAGGAGAGACGCGCGAGGTCCTGAGTTCGCGACGCATGAGAATAGTCGACGGCTGTTTGGCTCGATGTTGAACTGTGATGACCGCGAGCAGCGGCTGGCGGGATGTGCTCGAAAGCGCCGGGAACCCGGTAGTACATCTTGTGGTGCAGCCGCGGCAGCAGCAGCAGGAGGTGGAGCGTCAGCGTCAGAGGAAGAAGAGGACGCTCGACCAGCGAGCAACAACTGAGAGAAAAAAAAACGGGCTGTTTTCACCAGACATAGTCGTCGTCGTCGTCGTCTAGCCATTGTCTATGGTGGAGTTTCGAGAGTGAACACCGCGCCGCGCCACGCCGCGACGCGCCGGTCGAACCATTAACCCAGAGAAACGATGAAGAAGCCTCGCCTGATGGAAGGCGGCAGTTAGTGAGGAGCGTGGGACGATGTCTATCGTCGATTCGCCGCGGCGGAGTCGTCTATGTTTTCTTGAAAGAGAAACCGGCGTATCGTCGATCCCGCGGCCTCGAACTCGGTGAAAAGCGACGGGAACGGAGAGGCCCCGTGACAGAGAGAAAGGGGGGAGAGAGAGTGAGAGAGAGACCGAGAGAGAGAGAGAGAGAGAGAGAAAAGAGAGGGAAATAGGAGCAAGTGCAAAGCGCTCCACGGATTCTACGGATAGAGGATACCGGACGGCATCGGGAGAGATTGTGATTCGGGATCCCGAGGTTCGTTAGCGCTGCTCAGAGGACTGGCCAGGAAAGAACACAGAGTGCCGAGGAGCGGTCTATGACGTTACCGGTGGCTCGCTACGTCACGTTAACGGTAACGGTAACCCTCGTACACAACACGCACGCGACCTAGTCGGCGCAGCGGTGCGGAGCGGAGCAAGTGGAGAGCGGCTAGCGAGCGAGCGAGCAAGCGCCTCGAGGAATTTAAAAGTGAAACTGTGACGATCCACCGGCACTCCACGCGTTTCCCCCTTCTCCTATTTGCTACCGTTCCTACTGCCACTAGACGACGACGTCGTCATCGCCGTCTTCTTCTTCTTCTTGTTCTTCTTCTTCTTCTACTCCCTTCGGCCCCCTTTTGTCTCTTCTCTTCCACAGACCACCGTCTCCTTCTCATTCGTTTCCACAGTTCCTACGGTTCTTTCTTGAGCTTTCTTTCCCTGTGCCGTGCCCCTTCTAGCCGCGCTGATTCCCGCCACATCGTGCCACGCTGCTCGACGATCCTTCTCTCGTCGTCTTTCTCTCCTCGTCCATCTCGGTTGTTGTTGTTGTTGTCGTCGCCGTCGTTGTCGTCGTCGGCGGCGGCGTCATAGTGATCGTGACACGGAAGGGAACGCGTACCACGCCACCGCGGAGTGAAAGTGATCGACGGTTACGATTTTCCTGTCTAGCGATCCTCCCGGGGTCGCCCCCCCGACCAGACAGGTCCGCAAGATCATCCGCGAGAATGGCACGCAGGTGCGAGCCACCGAGCAGCTGAAAGTGGGCGATCGTCGCCCAGCCAGCCCGGTGTCGTCCAGGCTCTCCCTGTGGCACTTCCGGAACAGCCGGTGGGGGGAATAGGCTACGCTAACAGCTGGCACGCTCACGTTGATGGCCGATCATCGACGAACTAAAAATGTAAGTTTCACGATATTGTATACACGCAACATACCATATGCGCGCACGTTCGTTGAACCCGCTCGATCCGGGGACACCGGATCTCTCTTCGCGCACAGGGTTTTACTCCTCCTACATTCTTCCCCTCCACCCACCCCCTCCGCCGCGCAACCCCGAAGCGATCGCGGGATGATCGAACGGTGCACCGTCCATTGATGTTTTTAATCACTGCATCGTTTATCGAAGAATGCGCGCACGTTTGTTCCCGTGATCGAGGACCGACTCGATTACCCGCATGATTTATGTCTCCGTGTTTGCCGAGTCTGCCGGTTTTGATTCAGGCCCGGGGATCTTTACGATGAACGACAGCAATGCCGAGTTCAGCTAATTGCTTGGGCTTAGGTCTCCGGTCCGATTTTGGTGATTTTTGACCGATCACCGATTCGGATTGTTTGCTGTTGGATCAAAGACCGAAACGTCACCACGAAAAATTGTTCATTTCTCAGCAGACCCAACGTTTGGAAATTAGTGAACTAGTAGCCGCACGTGTTCCGACATCGTGCATTTCTGGATACACTTCGGTGGGCGGGTCACGTCCGACTTACTAGTTTACAAAAAGTGGATCTGGTGAGAAATTAATAACTTTTTATAGCGTTGTTAAGTTGCAAAACTGCGTTGACATTAGTTGGTCATTTATCTTGATTTCTGGATTATTTAATAGATTTTGCCTAATCGCACCTATGGAGAATATCGGACATGTAGAAAATTTAAGAAATTAAGAAACCAATGATCGTATGATGTTGTTTTCCCTATTCGGTGAAAGTTACAGAAATAAACGGAGTTGTTTCTTACTTTTGGTTACGTATAAACACGAACAAATTAGAAGTATCGTGTCATGCTTACTATATAGTTTGGAACGGTACATTGAGATTTCAAGAATTGTTTTATTTAATCGTTATACGTATTCAAAGGAGCAATTTGTCGAAATCAAGAGATAATCGAAATTCGGAACGTGCACGTAGACTTTTGTGACAGACTGTAAATGTAAGCCATTAAATACTTCTAGATTACAAATCCGACTAGCGTTATCTACGAAACCGAAGTTGTTCTAATCGGAAAGTGTACCCGTGCGTACAAGCTTCTCAACGAACATTTTTCCCTAGACAAAATTCAATTTCAACCATAATGCGGTTACCGAGCCGATTCGCTGACCGACTATGCTGATGATAATGACCCTTACCTTGATCGGTAAAAGTTATTCAGTCGGTCGTGTCATTTATAAAGTCAGTTAAAGTCACATAATAAGTCGACTGCGTATGTTTATGCAAAATGAAAATAGCCCAAGTGAATTGTGAGAAACAAAAGTTATAATAAAAGTAAACTTCCTCTTTGAATAATTTTAATAATCGCAACGTAACAACGTCATTCAATTCTTTGACTGTCTTTAATGCTGTGAACTTGACCGAGTGTCGTTCTTGTCGTAAACACGTAAACATCTAACTATAAAGATTCGCAGTTTCGTCAGAGCGACTTGACGCTCGTGAATATAATCGGTCACGTCACTCGGTTCAGTCGAAGTGACGGTAGGAATCCGGGATAACTGTGTTTCCGATTCGAAGAGTCCGTTGAGCTGCCGCGAAATAATCAGTATGTATATACGCGTGAAAACAGTACAGTCCGAATTTATGTTTTATAAAAATTCGCGGGCACCGTCAGAGCGGTTCCGAACTCGCGAATAATCAATTTCGTCACTCGGACCAGTCAAAGCCGTCTCGGAGGCAGCGAGGGCGCCAAGGGTTGATGATCCGAGAATCTAATTCGGTCGCGTAACGACATCGTTACCTAACGCCGGCGAAAAAAGTGGAAAAGAGCGTTCGCGATTCTAATGTACCGTCGCTTCGCGTCGCGGGGCCCCTTAGAAAAGAGCAGAAAGGAGCCTCGTGGCTCGCGCAATAGAAAGGAAAGGAAGCGGATAGAAACGAGCTCTAGGCGGCGGCGGCGGCGGCGGCGGCTCGCGCTGCTGGATCGAGTTTCACTTCTTCACTGTCTCTTTCCACGACTCGTTTTCGCGTGCTCGAAGAAGGAAGCGTTTCCCTTCCCGTCGAAAGAGAATCCGCGATCCGCTCCCTCCCTCACCCCCAAGCCCCTCCGTCCCGCCATTTGCAGAATGATTGCCGGTTCACGGGCAAACTCTTTCGAGTGGCTCGTTTCCCACCATTTTCTCCGCCCTCTTTTATTTTGATTAAAATTGGCTAATTACTCGAATCGACGCCGCTACTGTTTCGGCCCCGAGGAAAATCACGATCGCATTCCCGGAGGTGACCGATATCGGTTATAAATATTTGCATGCTTTGGGGAACCTGGAACTTAGATCGTTCAACTGGTAAATTAATTAATATCGTCTTTGCGAGTTGAAGTTAAAGCTAACGATAACAATGGTAAAAATGGTGAAGACGATGAAGATGGTAAAAATGGTTCAAGAAATACGTTCGGAAACCCAGCAAGACGATCTCACTCAGTTAAAGTTGAAGATAAAAAATAGTAAAAATAGTAGGAATGATAAAAATGGTTCCAAGTTTCGAAAACTCAGAAAAGCGATTCTCGTTAAGTAAAATAATAAAAAAGTGAGGTAAAAATGGTAAATTCTTTAATATTCGTGTACAACACTAATGTAAACGAAAGTTGTTCGGTGAATTCAGTTGAATGACAGTATTATGGTGTCAAACAGGCCATTTACGTTCGAACAGAAGTTCAAGCTTTCGTGATTAGCCACAGCGAACGATCACAAACAATCAGCTTTCTGTTGGAGTCCGCGAGTCGGGGCTCGAGTTCTTGTTGCAGTTGTAAATGGAACAGTCGTGGATAGTTCCGCAATATTTCGAAATTGGGTGGTCCTATGAGTAATAGACAGAGAGGCCCGGCGCAATATTTTGCTCCAGGGGAGAGTTTAACCGTCCCTCGATCGGGACGTCGATAGCGTGATCGATGCTCGGTGATCTTGAAAGTTAGCGAGTCGGACTCTGAATATTGGAATTCGAGAATGTGGAACGAACCATGGCAACGGGAACGGCAACGGCGGCGGTGGCGGTGGTTATACATGCATATATGTATATGTAGAGGGAAAACGTAATTTCGAATGAATTCGACCGATTTCCTCGAAATCCGATGCAGCGCGCAATAGCGAGTGGACTTGACCGAATTGGTTGATAAAATATGTGCTTGGCCGAGATTCTTGAATAAAATGTCGCAGCCGCACTCGACGCTCATCTGGTTACATTTCAATACGATTCGTTTCGTCTCGAATGCACGCTGCGCGGGACGAAAGAATTAGAACGGTCGTCGGCGGAGCTCCGCAGGGTCATTGCTCGTTTGAGAACTACATTTTTCGATTCGGAGTTACCGAATATTTAACACTGGACCCGCCACTGCCGGTCAAATGACCGGTTTTATATTTTTATTTAAGGAAATTGATTGATAAATTTTTTTATATTATCAATAAAAATTGCAGGAAATCTAAATGAATACAACCTTGTCATTTTTACAAGCTAAAACATTCTAATCGCTTTTCGTGCTCGGTAGGTTTAGTGTTAATTGCGGAATATCTTTAAAAACTATTTTCTGCTGAAATTTTTTTAGTATACATATTTATTCACCTGTTACCATCAAAATCCTATAAATTCAATATAGTTATTATTATAAAGGAATATACTCGCTTAAGGCTCGGTTGTTCTACTGCTACAAGAGTCAACATATTGCAAGAATGTAACCTAAAATGTCCGTAATCAGTTACCAAGATAATAATTTAGGGCAATAAAATCCAACCGTTCAGAAGACGCTAAAGAAATTCCACATTTGCGATTATCTTGCGATGCAAATTTTGCTGAGGTCACGAAAGACCCCAGGGTATCATTCGAGAGTTAATCATACCGGTACACTATTTCAATCAAAACGATTAAGCAAAGAAATAAATGTACACGTAGATCGTGTATCTTGCAATGAATTTTTATTTTACATAAAAACTCGCAGTCTAAATATTAGTACTTTTGGCTATTCGGTCAAAGTGCTATTCTAAGAATAAGATAAATTATCTTTGAAGTAGGCGAAGATAGGATAAAAGAGTGAACGTAATGCGACTTATCTTTCGTGAGGTACGTGTTAGTAGTGTTTGAAGACTATATGTTCTTATCTTATTATTATACAGTTGTATAATTCGATTGAAAGGTGGAGCGATGTGTTACGAATTTACATACTGTATTCGGTCCGAAAATACATTCTGTGTGATCGTTGTTAAAATCTGAATATTAAAAAAAATTAGCAGTCTCCGAAACTTCATTCAAAATGAAAACTTTGTTCATCAATTGCAACACACAAATAAGCAATGATTTATAGTGTTTATTACACACGGTCGTATAATACAAAAATTTATAATACATGGGGCTTCTATAATAATAACTCTATTGAGGATCTTTTATGTGGGAAAAGATTGGACTCAATCGATCTCGCAGAGAAAAAAGAAAATGTTTAATGATTTACAAAGGAATAAACTATAAGGCGCGGAGGCGAAAAAACGACCTTGGTCAAGGATCGTTGCTCTGTTCACGGTTTTCGCACGACTGACTGGAAAAACGGTAAAACGCATTATTATAAGGGGCGCCAAAACGGTCAGCGGACCCCATGGATTTTTCGACATGACCTGGGCCTGCATCAAGCAGAGAACCTCGCAATGGAAGAGTACATACTTCAAAATACATTATTTCTAATAAACTCAAAAATTACTAAACTACTGATTCGGATAATCGAGGTTGCACATTAGGCGTGATGCTAATTGCGCCGTGTTCGGTATCATGTTAATCAGAAAAATGTCACGAATATGACGACAAAAGTTACCAGATTATTATTACCTTACCGAAACGCTGGTTTCGCTGTGTTGCCAATCCTTCTCCACGCGCAACGCTGACACCACGTGATCAACAAATACTATTCGCGAATATATACATATAGTGACAAATTTCGGGTCCGAAGTTTCCGCACGCGTCGAGCCGGACAGCCGTCCCAATTTCGATTTCCTAGGATTCGAATAGCTGAAATGTGCTCGCGCGAAAAAAGTTGGGCACCGACGCGACCGCGTGGTCACCGTTTCGAGCGATTACGGGCGGCGCGAGACCGCGATGGAAAAACGTCAATCGCAAGAAGCGGTCGTTGAACGATCCGTCGAAAGTTCGCGCGCCTGTGAGAACGTTCATAATGCTGTTCTATTATTCATTCACGCCGCGAGAGCAACAGAGAAAGAGAGAAAGGGACGGAGGAAGGGGATGGGTAGTCGTGCACGAGGGTGTAAAAAGGTCGTGCAGATTCCACGGGGAGGGTTGTGCGTATCGACTGGGACGTTGCCGGCGGAAGGGTGAGGGCCGGTTAATTTTGTATCGACGAGCACCTACGCGTCGTGTGCCGGCTCGGCTCGGCTCGACGAGGCGCGGCGCGGCGGCCTCGCAGAAATGCCCGCGTGTATGTAGGTTAATCCGCGCTCGATGGGAATCGACCTGCGGAGGAATCGCGACACGGGTCAGGTTAACGAATGGGGTAGGTTAGGAACGTGCCAATCTCGGCGCACATGGCGCGCCATACCTGCCGCATTTCTCTCTTTCTTTCTTCCGTCCCTCCTTCGGCCTCTCGTTCTCCTCTTTTCAACCCTTTCAACGCGGAGAAACACGCTGGACTATGAAACTCTGGACGACGCTGAACGCGTGTACTTATTTAACAGCGAGTTGCTTTCTCTTTTCCATAAAAATTTACCGATTTTTCAGCATTTTCATCAGCACTGAAAATCTAGCACGATCACCAGTAGGCTTACCGAAGCACTGATAATGATAATTTTGTATTAGTTTATAAAAATAACAAAAAAAAATAACATCCAAATTTTTAGCCATTTCTTGGAAATAGATTATTTTTCTTATCAGAACTATTAATATATTTTATACTGTGTTTTGTTCTTCCTTATCGTTTACCTTGATTTAATAGTTTATCTAACTCGTTGTTGTAGTTTGTTAGCTTGGAAAGTTTATTTTGACGACGGTAGCCCCCGAGGATCATTAATATTCCACGTCTGAACGAAGCGATACACATTAGTGACGGCTGATTCGACCACTATCGGTTCACGGTGGAAAGTGTTAGCGGCTCTGAACGGCTCGTTTGTGAATGTACAGCAAGGCCCATTTATCTCGCTTCCGGTCCCACCGCGTCTACCCAAGTACACAAAACCCGTGGCAGACGCATCCCGTATATCTTACCATAATTTTCTGTCCGACCACACGATCGACTCCCGTTATGTCCGCGCACAATAACTCGAACAGCGGAACGTCGGCACTACAATGGAAAGAAAAAGGCGAACGTCCGAATGACAATGACCATCAAAAAGAAGACCAAATTCGACAGCACCGGGAACAACTAAAATTCATTTGTGTAACAGGCAGAACTAATGACAAATAATAACGTAACAGGAAAGTTCAGAAAAGATCGTACGAACAAAGAATTCTTATTTTGGTTTCTTGCGTGGTATTACCGATTCAATTTAAACGATTGCTTCCTGGTTGAATTGCAAATTGTATCGGAGCTCCTGTGTCACTCCGATCGAGATCAACACGTCGTTGTTGTTTGCTAGACGTTACGTTCTTTTTTATGGATTTTATGAAAGCTTTGCATGCTTGGATGGTTGTCAGAAAATTTTTTACCATTATTTTTAGTACTGACTAGGCTCAAGCTTAATGATCCAAAATGTGTGTGAATAAATGAACTTATATGACGAATCGTCTATTATAATAATTGATTTTAAATATAATTTTGAATTATTTTAAATATAATTTTAAATTATTTTAAATATAATTTTGTAAACAGATAATGAGTCGTAGTGAACAGAAGCTGTCGTTACAGTGAGAAATTGCCGCACTAATGAAGCTAGGACTTCCACCTTTTCCGCATTTTTCTTTCCCAAATTAGGGTCTCAATTAAGTTAAATAATGAAGCTGACAATGCAATTGTGTAACAAGCTGGCTCCTCGGACAGTCCGTATAAATCTTCCAGAAATTCCTCAAATTTCTTTCCTAAAGCAAAGAACAAACTCTGCCCACGGTACAATGGCAACCCGGAAGCGTGAGTCACGTGTATTACGAGACAATAAACAGCGGTTTTTATGTGTTCCACGGCTCATTAGGACTCAGGTAGGAATTGTTAAGTTCCTGGGCGTGTCGGTATCACGGATGCAACACAACTTTCTCATGCTTCATTCTTGCTACAACGGGCATATCATCATCGCCGAATGGAATCAATCTTTTCCACGGCGTTCCCGTCACGAATTCGACCGAGACGGATTTTTTCCGAGGGCCAACTTCGGCTCGTTCTTCCTCTCTTTTCACGCGGCCTGATAATGCCGTTCTCGTAATGATTTATACGCGTGTGAGCGATACTTCCTACGGCACGAACCGTTCAATAGCTGGCCGCCGACTTGATTTACAATCTCATTGTATTTGTCGCGGATGCTCGCCGGCTGTGTGCAAGGTGTCCCGGAAGCTAGAACATCGGGAATCTTCGGGTCGCGTGTTTCCGTCAGGAAAAATGACCTCGTGACTGGAATTACTTCATTCCAGCAGCTCACTCTGTTTGACGTTACCAAAAGACGAGGCCAATCCAAAAACTATCTAGAACATCAAATTTCCAATTCGCCAGTAATTGTCAACATCTGAACTGTGATAATTTCGTAGAAAAAACAGTACAATAATAAATTGTTACTCATCTGAAAAATCGAGATAATTTTCTCTTAGCAGTTATCAGTAGTCATCCAGTTCAGTAGTCATCCACCGTTATTATAAATATGCTATTTTATTTATTATTCCTTTATATATCTATTTATTGTAACCTCCAAGACAGTTAACAGTTATTTATTTTGAAGCCATTATCGGGCTTATAATTAACCACCAATCAATAACTTCTTACCGAATCATAAGCTGGGTGCGAAGACAACTCCGCCCATTTCCCAAAAACTGCATCCATCCACGTGAGCGGACCAATTTATTCATTCAATCACGTCACAGGGCGCATGCAGTTGACGAAGCGTTAATCGATGGAACGCGCGAACATCGAATGAGTCTCGTAGCCACGAGGTGACTCAACTCGAAACCGAACCGAAAGACGTTGCAGCCGATCGATCGATAGAACACGCTCGTGCGGAGCGGTTGACTATGGGGACTAACAAAAAAAAAAATCCTGTACTCGCGACAATTATGCTATCGATAAAAATGACGATGACGACGCAGCTCAGGCTCGCTCGTTAGGGCTCGTGGTGCCGCGGCTCGACGAGCCACAGGGCTCTGAACGCGGCTCCGATCGGCTAACAAATTTTTCCCAGGGAACAATGAACCCGGCTTAGCCAGACTTCCGTCGTAAAACCGATACGTCTGGTCATAGGAGCGGCGCACGGTGGCAAGCGAGGCGCGTCTGGCCTCCGTTTTCGCGTCGACAACGACCGCCGAGAGATCGGTTTCCTAACGTAAGCAGAAGCGTCAGTAGAATAGGAAGACGTCCCGGCCCGGCCCGACCAGGCACGGTCGACCCTCCGCTTCCTCGAGCAGTTACAAAACTCACGCGTAACCGTAAGTCCCCTGTTTCCGCGGTTTTCGGTGCCGGCCCCGAACGGTCTGTACGCGAGCGAGACACCGTGTGCCTGCGAGCGTGTGCGTGTGTGCGAGCGATGGGTGGTTCGCCCGAGAGATCGAAAGCCGAGAGAAGCTCGACGAAAGAGAGACGAGAAGAGGCCCGTGGAACGGAGATCGAAACAAATCGTGCGAGGAAGACGCGGAACTGCGCGAAAGACGGAGACGGAGCGTGCGGGTACGCATGGACGGGACGTGGGGTGGGGGCGAGTGGGGCGGAGGGGAGGGGGAGCGACGAGAGAGAAGGACAAAGCTTGATCTGTACGGTAGCGGGGCGCTACTCGTAGTATCGGTGTGTGTCGCGCTGGAGGCCGGCCGAGGTCGACGTCCGCTGGCTCGGTCGTTTCCGCGCGCGCTCGGCCCCGCTCGGCACTAGGTCAGTGATGGAGTCACTGGCCGCCCCGAGCGTCGAGGCAATGACACCGAGCACGCCGTTGCTGCCACCGAACGACCCCCACTCTGCCCACGCCACTGCCTCCCCACCCGTAGTTCTACCGCTCGAAGCGCGAATGCACGCTGTCCCCACCGCCGCGCCGCCGTTCTTCTCCCCCACCCCCAGTTGCTACGCCCCTCCCACCGCGTCCCTCGATAGCCGACCGACGACGACGCCAGAGCGAGCAGCGCCCCCGCACTTGCAACGATCGTCCTCTGATCGAGAGCGCATATGTAATCGGTTTACTCGCACGGCCACGCCATTGCCTTGGCGGCTCGCGCGACTATGCGAAAACAAACCGGCCAGCTCGTCTTCGGCAACGAATGGACGCGACTTGACGGGCCTGTCTGTCGTGCGCTCGCCGTCATTTGCGAGGCACACCGAGCTCTCTTCAACTCGCGTTTTCATGCTGGAAAATGGGTTGCAAATTTTGACGGGTAGACGAATTACGTGGTTTTTAACGGTCGGAGCTGGGTCGTCTCTGACCCATCGGTTGTACTGTTTTTAACACTAGGTTTACGGAGCACTAAAAGCGCGTATATTATAGAAATAACAAGAATGAGTTGATCCAAATTTTTTATGGTTAGACAGCGGATGTTTATGCATTTATGGCAAATTTTGTAGGTGTAATTTTAAATAGTGAAAACAGAAGAATTTAAAAATACTGTTATATTATTTGCAACCTATTAAACATATTAAGAAAGAAAATACATTTCTATTTCGCTCCAGTTTATTGCAAATCAGGTAGAAAATTTTTATTCTGCATAAAGATCCGCTGTCTATTTATGATATATACCTAAAGAAATAAATTGGTTTAATAATTCCTCATGAATCTTCGCAATCTCGATATTCGTAAATTAAAAATATTAGAACCCATCGTTTGGGTCTCGTGAACCTAGTGTTAAGCACTGGACACGATACTCTGGAACCAGATACCTTGACCGTCCGGTGCATGGGGCGGAATGGAAATCCTGAGAGTGGGTTTCTCGGAGGCCCTATCTTCTGTCTATATTTTTATCAATAAATATTCCTAGGGGTTAGATAAACATCGATCGAATACATATTAAATGTATACGCGTCGGGCTATTAGTTAAGACAATCCGCGTGACGAGGTCTAATGAGTTCGGCTCCGTGCAATCATGATTAAACCGGGAAGTTTATGCGTTCGCAGCATAACCGAACCGTTCCTCTAGATAACTATGTACACGCCTCGACGCAATAACAAACTGCGCGTCCGTTTGTTAATCAGCGTGTATTTTCCTAGGGGCGTTTATAGCAAGACCACGTCTTCCCCGTCTTCGGACGCTCTAACTCGAGTCGGGAATAGATGTTGCGGGCAGCTCGAACCAGTCGATCGCTGTAGATCCTCGAGCTTGCAGGATCATTTGTGTTTACCTGAGATAGTGTCCTCGGCTCGGATATTTTTCTGTCGACAACGTTGCCGGATGACTCTGGATAGCGTCAGTCCTCTGCGACTCGGTTGTTTTGATCAAGCCTCCAATATCTAATGGTCGCAGTTTTTTTGTATTCTCTAAACCCAATATTCCAACAAGTTAATTCTGAACAGAGGACATTTTAGCGCGACGAAGAACTATGCCGAAGTTACGAGCAGAGCGGAAACTATTTCTACAGTGTCCATGCTCCCTCAGCTAGTTATTGCACGAGCAGGGCCGCGTTAAGCTTTTCGCAGGCCCCAGACAACTTTCTATTCTCCGCCGCGGCTTGATGCATCACCGGGAACAGATATCATCCCGGAGTCTGTTTTCATAGGCCCCAGGCACTGCGCCCAGTGCGCCTAATGGATAATGCGGCCCTAGGTGTGCTTCCAATAATAGCCTCCGTCATGAATAAGGTCCCTTTATCATTCGAGCCGAGTCTAAACAAGTCGTCGAGTGGCTTCAAAGTGTGATCAGAAAATCTGCAGGTGATGCTTCACTGCATGGGTAACCCGAGGTTACTCGGGTGGCAGCCTGGCCGGAGACGATGAGGTCTCTCGTTCTGCCTAGCGACAGTTCACTGTTAATTTCAGGGCAGCTTGGTCATCTTTATTAAATAACTTTAGTAAACTCTACTTTGTTCAATGCTTCATGGTAAATTTCCGATTCCCGAGGAATTCTCGTTCTTTCAACTATGGTAATTTCGTTGGAAGAAATAGTACAATAATAAATTTAGGCTCGCCTTAAGCCTACACCCCGAGTCGGCAGATGAGGGGAAAAGTTACCTCCTCTCTGTACCACATCAGTCACGTGATTGTGAGACGACGAAGGCGGAACGCGTCACGTGATCAGGCCGCCGTGGGGGAATAGCGGCGTAAAAGGGAAAGACAGAGTGGGGATACGTTGTCTTAATCTGGCGACTCTGTATCTAATTAATAAAGAAACTAATAACTAGACTACGGATCTTTATGCAAATTGAAACGTTTATAAATTTATATTTTTCACTGATCATTTTAATTTAGTGAAAATAATATATTAATACTCTGAAAGTCTTTTAATCTTTTCACTGTTTTAAATTGTATCTACATATTTTAGTAGCAAATGCATAACACTCGGAGTCTACTAATAGCTATAAACTAATTGAATCACAAATGTGATATTCTTAATTGTTTCTTTATGAAATGTCCACGGACATATTTGCGACATATCTTTCTGATTAAAATTATACATTATGAATAATATCATGATACAATTCTGAATAATTACGAATAAGAGATACGACGTTGTAGAAACGTACATTACACGGATACACATGCACTAAAATCAGCAAGTTTGCGCGAGACGAGCAAAAACACTCGCAGTAATTTCATCATCATTTGCGTTAGCAAGTGCGGGCTTAATTATCCGCTGATCCAGAATCTCCGTAGGAGTCGACGCTAATTCAATTGGCTGCTGGAAACGATCGCTACCCAACCACGAGGAGCCACTACAAATCGCAATTCATAAGATCGATGACGTCTAGCCTGCGAAAAATTATATCCATTGCATTATCTGCCGTGCTCGAGTGTCCATCTTTGCATCTTAAATTAATTAGTATAATATTAATTTTATTTATACAAGTCTCAGACAACTCTTTTCAAGCTACACGAAAAATATGATACAGTGGATCAAAGAAATATCTGAACAATATTTCAATTAATTTTCGAATAATCATTGAAAAATTATTAATATTTAAATTATCATAGTAAGGTGAACACAAATAGTACAACCATAAGTCTGGATTCATTTTGAAGCATGAAGCAATAAAACAGTGTTCACTTTTCTTTAAGATATTTTTCTCGTAAATGAAACCGCCATAGATCATTGCTATCGCGCTAATAAACGAATTGAAGTTAACTTTAAATGTAGACACAGATACGCCTTATCGCCACTAATAATAGCAATCGAAACCAACTTCGCGACGTTCTGGGTCATAGCTACAGATAAATATTTTCGCTGATTTGAATGTCAAGTTTGCTCGAACTTCCTTCAGACATTCGATTATTTCAACAGTTTCGACCTATGCCAACGATTTTTCACATACGGGCATACACTTATTTATGCAATGAAATTCTGAAGGTCTAGGTTTGCAAGAATTTGAATGTTCCACTCGTTTGCATACGACAGCTTGCAATTATTCAAGCGTTTTACATATTTCCGCGGTTCGTGGTTCGGCCGTTTGCGAAATAATATGAATAACAATGCGCCGCCACAAATGTTTATGAAATTACTTCGATAAGCGGCAAACATTCTTCGGCGTAGAAATGGAAAACAAAGTTGATACGAGCTGTCGTTCAAGCGAAAAAGCACGCTTTTAAACATTCGACAATATTTTCCGAGTGTTTTGAGTCGTTCGAACGATCATGCGCTTCTGTGTAGACATACGTAATTAGCATATAGTGAACGGACTTTGTAGACACGCGTTCGGTATACTTGGCGACATAGTTACTGTTCACTGGGACAAAAATTTCTGCCGAGCGATCGCGGTGTTAAAAACTATGGGAAACTGTGATTGTAGCAGGGTAATTAAACTGCGCTCGAGCGAGGCTCACCGGCGGACCGCCGGCGCGTGTTTATTAATTCGTCGTTGGCAATTAGCAGCCGCGTGGTAGAATATGCCTCTACCCTTTACTTCGATTCTGCCCACGTGATTGTCCTCCTGTCGAGCACCGGCTACTTCGAACGGTATGCAGATTGGCCGGCTACAAGGTCACCATTATTGCTACAATTAATTTTAATTGCCGTTTCGGGTGAACGGATCGCCGCTGTCGCCGGCGTCGCCGTCGCCCAGATACGTGAAACGTTCGAACGGGAATGTTTTAATGCTACTCGGCTTGTCGCGCGCCGCGGCGAAACGATTTATATCGTTTCTCGATTTCGCAAACGTGCCCGGACGAATATTCACGCTACGGCCGATTACATTCGCGAAAAAACATTGCTTCTGACGGTAATCTTCCGCTGCGAAGCGTTATAACTTCATTCATTCGTTCGGTCGGCGCCTCCGGTATCACGGTTGCGCGGCGACTTGCGTCGCTTCGCGCGAAATCTCGTTCGGCAAACAGTGTTATCAATTAACTCATGAGCTCGCACATTTCGTCTGTTTATAAATGCTCCGGCCGCAGATATTAGTTTCATGGTTACATCAGAGCGGGTTGTTGAACTCCCTATTCTGTGCAGTGACCTTCGCCGAAACGGTGTCGGCTCGCTACCGATCGGGCCCCGCACTCCGAATGTTGAGCGATCGTGCGAATGTACGTTGCACGATCGACACACCACTGGTTCAAGTGAAAATAACAGTATTTATAGTTTCTGCTGAATTTATTTCACGGTTGCGCAGTGATTAGAATTTCTTCGTCGCTCGGAGTTGGAGGAAGATAATTTAATATCCATTGTACGCGTCCTCCGACGACTACACGGGGTGTCCGAAGAATATTGTACGTCCTTGAGAAAAGCGATTCCCAAGGTCATTTGAAATAACTTTTTCCTTTACGAAAATGTTGCCCGTGGTTTCGTTGAGGAGTTATTAACGAGAATCACCGGACCAATCGGAGCGCGGCTACTATGCACGGATTCCGGCTCAGCCAATGCCAACGCCACGCTCAGCGGGACCTCTGCTCTGATTGGTCCGGCGTTTCTCGTTAATAACTCCTTAACAAAGCCGCAAACATTTCCGCACAAATTTCTCAAGGATGTACATCTTTTTTTATAATTTAAGACCCTGTATAAGGTGAAGGCTTAAACGGCTAAATTTGTCCCACGAAAGCACGATTAAAAAAGGTGTGCAATTTTGAGCCAATTTCAACTGGCCTCCACTTGACGAGGAGGACGTCATGGGGGGAATGTACAGCGGGTTAAAAACGTTTCATGTGATTCCCCGATTAAACGATAAATCGCGGTGTCAGCCAGATGAGGGGAGGGAGCACGAATTGAGGGGAAACGGTTGCCCCCTCTCTGCCAATGCCGGAGACGTGCACGCCGGAGACAAAACGCGTCACGTGACCGGCCCGCGGCGGAAAAGTTGGAGTGGGGGGACAAAAAGAGTCCGAAAAAGAGTCGGACTAGTTTGCGATTAATTCGACTCGGCCGCGGCGACGCGACGCTTGTGAAACTCGCTCGCGGACTAAATATCAGAAGTGCCGTGTCGAGCGTCGACCGATTGGCCAATAGGTCGCGTAAGATGAAATGTAAAAGAAGCTTGCAACATCAGGAAGAGCTCGAGACGTTGACGAGAAGGGCCGACCGTGCGGCTGAACGTACAATAACGGGCCAAACTAGATTCGTGAGTGGAGGGGAGAGTAAAATAACTTTTGCCGTGGCGCTTGTTGTCGATCGATTTCTGAATTGCAGTTTCGGATACTTTACAATGATCTTTTTCTTTTGTTATTGCGTTACACGGTGACGTTTTGTCGAGCCGATTATCCATCGAGCACGTTAGGCCACCTGTTAGGCGTTATGACACGCGATGCGTCATTATAAAACTATTCAAGGTCGTATGTAATTATTGACCGTGGACTGTTGAAGTTCAATGAGCACCGGATAAGATACTAATGCAATGGTGAAAAATAACCGAGACATTAATGATTTATGGCTAAAATGATTCAACTTCGATATTGATGTTTTCGTGTTAACGTGATCGCACGGCCGGCGGCATTGTGGTACGTCTACGTATCGATTTCTGTTAATCATTCAGTTATAACATTGTTACAAATTATGCGTGAAAATATTACATTTTCGATCGAAGCAGAATTCTGTTGTTTTTTTTTTTTTATTTAAATTAATCCAATTTTATGCGAATTAGTGTTATCTATGCCTTCGAGTTTTTCTTTTACCTCCTGAGGTTGATTCCCTTTCTCGTTTTAGTCATCGTTTACCTTCAATAAAAAATGATTACACTGGTTATTTCTGTTCTCCCCTACGCGAGATTGTTTACATTATTATTAGAACATTATACGTTAAATTAATCAGCAGAACTCGTGAGAGAAGTTTGTTCTGCCATAAGGAAAAGTTATATTTATATTCGGAGCATTTTTTAAATAAATAAATTCTGTCCACGTTATACAACTTCCCCTAAAATATATTATACGTCGCAAAACTTTTTGATTACAGCTGATATCATTCGTGGTACAAAGCACAATATCATTTTATTATTTTATTCGGAGTAATCAGTTTAATGATATATTAAAATCCTGACAGTAATCCGCGTAATCCCTGTGACGCATTCGCCGAGGAGCTCTAATCAAACTAATCGATGTGGTTTCGTTCAATTTATCACGTTATTCCTCGGAGCCATAATCGACGTTACATGAATAATTACGAGGGTTCGAAGGAAATTCGAAATACACGTCTCACGCTCCCCTCTGCGCTCTTTTTTAAGCTTTCAGGACCTCCCGCGTGTAAAAACACTTTCGTCCGGCTTTTTACCCCATGGTGTTTCACGCTCTCTTCGTCTCTCACCTTATCCCTTGTTCGGGATCGCCTGAAGGAATGCACGAAACCGTCGTCCCTATCTATCTTCCAGAACACTTCAAGAACTTCACTCTACCATCTGAACGTCGATGTACCACACTTAGGCCATCGACGTATTTAGAATCCATATATCATTGATCGACACGTGAAGTACGCAAATTGCTATCCAACTCTGCATGGAAGTGCGCGCAATTTAGAAACATTTCTATCCCTAATGAATTACTTCAAGCCGATACATTGTACATACGAGAATGCATGTTTCTATAAATATAAATTTTTTTTTTACGTTATTGCACAATGTCAGTTCGAAATTATACAGTGACATGCCGTAGTTTTTTTTTTTAAGTAAAAATATTGTTTTAGGAGTTATTGCAGTGCCGCACTATTTGTTGAAATCTGAAACTGTATTTTTATGTTTAAATAATCAAAATACTAGTAAATGGCATCATACATTTATAATTTTTGTGTAATGTATAATGTAACTAATATATTGAAAGAAAGTTCCTAATGTTTGATCCAGCTCCACAAAAATCCAGGCAGAATCATATATTATAGCGTCGGAGCTGTGCCGATGTTGTGTAACAAATTTTTTTCGAAATCCAAATATCGTTAACATTGAATAGGCGTGGAAGTGCAGTTTCCGGGTTTTTTTTATATCCGCCTTTGGTAAGAGAAAGTAGATAGTGTATTGACAGAGTGCACGGTGGGAAGAGTGTTATCTATGAAAGCGAAAATGTTGTTTGTAGAAAGTATTTCCTACTCCTTTCCAACGATGTCGAATTGCAAAATAATTACATATAGACAAAAAAGATAAAATGTGATTTTTCAAAAATCAATGGAGACTAAAGAATTTCAAACGTTGCAAATAATGTTTCAACAAATATTCTTTCGAAGAATGAAGACCAATTATCAAATCACATACTTGGAAATATTGTATAACTGACACAGAAAATGGATCACAAAATATAGTGGGAACTGTACGATCTACGAAACGGCACGGACCCGAGGGTTTTTCTTAGATCAAGGCTTTAGTGCATTTTATTTCTAAAAGCTATATCTACTGGTCAGAATACTCACAATCGATCACGATCTATCCTTCGTTCAACAATCTCAAATCCGCTAGCTCGGGTATTGTTAAAGGCGCTGTTCACATTTAAAAACGCGAAAATTCGGTTCGACACTAAGCAACCGCGCGCGCGCGCGCGGAGAGCCCTCAAGCGGTTTCGCATGAATGTTGCAGTAGCTGCGATCGTGCATTATGCATGCTGGATAATTCGTGACTTTTGATTACGTCGTGTCATCAGCGCTTTATCGGCGACTCCATTGTCCTCTGCTATAATCCACGAGCGCATACACGATTTATATGCTACCCGTCATCCCCCCAGCCTCCACGGTGCCGACATTTGTCCTCGCGGCGAGTCTGTCTCTGTTGTAATTACGAACTTGAAAACTGCTTTCAACACATGGAAAACCGTGCGTCCTATCGAGTTCATTTCAAAATTTTTTTTTTTGGTTCCAAAGTCAGCTTCTTGTTTTTAGCCACATTTCAGCGACTGTTGTCTTTCTAACGCATTCAAAGCTTCGTGATTTGAACTAATTTTTAAAAAGCTGTTCCGTTCTAAAGGATGAAATTCATTTACTAAAATAAATAAAAAAAATAAAAATTATTGCTAATATCAATAAATCGGAAAAAATGTTTTGAACTCGTTAAATCTTACTCTCTCAAATTTCATCTACTCGTTTTTATCCCACGCAAAATTAAATCCGCCATCTTATCAGGCGACTTCGAATTGAATTAAAAATAATTTTGTAATTTCACGTTTATAAATCACGGGAAATCTCGGTTTGCACAAGAACCGGCAGTCATCAATATTTTACCGGCCTGCGCGCGTCGTGGATGATTCTTCTGTCATCGAGGATAACATTCTTTCCCTTAACTCCCTTCTCGAGGGACGGTTATCGTTCTCCCTTTGTTGATCGAACAACCACCCTTTCTTCGCACGAGCCATTAAACGTGATACACGTAAGTTTGTTAAAAAAAAAAATATATATAGTGAGGAGGAAGAGAGAGAAAGAGAGTGAGAGAGAGAGAGAGAGAGAGAGAGAGTGAGGAAAAGGGGAAGAGAGGAGAGAAGAGCAGAAGAAAACAGCGTGTCACTTTCCCAGTTTCAATAACCCGGTGATCCCACTTTCACCCTCGTGGGGTCCCGTCGAGGGAACGGTAAAAGGGAAAACAGGGTGCCCGTGGAACATGGGGCACCATAATGATCGTGCGTCATGCGGGATGCGAACAACCTTGGGCTAGCGGTATCGTGAGTAACTATAGTGGGAACTGCGGTTAGATCATCCCGTGATTCGTACGAGCGATCCACGCGTTCTTCGTTTCGCTCGACAATCCGAATCTTTTACTTTTCTACATTAATATTTTCACTATAAACGCGCGTGTATTCATTGTACTATAGAAATTTTATGTATGCTCGTGTCGAGCAACGTTGATTAAAAGTTTGATTGGGAATTTTTAGGATATTTACTTCGCGGTTTTTATGATATCTGACACGATGATTATTATTTAAAATATAATTATATTATTTATATAGTAATAAATATTACATTCTACGTTAAACGCAAGCCCGCGAACACGTTGGAGGAATCGTTATACTATTCTCGACCGATCAAAATTATTAACAGCGGAAATATTCATTAAATTGCGAATTTCATTTAATTAAAATCGACTTGGATAACTTTCGTTTCCCATGAAAATCCAAAACTCCACAGTCTAGACGTTATAATAGTAGACAAGACCAATAGCTAATTTCTACATATATTCGAGTACTAAAGTAATGCATCCAGACGTCAGGACAATATCGGTATCTGAATATTTGAAAAATCGACTCTGGTGCTGTTAGCGTCACGGACACCATGTATAATGCTCGGGCGGCGATGCGCGGCTGAGATCGACGGACGCTAGTGAAATGGAAGTGGGAACCTTGCCGAGGAGTTGCAGGAAAGAGGTGAAAGTCCATAGCCACACCATAACCGACGGCATGGCGGTGCCATTCAGTCGTGGCAGCGTCGTTGACTGGGAAGGCAGCCCCGTGAACGAGCCGAAGTCCAGCCGCGACTGGACTCGCTCCACTGGCTCCCGGAGTAGTGTAGATGAGGATTCCGCTAACTTACTCATGGTACCGCTAGGCCACAGTGATTCCCAGTCTGTGCACGGCTCGTCCCCGCCACCATGACGCTTCATGCTACTTCATGCTGCTTCACGCTGCGCGGCTTCCGGGTTTTCCCTTTCCGGCTCGTAACACACGCGTGGCTGCTGATGGGACTGATATAGAATTACTCTTCAACTTCCTTTCGACTTCGCCGCTGCTTTCAGACATTCCACGTTCGCTAGATAATTATTCAACTCAATCGCCTAATTTAACGCCCGTCAAAATGGCGACTTTCAAATTTTTTTAACTCTTCAATTCCCTTTCGACTTCGACGCTGCTTTCAGACATTCCACGTTCGCTAGATAATTATTCAACTCAATCGCCTAATTTAACGCCCGTCAAAATGGCGACTCAAATTTTTTTAACTCTTCAACTCCTTTTCAAGTACACCACTTCTTTCAGCCATTCCACGTTCTTTACATAATTATCCAATGATACTTAATCACCTAATTTAACACTCGTTTATTGTTTTATGTAAATACTCCAAATAATAGACTTATTAATACAAGGACTATGGAATCTGTCTAAACGGCGGGTTTCAAATTTTTTTAACTCCAACTCCTTTTCGAGTTTACCACTGCTTTCAGCCATTACCCGTTCGTTACATAATTATGCACTGAAATTACCTAAGCAGGATTTAATACCACTCTACTGTTTTTTATGCAAACTCTCGAAATGCAATAATAGATTTATTAGAATTATTAGAATTATAGAATCTGTCAAAATGGCGAGTTCGAAATTTAATAGTTTATCTACGGAAAGTTTATTAACAGGACTTTCAATAATTTTTCTGTCCCACAACGAAAGCATGAAATCCTTTTTCTACAGTTTTAAATGATTAGATTATTGGATTAGTATTATTATATTACTGGGGGTGACTCGTTGGTTCAAGATTGAAATTGTTATTATTAAAAGATCATTAATAAAAAAATTCAAGACTCTAGACTTTCAAAAATTATGAAACAATCGCCGGTATAATGTATAAAGATTGTCGAGACTATAAAAACAAACATTTACGGAGAATTTATTCGATAGAATGATTGTTGAGCTTGTGTATAGATCGCAAGTTGAAACAGTGGAAAGATTAGGAGAACTGGAGAGTATCAACCCTATTATGTTAGAAATTTTTCAGTAATTTCTATTTCTTGCAAAATATTTATTCTACATGAAGATTTGTAGTCTACTGACGATTAATAAAAAGAATTTCTGTTTCTAAACATTTCATTCGGGGTGTATACGGATCAGTAATGTTTTTAAATAAATACGAATGCCGAAGTGGAAACACGTGCCACTAATGAGTCCGATGCAGACGAACACGAAGAATCAGCAGAAATCAGCATGCTCCTCTTGCTTTCTAAACCTCAATTGATGTCTCCCTGGAGAGATCCTCGTGATCTAGAAGCGGGTCATAAATCACGTGATCGTCTAGCGGCTGTCAGTTGATGTTCGTTTCGACGACAAGGATTTTCCTGTACGTCGTAGACGTTCGTTAACTGCGATGTACAGAGTTATGTATTTCAGTTCAGACATCGGAATATCTTCCGTAGCTACATCATTCCTGGACATCGTGACATTTCGATCGATCGAACAGTTAGGTCCATTCATGATCGACTGAACAGTAGATATATCGATATACCAAGACTCTACAAACTTTAAATTATACGATCAGAGAATTGTTTAAAAGTTTCGTTTTCAACAAGGAGTCAAACGATTTAGGTGAAAAGAATTAAGGTCATTTTAAATTTCGCGCTATTTTGCGCGATGAGCATCTCAAGGTGACCTTGTCTTTTTATACGCAATTGTATGCTTTTCTTTACATAAGTTCATTAATATTTTTGCTATTTTATATTTGTGAAGGTCAGCACGGTTAGTAAAATTGTGAAAAATTGTTAATTGTAAAAAAAACTGCGTTTTCTCATAATTTAAAATAATACTTTCACAATGGAAGATCCTATACAGTAATATAATAAACGCGGAAGAAATAATTCATTTATTTTGTGTGTTTCATTATTTCTTTTTTCATTTAAATAACATTGATCGCTTCGATTCATTTACTTTTGTATAGAATATTGTTATGAACTTTTCGCAATTTTATCTTCAACCATGGCTTTTCTTAATCGAACGACAATTTTCAAAGGAATTATTTAAAAAAAAGGTGTCTTCTCTCAATGACACTTCTTGACCCACAGTTTCCCCGAATCGCGGAGCGGTCTTTGAACACTTGTCTATGCGTCTCGAAAAGGCGCGGCCTTATCGGCCATGACATTACGTGGCTCAATAAAATCGTTCTACAAGATTTATTGTCGGCGTCGATCAGCTTAATCTACAAGAATATTACCGTGCGATCGACACACTCGGTAGATCCGTGATCCCGCGTCTACGCGCCACGAAAATTAGCCGTATCACCGTGTTGAGATCGAAGCGAAACAATGGTTGTGCAACCATCTCGAGGTATGTCAATTAACTGGGTTACAGGTGCGATAGTTGAAGCGGGTTTTTCTTCTGTACTGCTCGACTTCCTTGTTTTCTTGGGAATCGCGATGGCTACCTCTATCCACCTACGAAACACTCTTAAAATAAAATGCCACTGGCGATGAGTGTCACTGTATAATTCTGTCATCCGAATGTATTTTTCAAACGAACTGCCTTCTTGTTCTGAGATCTTCCGAAATCTCGACAATTTTGAGGTAAAAAATAAAAATTTAGTCATTTCAAGCGTGTTCAGTAAAAACAACATTTAAGATAATTTCCATTTTTTATTCAAGCTTGCCTGAACCTCTGTAAGTGGCATTTATTTTATAACAAAACTGTGGAGAACATTTTCGCAATGGAAAAAGTTACTTCGAACGACCTTGGGAATCGCCCCTTCCAAGGAATATCAACAATTTTGGGACACAATTTAATTATTCACAAGTGTTCATTACTTCCTAAATGTACTTACTGTTAGTTGTACGAAAATGAAAATTTTTTATAGTAAATTTAATTGAGAATAATTTCAATAGAATTTTTATGGTAAATTTAATCTTGTATTCTGAGAAAATTTTTCACGTCACAAGATGAACACTGTTCCTATCATTTTGTAGAACCAGCTATAATGAAGCACGGCAACAATTGCTACCTAAGTGTCTAAAAATTGCCTCGATTACCGGTCGCAGTTAAATGACTTTAGCAACAATGATCCGATCAATTCTCCCACGAGGATCTGGAGGATCCTGTGGCTCGAGTGACCAGATCGTTGCCAGATGGTCGTGGAATACATTATCAAAGTCAAAAATCTCGAACAAGCACTAAGACGAAGGAGAACGGATCGGTTGATGGATCTCATTTCACTTTTCGTGGCTCAGAAGAGCTCGACGCGGCGTTGCAACCGCGTTGCACAACCGTTCCTCATAGCTGGTCGACCATAGCTTCGAACGAGATTCAATCCTGGCCAATCTTATCCTAGGTCTAGCTGGCACGATCGTTCGTCTGGCTCGGCTAGGTTGGGCTAGATCACGTATTACGCTGCTGCAACAAACTTTCTCCCCGAGGACGATGCACCCGGCCCCACCAGCCTCTTGCATCCGTCGCGCCGATACCAACACTCTTGGCCAGCCGTTTTTCCTTGCAATTATTAACCCTTTGTACTCGAACGGCGAAACCGGGCTCGAACTTGTCGGACAATTCGAACCCCGCCTCCGTCCCACCACCATTTTGTTTCTGCACTCTTAACCCTTTGCAAACTTTTTCATCGGTACTAATTTTACACAATTTTATTTATTAATCTTATCGAAAGTAGCTAATCTATGTAGAACTCTCCGACAGCGGAGGCCGGGTCTATTGTGACTGAGGGTATCAAAATCGTCATTCAATTAATTAGTTTCTGACCAATTAATTTAACGAGCTGAATTAGGAACAATAGAATCTTCGAAATGCCTTTGAAAAAATGGATAAATAAGAATTGATCAAATGATAAATATTTGTTGATGAAAATTGATAAATATTTGTTTTCGAATGAATCTATTACAGCTTTGAAGTCACTTTGTATTGTACTATTGTAGAATAAAAATGAGAAAAAGTGCTTTCATTCAAAGGTCAATAAATCGACTAGAAAAAATCGTAGATCAAGTTCCAAACATTCGTTATGAAGGGGAAGCTTCAATCTTTGTATCCGCGGTGGTTTCAGTCCCATAAAATTATCGAAGTATTCACAAACGTCTCAATTTGTAACATTTTGAGCCGAAAAAGTGTCTTCAGTTTTCCAGTCACTGTACCATGAAAAAATATCTTAGACATAAATTAATGACAGGTGGAAAAAGTAGGGACCTCGAGCTCGAAAATGAGTCCAGGTACATTGTTGTACAATTTTTTTGTAACAATATTATCGCGGTTTAAATATCGACGATTTTTCATGAATGGGGAATATCGGTCATCGATCGCATTCACGATTTTGACAGCGACATACAAATATATTTTTCGGTCAAGATGTATAATAATTCGTGAACAAATGAGACACATTTAGCACGCCGGTGGAGATCGATTCCGGCGTTGTCAGCACGGTTCCATCGGCACGGTTATTCCGCGACGGCTTCTGCGAATCCCTGACTGTCAGTGAACCAGCTTTTGTTTTCGCAGATCGCGTGAATGTAAAGATTAATGAAGTCGACGAGGCTGAATGGTTCTGTTACGAGCTCCGAAATAGGTTCCCATGAAGCTCGAAATGACTCGAGCAGGAAGTCTATTCGCGAAGTTTAACGAGGTACAAAGGATTCTTGAAAGTCTGACGAACCGATAGCTTTGAGGCGCGCAAAGTTCACCGGCTGAAATAAAATAATACAAATTAGCATTACCTCAAAGACGAAAGGGGGCGAAAGTTTATCAACCGCGGGGTTCGAACTCCGAGCTTTTCACGAGATTAGAAGTTTATTTCTTTCAGATTCTGATTTCGCCAATTCCCGTTAACCCTCGCTCGCACAGTCAGCCAATATTTGCATCTCGAAAATAAAATACGACCAATGTGAAACTCAATTAACGGAGGAAATTTTTAGAATTAAATTCGACTAATGTTAAACACAATTAAGAGAAGAAAATCTGTGACTATACCGAATGTAGACACATGGTAAATTAAATTAATATAATTATATGTAAATTCATTTATATGTTGTATATTAATTTAATATGGTGTAATCAAAACGAGAAACGTAATATTCAGAAATCCCGAATGGTCCAATAAATAAACTTATTTTCTACTGCATATGAAAATAAATATTACCACGTGTCGTCACAATAATTTATCGAATAAAGCGAAGACTGAGGGGCTAAGATACGTGGGGATAATAATAATATTCTAAAAATCTGATCAACTGAATCTATCGGTAAAAATTTTTACGATTATTTGCAGGAAAGAAATGATAGAAAAATGCACGATGAATCTACGAGAGTAGATTTGAGCTAGGCAGAAGGAACAGTTCGCTGGGGACCGAATCCGGCCTTTATCAAATCGACGATTTACTTGTCTTTTAGGGGAAGACGCAGAAATAACGAAATTGTGTCGTGAACGATCAAAAGTTTGCCGTCGCTGCTGCATAATGCAGCTGGCAGTGTTCAGGAGAATCGGCCGGTCTCGACGGTGAAAAATTCGATGCGACTTGGCGGCATTAAAACTCGGGGTTTACGCGTTACCGCCGCAATTTCGTCCCGAGGGGAACTGATTGAGCGAGTTTTTTTCCTCGCAGTCATCGTCTCGGTAGCTAAATTAGTTTCACGGGAGCGAGAGAGCGTAGGAGAGGAAGGAAAAAATAGGCGGATCCATGCGAGATGGAGGATAAAAACGCGCAGACACCCGAAAGTGCGGATGTTTCCCGAAGCCGGCCACCTGCGATTCGCTTCTTCGAAGATGAGTTCATTGGCAAATCGACCCTAAAAAAGCAAACATGCACCGTTCGCTTCCACTTGAACGTTCAATGAATTTTTTTCATCGCTTAAAAAATTATTTCTCGAATAACAATCCCCTTTTTCGAATGAAATCATTAATCTCCGTACGCTCGAAAAAATAATTATTACAATCTCCATTGTACTCAGTGGAGGGGATGTTCGTTTTTCTTTGATCGTACAGTTCCCGTTTTCGTAGATCGAATAGTAAGCGAATTTTCGCGCCGGGGAACGTGTGAGGCTTAACTAGAGAAATATTTACACATTAATTAGTTAATTGCAATTTTGAACGGGAAGAACAAAGCCTTGGGCAAGAATCAATTTTTATTAGTATTATATTGATTTGAGAATATATATTAATTTTTCAATAAAATATAAGGCAGTTCAGAGTTCTCGAGAATTTTGGTGCATTGTTGGCAAATGTTTCGATTCAATAATTCTAAAAGAAGAATAACATATACATTGAAAGTGAGGAACTCGTTTTGCTTTGTAAAAGTCGAATTAGATCTGCATTCCGAGCGATATCTATGAGGTCTATTTGTGTGCTATGCACGCCAATTTCATTAATAATAAAGGCACGATAAATAACGGAGTAACACGAAGGTCTTATGCAACAGCGGGGTCACTGACACCGATACACTTTCTCCAGCGTGGAATCATCTCTCGTGGACGCATAGAAATGTCCGTATCGTTTGAAAAATTGAAAACAATAGGGGCCATGAGAATACGATTATGCCAGTATTTTTTTCCCCCCCGAGTAAAATGTTTGCTCAAGATGAAAAATATGTCAATCCAACGTACCATTTATACCGATGCTTTTTGTGCATTTGTCCGAGGTTAAACTTCGATAGAGCATGCAACAAAATTAATTTACTTAATTAAATGTGAACTAAATAATTCTGGGTTCTCGTGTAATTTGCAGTTTCCCGGAATCTTTAACAAACATCAAATTTGGTTTAATTCCAATCTCCGCAAATTAACTTTACGAAATTTAATATTCGCACGAACATTTGCAGCTACATATTTATCACTCGACGTACGCGATGTTTTAATTTCGTTAATAGCTCATTAAAGTTCACAGAAGTTCATTTGTCCTCGCATAAATTGTCTCCAT
Source organism: Lasioglossum leucozonium (assembly GCA_028454225.1). Lineage (NCBI taxonomy): Eukaryota > Metazoa > Arthropoda > Insecta > Hymenoptera > Halictidae > Lasioglossum > Lasioglossum leucozonium. The sequence goes on along the minus strand of CM052212.1, from coordinate 7,831,212 downwards.
CTACTTACTGCAGGCTACGAGATATCGGGTGGTCCCCAAGTGGAACATGTTTAACCAGGGAACAGTGTATGTACTTTCCCGTGGATACGTCGCATAAGCTGTCGTTACCGATTAACTCCTATTAGAAGACACCAGGCGGTTCCCGAGTGTAACGTGTTGCAGCTAGAGTATGCTCTCGTGTCTACAGGTAAAACGAACTGCCTCTAGCGAGTAGCTAACTTCTCTCGTTATGAGATATTGAATGGACACTAATTATGATATTTACTCCACGAGTTACCGTACGTGTGGCTACTCCAGCGAAGGAGATATTGTGGGGCCACTGGCAATCAATTCTACTGTTTAATCCTCATACAAAATAGTCGCTGTTTCCAGCGTCGCCAAGGCTCCGACGTATCGGTTAGCCCAGTACGACGTTATTCCCCACGCACTGCCTCGACCCAGTCACGTGACGAGATACGTCTCCGTCGCGCATGCGTCACAATGTCACGTGACTGATTCGGTAGTGGGGGCGTAACTATTTCTCCTCAATTCGTGCTCCTTCCCCTCGTTTGGCGACTATAGCTCGACTCGATGTTGGAAAGAGTATAGTCAAGTTTGAAATGTGCGACAGAGTGAAGAGAATCTCACGTAGAGACGCGGCCTAAGTCTTCATTAATTATTTGGGGAATGAAATTGCTGTCGCACTCAGAACGCTACCATTCTGCACGCTGAGTTTTCTTTATACCTGGCTCGACTCGATGTTGGCAAGCGTACGGTCAAGTTTGACAAGTGTAATCCGGCAGAACGGAGAGAATCTCGCGTGGCGACGCAGCATAAGCTGATTCCAGCGAAGTCTTTTCTTCCTTCCTCATCGTGGTGTCCCGGCGTGACCGCGATCACCGCGGAACGTTACATATCTCTCGCGCCGGATAAAAATATACCGTGGGAGCGATGACTCGGGCATAAAAATACAGCGAAATGCAACCGCGGACCGAATACACTCTCGCTCGTTCGTATCTCGAGGAGGGAGCGCGCGCCGGAGAAAGCCGGGATTCGCGAAACACCGTTGAGACGCGACGGTATTTACGAGCCCGCCGCGACGCGGCCCGGCGAGAAATTGTGCCTTCGATCAGGGTGGAGAACCATTTTCGTTGACTAATCAGTGACGAAGATTAAGCTCTCCGAATACGGGACACATAAGCTTTTTCTCAAATTTTTTTTCTGTATTTGCAGGGATCTCGACTGCCTAAAAACGAGATGCTTTCGGGAATTTTTTGAAACGGCAATTAATAAGTGAAAAATTCAGGGTTTAGCAGTGGCATTGACAGAACTCTTCACTTCATTCTCCATTTGTTTTTAAGATGAAAATATCACAAAATGGCGGAGTTATAATTGAATAATTTTTTTATTCGCAAACTAAAACATACAAGACAATTTTTAGGAAATTCAATCGGTTGTAGAAATGGCAGCATTAAATGAAGATTAATAAATGAAGAAAAATTATTCGAAATATCAAAAAATCCAACTCTATATTTTAGAGCGCTGTCAAAGTTTTAAGCAAATCAATCGTAGGGACGCAGAGATCTTGTTGAAAATATAACTTCTAAAAAATTTATTTAAATTGTCAATTTGATCTACGAAACTGGACTATTCTATCGAACACTGGTATACCAAATTGGTGTAAATAATTTCTCATATTGATCGTATGTATAAAAATCAAATTTTTAGTAAGAACCAAAATCTCTATTCTGTTAATCCCATGTTCAAGGCGGGTACACGGGAGTTTCCATGGGGTTTCGTCTGGACGAAGCATGTCCTACGAGACACCCCGTAAAGTCAATATTAAATTATCCCATTAAACGAAAATTTTAGTCCGAACTCACACGATGCAGATTGTTCCGTAAAATTTTTCTAACTTTTAAGTCAGTTAGATGGAGTTATTAAAAATGTATGTATGGCAGATACTAATAGCGAACTTTAAATGACCATGTATTCAGACGACATTTTTATCCACGTCCCTATTATTATAAATTGAAATTTCTAAAAAAAATTTACAAATATCATTTAACTGGAATTTAATAACATTCATGCCAAAAAGTTAGTTCTCTATAAGACCGTCAATAATTCACTTGGACTTACGACATACCCGAATACAACAAAAGTTTTCCCATAAATCATCTTTTCATGATACGGTGCTTCAGGCTTGTAAATTTCACGAAGGAGTTTTTAGGGCTTCTTTTTAATCTCAAGGTTCAAATTAAGCAGAAGATCAAGTTGTTAAGCGGCGCTTTTCATTTAAAAAGCATCAATTTACTCTCCGTCTCTCGGCACGCAACAAACAATCCGGCCCCCGGATTCATCCCACGTGTGCAAACTTCGCGAGCACTTCCTCGAGCAGAAGAACAAGGGGCAAGAGAAGGTCTTCAACGCATTTTCTTAATTACACGCGCGCTTTTACGTGCCGCATTGCCACTAATTATAGTACACACACTCGGCCCGAATCTGTATCCTGTGCTTGCGTTAAAGAAAGTGCAAGAAAGCGGCTCACAAAGAGGCGCTAACCCTCGAAAGTCCACTGAACACGAAGAAAACGCTTTTCATTCCTGCCGCCCTTCCAGCACAGGTGAGGAACAGTCAGCACTTCGAATGAGAAACAAACAAACACCTGTAAGAAGAATTTCACTTGCAATATTATTTTCGAGAAATACTTCAGGCGTTGCTTGATGTTCTTATTACTGTTCTATGGAAAAACTATTCAGGATTAAGTCCTGCTATTTTAAAGAGTACGTGTGATGTTGGGAAAAGTGCCTTCCCAAGGTAGTTTCTACGAGATTCCAAGGTCATCAGTATTTTTTCAAATGGAATCTTATATTTTTTCTTTCATACTGTTATGAAGCACGAAAAGACGAATCCAACGACCTGAAGAACCGTTTCGATCATTCGTCAGACATAAATATCTCGAGCTTAAATGAAATGGTATGATCATGGAGGTCGTTTGATTTGTCTTTTAATGCCATACAACACTGCAGCGATGACCTTGAAATCTCGCCGTGGAATTACCTTGAGAAATTTCTTCTAAGTAGGTTAGTAAAGTTACATGCGGTAATGTAATTGTTACACGACGTTGTAATGAATTCTGAAATAAAAGGCGGTGAAAGTTTCGCAAAGTGTTAAGTGATCACATTTAACCGAGACACCCTGTAGCTGCATCTCGCCGGCGAAAATGATAAAAAGATTCGTCTTAAAGCGCCGGTCAAAGAGAATCTTCGAAAAACCACACCCCCGAGGGAGGTCCGGGTTACAAGATCGTTTTAGGGGGTCGGTTCTGAATGAGTGTCGGGCCGGGGAGAGGAGAGGAGAGGAGAGAAAAAGAAAATGGAAAGAGAGCACGTGACCGTCAAAGTCGGCTAAGCGTATAGATGGTTCTCTGAAGAATTCCCCGCGCGACTGGCAAGAGAAAAAATATGATTCGTTTGAAAGAGCGTCAGTCAGAAGAAAGACCCGGCGTAGTCACACGAAAAACCACCCCTCGAGGGTGGCTCGGGTTACACGATCGTTTCCACGGGCTCTGAATGAGCTCGAGAGCAAGGAAGAGCGAGAGCGAGAGAGAAAGAGAGAGAGAGAGTGAGAGGAAAAACCCTTCGGCCTCCCGGAAACGTCTGGCTTGTACAATGAGCGCGATAGTCGCGGCACGAAAAATTCGCGGGGGGAAGAAAATGGCGGGCCGATGAGGAATCGCAAGTGTCGCGTGTAACAGGCTGACTTTCGTCGCGGTGCAAAGAGCAAATGGGCGTTCGGCATTAAAGCCGGGTCATTGACTGGTACGGTGGTTACACAGCATCCACACGCACGCACCCGCGCAACAGTACACACACACACACAGAAAGGCACACGCTCGCCGTGTGCGCGCGCGATCACACACGATGGGACCGCGCTTTTACGCGTGGGAGTTATTAAAAGCCGAACGAACCGACGAGAAAAAGCGACCGGCTTAAAAAAGGAACCGAACGTTGCCATCTTTCTGCCGGGTGTCACGGGGGTTCGGTCGAACGACTCTAAAGACGGCCACGGGATCATTCTGGCCAGCCCAACGTGTGCCATCGACTGAATTCCGAGACAGCCTGGAAATCAGGACTTAATATTGGTTTCGCACTGAAATCAATTTTTTCGTTTTCTGGAAAAAATTTTGTTTTATAGGGGAGGCTGGAGAGAATTGATTTTTATATTTTTTGGATGAAAAGCACAACAGAGGCGTACAATTCAGCCACAGTCGACAGATTAAGACTTGTCTCTCACCCTTCCTCTTGTACCACACTATTCCCCCACGCGTCCACCACGGCACAGTCACGTGACTAATCCGGCACTGGGAGAGAGAGGGTAACCTTTCCCCTCAATCCGAGTCAATTTATCGGGTTCTGAAAAATTTCGTTTGCAAGTAATAATTGGATTGGAACTTTTCCGCCTTAATTTCAAGCTAAAACAGCCACACAAACATGCTTTACTTTTCTTAATAATTGTAACAAGCTGGTAGTAATACAACAATATATTTAAATACATTACATGTTTTTACTGTTTTGCATTCAATCCACTCAGTTTTATTACGAATGCATATAATCCACATTCTAGTAATCATTGTTATTAATAATGTTGATCGTTCCTGTGGATGAAATAAGCCATATTTACATGAACATTGTTAATCATTTATTATCTGTAAAGGCGTCGTTTCGATAAAGTGTTCAACAGTTTTTACAAATTTTTATTGACAGCCTGAGATAATAGTACCACTTGCTGGACAGGTGCAAATTTCTCAGTATCTAATCGCGTCGAATCCGCGTGAATCATCGACACCCTTGATAGCGGAATTAAGCGAACCTTAACCTTCGAATTGAGCGGAAGAACGTCGAGAATGTGGCGCAACAACCTAAACCTTGCCAACAGAGGGAATTTAATCTCGACCACGCTTTCCTTCCTGTCGGATAACAAATACCAAGCTTGACAATGGGCCTCGGTGTTGCGGTCAGCTGACCGTTTGATAAAAAAAAAAGAAATAAGATAATCCTGTCTCGACTACGATAGCAGAGGTTCAAAGTCGATGAATTGCATCCGAGACCGTGCTATGAAATAAATATTTCTTGCGTTCATCTAGGTACATTTGTTTATGACATTGTACACATTCGGGTAAAATATTGTTTAATATTAATAGCAGATATTATTAGCAACGTATCTGTTTTGAATTTATGTGAAAATTCTATTTGAACATGTTAACGAAGAACGAACATTTTTTAAAAAAAGAGACGGTGATTTAAAAAAATATCAACTTGTTTGAAAATTTAGTCTATTAGAATAGTTATTACCAATGCTTACATAGCTTGAAAAATTAATTTTCTAAAGAAATTGCTTAGTATCGATGACAATTTTTATAGGAAAATAAACGACTAATTTGTAATTTATAATTTGTATTTGTATGTATAGCGTCTGATTTAACCAGACGAGGAATTTGGTGGCTTAAAAATCGAAGACGTTTCCATCTTAAGAATTCCAAAACATCGATAAAAAGCGCATGCATCCATTGTAGCGTGACGAGCTTGAAAGCTCCGCGGGGCTTCCGAAGTGCAATGACACTCCAGGTTGCAGCCATCGCGACCTCTTTCTCCTTTTTATACGACTCGAAACTTCTTTCAATGTACATTGTGCCCGGTAGAATTGGTACTTATAATATTTCTAATGTAACTTCTGAACCCGAGTATTCAGCCGACACATTCACAAATACTTGCACATACCGACTACAAATGCTATTATTCAACACATTGAAAAAATATACTAACAATATTTGTCCGATATTTCCGAACTATAATCTATGATTATAATATGCTCCCTTAAGTAAACTTCATATTAAAATCTGAAGCTGATATTTTAATATTTTAATATCGTTTGGTTATAATAAATGGTTCGATGAAAGTGATATATTAACAAATTAATTTATAAAATTTAACGTTGTACGGAAACGTTTTCCTTTTACGAAAAACATTATTTAATAGACTTATTAAAATAAGCTTCAGCGGATTTTTTATTGTAATGTGTTTACGATAAAAAATGTTTTATGCAACTTAAAATTACTTTACGTTACAATTTACTTTATCTTGCAATACACATTTTATATTACAATTTACTTTACAATTCACAATTACTACGGAATGTTTCACTTTCATATTCCATTAACTTTTAAATTTGGATAAATTGATAATTCTCCTATAAGAAATATGCACATAGCTAGGATAAGAATGACGATTAACGCAAATTGTAATTATTCGTAAATGTATAACGCTGCACCAAGCATTAAGATAAATAAGTGAAAGCGAGTTTAGCGGAAGTGGAATGAGTGTCTAGACAGACAAGTGAATAGTGCCGTGAACCAACTAGCAGCTACTATATTCTCAAAGTCCAGAGTTCAGCAAGAAACTGGTAATCCGTATATCTATGCATACGTACACATGCATATGTATACGTACAATGTTTCTTTACTTCATTAAGAACTATTATTAAGAAACCTGAAAGTCTTGTTAAACGATCTGGTAATGAATATTCTGAAGTGGTTAGGTTACAACATGGGATATTTTTAGTGAACGTGTGTACTTTCCTGTACGTTCCTACGTTCTTACCTGAATGGAAAATTTTTCGACCAAGATAGTAATTATCGTCTATTCAATTATAATATGAACTTTTCAAACCTTTCCAAAATCATAGAAAATTTAACTTCAATTACAATGAATCAAGTGACTTTAACAAATATTCTATCAATCTACAATGCTTGTAGTACAACCATAAACCTCGAATAATTTTAAAGCTCGAAGCCTCTATTTTTGCGAAGCAATGTTTCTTCTCCTTTAAATTATTTTTACACGATGTAGCAAAGTGAAGATTCGAAATTTTTAAAAAAGTATTTTACCACATCCTGTAGTAAACTAATTGTTCTAACTTTCAATATTAAATAAGTTCAATATTCTATAAAATTATTCTATAAATTATTCAATAAAAAAAGGTTCAATATTAAAAAAGTTATTCCTCTAGCGTCCGAATATTGTGAGTCATTGTAGGTAATTTTTCGCGGTCAGTGTATTTAGTATTTAGCGATGCCTCTCGGATACACTGTATTTCCGGACTGAATGATATCGAGTCGAGAGATCGATAGACTGCATCAGCTTCCGAGGAGCGTCCTCGAAACGACGTTCCAGCAGTTTGGTCTGGGGGCCAGCAGGAAAACGCGGAAGAGAAACGCGGCAGGCCGTTGCCTCGGGAGGGCAAGGTGCATGAACCGTGGGTGGTTGCGCAAGCCGCAACCTCCTCCTCGTGTACCTGACCATGCAGGCGGGTCTCGGTTCTGGTGAGACCATGATCGCACGCAACATGCATAAATTACACGTCGTAGGAGTGTACGTACGTGTGTTAGAGAGAGAGAGAGAGAGAGACAGAGAGAGAGATAGACAGAGAGAGAGAGAGAGAGAAAGAGAGAGGACTGCGCGCGCGCACAGTTGCCTTGCATATGGGGGCAAACGCTGCGGCCCCGCGGCGGTGAAAGTTGCCCGAGGTCAACTCACCGGCCACGATTTTTTTAAACGTTCGCCGGCCTGACACTGCAAAATCTATTTTGCATATTTAGTATGTTGAACCTGGACAAACCGGGTCTATGGGACGTCCCTTTTTATTTCTCATTTTTGGGGAAAGCGACGCGAGCTCCGGAAAAGCGTGGAATGCGAGATGAAGTCGAATCAAAACTGTTTTTCACATATTGGTTTATGATGTTGTGTTAAACAATTTTTTTCAATATTTTTGTAAAGACATTTCATGGACATTTTGATAGGCGGTACAAAAGATTACGAAGATACCAAATTCGATATTTAATATTAACAAATATTATATTTTCATAAAATTAACCCTTCGTGGGCAACCTGGATTGTTTATGTCCGCAGCAAAATTTCTATTTACCTATTAATGCTTTAAACATTTAGGGATTTATGTATTCCAGAATTGTTTAGATTTTTTGGAAGCTTAGAGCAGTAAAAAAATTGTGCATATGACCCAGGTTGTACGCGGGAGGTGAGAAATGTTTATTTTTATATAAATATGGTGAATACCATTAAGTAGAAAGGATTTATTTAAAATGTAGCATAGATAAAGATCTGCGATGTATCAATTGAATCGGTTCTTTCGCCAAATTCGTGGAACAGTAAAAAATAAGCGACACATATTTTTTTAGGCACGGAAATTCAAGCTTACGGGGTGAAACTATCCTCCATATTTTCATCGCTCTGACGCAGTCTTGGAGAACGTATTCGAAACTAGTAAAGGTATGAGGAAATATTTTTTTTCCGTTAGTGTTAAATGTTTGTTAGCTATACCTCGAAAATAATTCTTCCAATAACATAGAGCTGTAGTTTAAACACTAATACAAACCGATACGGTTCTTCGTAAATAGGTCTTCCTTGTGGAAGATAATATATGAATACAGCGTGAATATTAATATAAGTTTTTTTTAAAACTATGACTTTCATCGAATTTTGTAGAAAATTATTACCAAAAATGTCAGGGTATACCAAAAATGTTGCACTTCCTTCGAAAGGGTGATTCTCAAAGCCATTTAAAGTAACTTTTTCCTTTGCGAAATTGTTCTCCGCGGCTCCGTTAAGGAGTTATTGACGAAAAACGCGGACCAATCAGAGCGCTGCTACAGCCGACCGCGATGTTGCGGTTGGTCGAGCCGAAATCCGTCCGCAGTAGGCGCGCTCTGATTGGTTCGCGTTTTTTGTTAATAACTCCTTAACGGAGCCGCGGGGAACATTTTCGTAAAGGAAAAAGTTATTTCAAATGACCTTGGGAATCAACCTTCTCAAGAAATATAACATTTTTTTAACACCTTGTATAATGCTATGTTTACGATGATATTAAACAATTTTTATTATTCTTTTTTATTCTTATAATACTCATAATAATTCTCTCAAGAAATTGCGCTTAAGATAATGTTCGAATAATTCTGATTTTTACTAACAGCGCTGATTAGACTGCTAGAAACAAGTTTGAAGCGTTATAATTATAATAACAATGTTTAAGAAGACATCTACTTAATTAACACGGGGGAAGGTATACAAGGGAAGTTCGATTTGCTTTTACAGTTATGACGACTATTTACATCGGAAGCTTGATCTCAATCTCTTCAATTGAGAGTCTGGTTCTCCTAATCCAATAGTTTGCTCTTCAACCGAGTCCTGAACTCTGCTGGATAATTGGCAAGAGTCTGTCGGAGATGAGATAGGATAGGTGTTAAACGGACTATACCATATAACTTCGATCGCTAGAACTGGCTTCCGAGTCCATGACCATGCGCAACTTTATCTATATCTGACGGGAAGAAGAGCCGAAGAAAGAATGATGAATTGATTGAACATCTAGACATCGTATTGTTGCAGCACACAGTTCTTCGGTAAACTGACGTTCTGAGATGAAGAGGATATGCATTGAGTTGTGCGGGCAAAATTTATGCGAGCATCGTGATAAATCTTGCTTCACGATTATTGATGGGGGGCAACAAAAGTTAGTCACGTTACTGTCCAAGTTGCATAAGTCGATTTTGATTTTAATACTTATGTCAGTGATAGTTTTTAGTTGGCCATTGAATTAATGGTTGAACAAGGTTAACGAAAAGTCACCTTAAGTCATCTTCAAAATCATTAAAAACGATTGGTAAAAAAATTTTCATAATAAATAAAAAAATTCTTCGAATTCAGACTGTTTCCATGCGAAAAGAAAAGGAAATATAAAGAAAATTTCATTGTTCGATTTAATTTTCAAGATATCTAACGAAACTTGTTCACAACCCTTAACTTTGAGGGTTGTTTGCTCACCTTCAACATGGACGATGACATAATGAGTTCCATAAAAATTGTCTCGTAAAATTTGCAGAAGGTAAATAAAGATTAGAACATTCTTAGGTTGAAAACGGAATGTTTAACAAGTTTTTCATGCATATAGTCCGAAGTATGTTTTCTGAATCTCCTGAAGGAAGGGGACGGTGGCCGCTAGGGCGAGGACGGTTTTGTCTCGATTGGGGAAAACGAGTTCAGCACTGATCTTGGGTAATTTTTCCAAGCTTGGAACCTAAACTAGGTATTTTGTTAGGTATGAATGGCATAAATGAAGTTTATGGGTGGTTATTTGGTCGCTTTGAAACTGCTTCGAGCCAACGATCTAGCGAGCTCATCCTATCTCACCCCGTTTCTTCGTGTCGAGAGTATCGTGGCGTCGAGGATCGATCTTCTCCGACGGAATGTTTCGTGATCCAGCAGCCACGATGAGGATCATGACACTCGTGACGCGGAAGTCGAAACTGCAGGAGAAAAAGAGATGACGAACGATGGGTGTTCGTAGGCGCATCGTCTCCTCCTGTTCTTCCGTTGGCCATTTGCGCTGGTTGTTATAGCTCCAATCTCTGACGTTCGAGTATACAACGGAACCGTAACTCTAATTTTACCGTTATGGGGATAACAATGACCCGAAACAATCTGACGTCTGGGTCTGCGGGGATTCGTGTGGGTTATCAATAATTTTTATACTATGGACCAACTTTTTCTTAGATCGTGTAGATTAGTTACACGTTGCGGCAATCGTTGTTCGTGCTAAAATTTAAACTCGTATCAATTAAAATATATATTTTACAAATTACATATCACTTGTGAACTGTAGTTTATTATAATTTTCCACCCCCGTCAGACATACGTATTTCTCGCCTACTGTTTTACTTCGTTTTCTTAGTTAGTTAATGCGCATAAATTAACAGGCTAAAGACATGAACAAAGAGATATCGGAAATATGAAATTTTAGTTTGTTTATTTTGTTTCCAACAAATACTGGGCACCTCCGAACCCATACGCACGGACGGTAACAAGTGTCGCGAGATATTTAATAAATATTCTAAACACGGTTGCAGTATTCATAAAATACATGGGACACGTACCGTGTGCGTGAAGTGTAACGACTGGAAACCAATAAATACAATATTGCGTACTTGCGATGAAACTGACAGAACTCTGAAAAAAATTTTTCCAAGAGAAGCGAACCAATAACAAAATATATTTTTTTTTCTTTTCAATTGTATTTTTACGAAACACATATCAATGTATAGTCGTGACATTTTTCTGGCTGAAACGAGACCAAAGTTCGACTATCCGAAACGATGACACACGAATTCTCCATTATTCTTCTTCTAGATCGTTAATAACAATACATGCGCAATGTATCGCGGATTAAGGAAATAAATATGAGCGAGAGGGTGTCGTGTTCGGTATCACGTCGATCGCAAGAACGTCGCGGATGTCTCGACAAACGTTTCACAAATATAATAATTAAAAACAAAAAAAGTTTTGTCACGAAATTATTATTATTATCTCATCGATATGCTGGTGTCGATGTTTTCTCACTGTCCTTGTCCTCAACACTGGTAATGAAGAATCCAGTTCACAATAAAAGTGCGATTTTGGACTTGAAATGTTCGCTGTGAAGACAGTACAGTCTCCATTACGCGATTGCTTCCTAGACCCCGCGAAGGTTAATCGACGCGCGACACATTCTCCTCTGCGGAATCAGCTCGAGCGCTCTATCATCAATCCGGATTGATCCTGCTCGTTCCAACTACCACTCTATTATCATATTACACGCGAGTACAGGTCTTAAGGCTGGTGGAAAGTCGCGTCATTGACACACACGGAGCGATTGTTCAAGACCGTGGCGGTCTTGCACGGAGGCGAGAAAGATCAGTCTCCTACGGGGGATGGCCGAGTCTTCTCCTCTTCGTCGCGTGCTCTCACCGATGATGTTGGATGTTCCAACGGTTCCGCGTGCGTGCAGACGAATCGTGAATAGGCCACGGCGTGCAATTGCTGTCACACGCATAGGGTGGACGAGCTCGCGCGCGCGCACGTCCGCGCACACTGTCAGCCGACGAGGAAGGTGCCGCGTCACCGACGAGCCAGGTTGTCGTAACAGTAGGTCACTAGTGAAAGTGGCTAGGCAGCGAGATGATTGCAATTGCACCGCAACCGGAGGAGTTTAGCGGCTCGCTTCCTGGTGCCGCGCGGCTACCGGCATGTCACGACTGCTCCCCGATAATCGCCGTTTCTTTGTTCGGGAAATTGCTATCTATAATGGCGAGTTACGCTGGATTCGCGCCGACCGGCTGGCACAGGCATCGAAACAAACTGCTATCTTTCTGACAATTGTCTATCGACGATTCTCCGCGATCTTCCAAAACCTCGCCCAGACCTTGCTGCAACGTTGCTCGCCGAAGGTTTACGTACTTTTTTAAATTGCTTCTGAGGACTCCGCGGCAGGCGTGAAATAGTATTAAATATATTTTTCAAGATTATTAGAAAATATCTTCTGTATAATTTCAAATTAAATATTTAACTATTTGATTTAATGAGATGATGGTTTCTAAAACGCTGCGATTCGGATCGAACGTTCGTAAATCTGGGCCAAAATGGACCCAACATCCGCCGTCTAAGCGTCAAACAATTTTCCAAATCCAGGGCTCGTCTGGTTTCTGCACCGAGGTTTTCCGAGCAGGTAGTGAAGGTCCCATTAAAACAATTTTTAGAATATTCGATTCAATTATAATAATTATTTAATATTGCTTACTATACATTAAACAGTGTTAAGTATTTGTGGCGATGATTGAGAACTATTTTAATATCGACGAACGGATTGAAATTCTTTACGCAAGATAACAGTTTTCCGAGTCAATTGAAAGACAAAATATGATAAATAAACATGTTTAAGTTCTCCCAATGTTTCCACAGTTTGGTGTTTTACCTGATCGTTTTCACGACAAATGCATGTTTATCTTGATACTTTATTTTCTTCAAGGTCTTCATTCATTCTCATCAATAATTCCAGTGTTAAAGCATTTCTATAAAAATTCTACAATGTTCACGTTTCAAATCGAACCAACTGAAAAGTGCTACGTTATCCATTCTGTTTATTTGATACCGCGCGGAACTCTTTCCCGACTGGACAACAGAGATTTCATTAGAGGAGATCAACGTTCTTATCCCCCATTGTTGTCGCGCGCGGACACGCGCGTTGAAAACTGCACGAAAATAGCACGCGGCAATGCACGGGCGTTTCATTATTCCCAGCATCAATATTAATTACCCATCGAACGTTGAATCATCCCCTCGGAAGGAGCGCAACGGAGTCGGCGCGGTCCGTGGAAGACGAGCGCGCGTCGCGTCGGCGTCGTAAATCAGTGATCTAAACGGGCCGTCGATCGCGTGCGCGCTCTTTCGCGCGCGGAAATTTCAATGCAATTCCGTCGGGGGCCAGTAATCGCGGTGCACCCAATCCTATCTCGCGGGTAGCGCAAACAATGACAAATCGAACACAGACCGCGGTGGACAAGCTTGGAAGACGAAAAGAAGAGAGAGAGAGAGTAGCGCGCGCGAAGCGGACACGAAGAAACAATGTAAAACGATTCGAGATATACACCACGGATGGACGTTTCCTCGTTCCGGACGGCGCGGCTTCATAATTCATTCTCGGCTAAGGCTTCCTAATCCCGGTTTCCATCCCGGGGACCTAACAAGTCGTAAGTTCGAAAATAGTTTCGCGGAGCACGGAACAGAGGAGTGGAGCGGAGGGCAAGAGGGCGTTTTTCTTCGGAACAACCTGTTTTTCCCGAGGCCCGCGAGATCATGTTCGAATTTGTAGCCGTCTTTGACGGCCCGACACGTCGTTAAATCTTTCATGAGAACGATCATCGTTGAGCCGAGGAAAAATTTGGAAGTCGAAACGACCCGGCGCTCGGCACCTCGCTTCCTGCTCGACCCGGTCACGCGAACTCGCCCCGGACGGCGTTCTCTTCCGCGTTCGGCTAACTGATCCGGAAGAATACGTAATTATTTCAACTGAGGCAATCGCAATTTTGAGTTTCTTCGCTGTTATTTTACTTGTTAAAAATATTTTATTTTTTAGTGTATGAGACTTTAACCAACATGTTCGAGTCGTTTCTCTGATTAAAACGAGCCCAAACACGATACAATTCGGATCGCATTTGGTAGAGCCTCGATTATCCGAATCGGTGATATTTCGATTCTTCAATAATCTTGATATGTTCTACGTAAACAATTCAACCTGATTGGTCACGCGAGACGTGTACTCGAAGAATTCAGAAGGCACGGGTTCGGATAATCGAGGTTCTACTAAATCCGAATTGTACCGTGTTTGGGCTCGTTTCAATCGGGAAAATGTCGCAAACACGTTGGTCGAAGTAACATGTAAAAACAAATAAAATGTTGTTAAGTAGTGAAATAAGAAACTCAAAATTGTAGCTAGACCAGTGTGTTTAAACAGTGGTTTAAAATGCAGATCATTGTACATTTTCTGCCAGCATCGACACGCAGGTTCAATTCGATGGGTAGAACGAAGTTTTTCGAACGGGACGTCGGGTCGATGGCGGCGCTAATTCTCAAAGTCGAAATTCCGTCGCGAATGTTCGACGGGAATTACAACTTCCGGCGTGAATTGGCCCGGCGCAGAGACGCGAACGGCCGGACACAATAGTTTACTTGGATCGACCGGTGAATTTCGAAGTTCCTTCGAAAGCTATCGGCCGAGAGGTGCACGTATTCGCAGTCAGGTTGGCTCGGCAAAGCAAATAGAAAATCAATACGATTACACGCAAATGTTTGAGGATTCGGTATCGGGCTGCGACGATGGCTGACGGACGATAAGCTACTAAATAATCGCGTCGGGGAACCGGTGTGTACTTATGAAGAAATCGTCGGAGTTGACCGGACTGAACAAATCGTGTAAATTCAGTTTCAGCGTGCAGTGGGAGGGGGGCAACGACGATAACGCTATATTTTATTCCCGCGTACCTGTGCTTTGTCAGAGATCCATTCGCTGTGTAACAGTCTGCTGATTTTGCGCTTGGCTAATAATAAACAAAAACTGTTTACAATTTCTGTAATTCATTTGTTACCGCAATTTATTTATGAAGTTTTGGGTTATTTATTAGCTATGAATTTAGAAAATGATTAAACGGAGTTAGTCTTCATGCAAATTTGAGCATATTTGTTTATCTTAGGATAATATTACTTTCGTTGACTAAAAATATATTATTTTACTCGGATTATTTTGAAAAAATCATTTATTGTTACTTGCATATTCAAAATATGCTATTGGATTATTATTTTTCAAATTTTTAAGGTTGCAGGAGAAATAATGATTAAAATTGCGAATTGTTGCATTTATTCTCGCGAAGTCCGGTTCGGCGATGCTCTGTGGCGGACAGATTGAATTTGCAGAGCAACCGGAAGTTAAAAAGGAAGCCGGAGAGCAGGGTTTGGCATTGAAACGTGTCGGATTAAAAGGAAAGCAAGAATGGAAGGAGGATCCGATGTGGGCGTGCTAATCTAAATAGAAACGGGCATATTTAAGCGGTTACACCGGTGACATCTGTACAGACCTATCGGCCGCGGTCTCATTTATCGTCACCATTAACCCAGTGACACGGTGAACTAACACAACCTTTCTTCCGTTTTTTCCTTCCTCGTCCCCATCACACGCCATGCACTGCCCTTTCTCTTTATCGTTCTCCACGATCTTTTAGAATTGCAAAATCTCCCTATTCTTCATCCGAGACCACCGCTTCCACCTACCACCATCAATTAGAACTAAAATTTGCACAGGTGCGTGCTTCTAGGCTGACTATTGTTAATAACTGTGGGAGTTACGAACACAATTAGTATTTATTTATATTCTTGAAATTTTTCAATAGTGCACATAAATTCTTTCTGGCGCCCTTGTTATTGGGTCTGTTGCACCCACGGTAACAATTATTATTTGCTTAAATCCTTGATTTTCTTTTAATAAAATACACAAATTCTTTCTGGTGAATATTGTTTTATAATTTTGTACTTAAATTTGCTTGTACGTTATGTGTTAATAAAAATGTTCTTCGATAATATTTTCAATGAGTAAATCAAAGTTTCGATGGTTTACTTTAAGATTGTTAAGTCAGATTTCAACTGAAACGGAAAGATTAGAACTTGTTTTGCATATCCAAAAAGTAATACTTAAAGTTTTTAGTAAATCCCAGTTCCGAAAGTGGAATAAAAAGTTACGCGGCCCAATAAAAGTTTAAAAGATTCATGAACGCGATTTCTGAATTCACGAACCGAGACTACTTCGCCCAATTGATTTTTTCTTTGGCGTGCGACCCAATTTCAGAAAAAAAATTTATCGCACACCTAAAATTATATTTATTTTATAATAATAATTATTTCAAATAATTTTATTTTTTCTATTATAATACTACTCTGACTGAATTAAGACTACTTTGCCAATTAGATTTCAACAATTTTTTAGCGTTCGAACGAATTTCCAAAAAAAATGAAATACCATATCGAACAGTTAAAAATTGCGTTTATTGCTCCGATAATAATTGAATAAAATTCTGAATAGAAGGGAGAAATTTCTGCACGAACGTTCGCAGTATTGTTTTCTTTGATTAAACATTCTATTCACACTTACGGTGGCTGATTCTCCGCTGACACGTCTACCCGTGTCAGTGCATATACACTTACTCTGTCGCGCGGTAGAGAAGGACCATATGTACAAATACTCCGGTTGTACGATTACACACGACAGAACGAGTACATTCGGCACGACTGTAATCGTATATCCCGAGCCAACGACAGTGGTCGTAATGTCTGATCAATGTTGCACGAACGTCCAGTCTAGTACGTGACCCTCGTCCTTTTGATCCAGGGGCCAAAATGTACCAAGTCCACTGATAGCAATATACACAGTACCATTACAAAAGAAATAGACACTATCATCATTTCCGAGTGAAAGAACTGTCGAGGATATTGGGATCCACTTTGCAATGGCTTGTAGTAATGTTATTGAAATTCTAACATTACAAAATTCAAGACGGTCCATGAATCCAGTAATAATTGTTTCAAAAGTATGTGCATATGTACAAATTTTCATGAAGAAATCGTAATGTTTTATGAAAGAAATTTTGCAAAAATTAGGTTAATTTTTAACATATTTTTCAGAAAATTAATTTTCTGAAAAATCAGTTTACACTAAAAGGCGCACAAATTGGATTTCGATATTTTCGTCTAGACTTAATAGATTTTTGAACCTCTACTTTGAGAGCTATTTTCACCCCCTTGACATGAATATCGACAGCTAAAGGAAGTTAGATCAAAATATAATAATCGTGAGTTATTACACAACGTCGCTAAATGTTCGAATATGTTCGGAAACAGCTACTCACATCAGAAGGAAGAAAGATTAGTTGAGGTTTCGTGTTTTTGATGGGAGTTGTACAGCAGAAAGGCGAGGATCAGAACAGGAAGAACGTTAATTAGACTTCATAAAGTAGCAGAAGTTAGCCGACAAAGATCAATGGCAAGGTTTCCGGGTGGAAATGAACAAAAGTTGAAACGATCCTCGTAAGTTAGCCAGCGCCACGTGTATCGTGTAGATTTCCGGTTTCGAAGAATAATTCTGGTGGCCCGTGAATCATCCAGCCAGCGATTGGCAATGTGTCAGAAGTTTGCATAATCGGCACCGAAAATAAACGAGTGACAGACTGGTAGACAAGCACGGGAACGTAGAAATTCCTTTGTATAAAATTAGTAGCTGCTAGACGGTCCATCGCGAGCAAATATTATTGCTATAATCTAGAAAATTATGGTACTAACGGGCAGACGGTGATTCTCCGTATAAAAACAAGTCAAGAGATAAAATTTTTCTGTTTAACGCGCCCCGTTTTCGAGAAAATCGGTTTTCGATATTCCAACGAGTCTCGCGTGTTGTTAGATTATGAATCGGCTGATGCGTCTGTTCATGACCTTCCGATTCGGGGGAAGATCAGGGGAACTGACTCGGATCGAGGAGAAAAGTTACCCCCTCTCTGCCAGTACTGGACTAGTCACGTGACACAACAGAGACGTAACGCGTCACGTGACTGGGCGTCGTGGCAGTGCAATAGCGTTGTAGAAGGGGAAGATGGAAGAGTGGGGGGACAAATCTCAATCTGGCCATTCTGCTTCGAATTAATTTTTCTCGAAGAAAAATTTTCAAGGAAATGTGACTCCTCCCAATTTGTTTCTATCTTCAATAACCGAGTTACATTTCCGAGTATAATCATAAACTGATCTACGTTCGCGTAAATGAGAACGAAGAAAGTAAAAAAAAGTAAATGAAAAAAAAATAGAAAATATGGGGAACAACGGAGTACGATGAACGCCAAGGAAAATTTTTGGTGCCGAGGGTTTAAAAATAGTGGGGACATTTTTGACAGTACATCTTCGAGAACGATTTCGAACTGGCGAAGAGCAAACATTTGAAATTTCCACTGCACCTGGACGGGGCTAAAGGGTCAGTACAAATCTGGACGAGGTGTTCAAGCGGGAATCTCGGGTGATCAATTAACGTGAAAGTTAACAGGAAACATAGCCGAAAAAACGACGACGAAGTAGAAGAAGTAGAAGAAGAAGAAGGAGGAGGAAGGTGACGTAGGGACACTCCGCGTGTCCCTTTTCAGCTCTTTCTGACTGTTTGTTCATTTTTTCCACTCAGTGCTTGCCCTCTGTCTCTCTTCTCCGACCTCCACGCCCCTCTCTCCCTCCACGCCCGCCCTCCCACTTCTTCCTTGGGTCGGAGTAAGGACGGGCATTGACCTCCACGCGGTGTATGGAGCGCTGCACCGAAATATATCGTTGTTGCTCGCACATGCGTCTCCCCTCTCTTCTCCATGCCCTCTCTCTCGTTCCCTCGTATCACGCCTGGCGTCCCTCTCTATCCTACCTCACGTTCCCTGTGTGCTCCCTAGGGATGCACGGAAAAACCACCGAGAACCCTAGAATTCCGGAAAGGGCTACCTAATAGTAACGATTAGCGGTCGTCTTGAAACAATGCCCGCTTCATCGACAGCTTGTCGTCCTCTAAGTTAGTTCCCCGCGCACCCAGCGTCGCATCGCGGGGCTCCAAGGCCCTACGCTTTCTTGCGGTCGACCCATCCATGATGCAACTACCCTCGCGACCTTTTCGATTCACTGTAACCTGTTTCTGGAATTAATAGCGATGATTCTGTCTCTTGCGACTCTGGTCTAACAGCAGTTATCGTGTCTATAAAAATCACCGTCCATGACATTTTCTCTTGGACCAGAACACTCTATTCCCGGTTAATCACGTTCTCTGTTCCATTTTTACTGTGCTCTAACCTGGTTTTCGGAGGAAGACACCTGGAATACGTGTGTGTAGCCATTTTTAATACCCTCTTTGCCGCGTGTTGCAAGTCTGAAGTAATAGGGGTGGACAGGTATTGTTAGTAGACTGTGGATTTTTATGCGTTTGTGAAGAAATTGACTGGGTGAAATGTAAAACTGTGAAGAATATAAAAAATCTAAGAATATCGTCATGTTGTTTTCAACGTGAAAAGACTATTAAGGGGTGAAATAAATGTTTATTCAACTACCGCTTCCCACAATCGATGCAGAATATTTTTATTTTGCATAAAGATCCGCAGTCTAATTGTTAATTATTTTAGGCGAACGAGGGTGAAAAACAATTCCAACTTATCAGCTAGAAAATTCCTTAAGATGAGGATAGAGTACACGTGTCATGTTTCCTGCTATGTGTGCTTGTATCTACGTCTTAACCCCTACAACGACTAAATGCCAAAAACGCAATAACACCGCTGCGCACGTTATCTTTCGGCCTGGAAGGCCAATTCGTAGCTGATCATCATTGGCTTCGACATGTTCGCTAGCTCTAGGTCACTATCGCGTCTACTCAGAGCACATTGGCCCCAGACCATGACAGACCTAGCCCCGCCGGTCCGCGTGCTTTCGCAAGCTCGGAAACCGTTCCTATCCTCCCGTGGAACATGCCCCATAGAGCCCGGGTCCCGAGACGTCTGGCACGAGTCGACGAAAGGCGGCTGTGCCGGGGCGATAACGATCACGCCGTGACTCGAGTTTCACCTGCCGTAAACACGGCGTCGCGTCGCGTCGCGTCGGTCGTGCGAAAATGATCGGACCAATTATGAAACACGTGGTTGTGCAGAGTGCGCAGAGGGTGGGGGAGAGGCGTCCGTCCCGGGAGAGAGTACGACATTTCGGACCTACGCCAACGAGACACGCCACGTCTGCGCGAGAGAGAGACGAACCGCCGTCGCGCGTCATCAGAAAGAGCACGAGGAGGAGGGATGACGGAGGACGAAAGAAAAAAAGATACAGCAAGGGAACACGTGGACCAGCCTCATTAAGTTCACCGTTGAGAGGGGAGGGGGAAATAAAAATTTCAGTTGGTCACAGTGTTGGCGCACGGTCGTTAAAACAGCGTTATAAGAGAGACAGAGAGAGAGAGAGAGAGCGAGAGGAGCGATCGCCGGGCGCGGGCCGGGTCGGGCCGGGTCGGTCCGAGGTGGGTACACGACACAATCGTTACATTATGGGCGCCGCGCGACTGCCGAAAGGCCGGGTTCAACGCCCTTTCGATGCACTCCGAAACTCCTTTCCTTCCGCTCCTTCGCCCTCCTTCCACGATCGATAAAGCCTGACCGTGAAAACGCGACGAATGTGCACGACGACGACGACCACGACGACGACGACGACGACGACGACGACGTCGACCAGTCGATTTTCAGAGCCCGCCCTCTTTCCTCGTCTTCTTCCTCGCTTCCTCCTCGTCGCTCGACCTCTCTCGCCGAGCTTCCCGTCTGCTTTTCGCGCTTGCGAACCCGAGGCCACGCCGCGCCGCCGTCGCCGTCGCTCTCTCCGTCGACGACGGACTCCGTTCGTGCGTCTCCGACGAGCCTCGTCGCTTTTCGGCTATACGCAAGACACAGACATGCGGTTTCCACGTCGTCGCAACGTGCTTCCGCGAGTGACAATCCCGAAATTTTGCTCGCCGACAAGTTCGACGGTCGTTCTTCGCACGGCAGTCCGTTTCGGGGACCCTCTTCTGGGTAAATTTGATTTTTGTTATTTTTTTTTTCTTTTTGACATCGACGAACAACGGGATGCGCCTTAATGGCCCCACGATCGATATGGACGTGCGTCGAGGAAAAGGAATACGCGGAAGGGCTGTGCTCGCGAGCGTGTTGACGGACGAGGTGGACTGGGACAGGTCAAGGACCTGGGCTCTAACGATACGAGAGCAAATCTTCTGCTCTAATGAATTCTACACGGGAACGGCTTTTCGTTGTGCCATTGACGTTCGCTCGGGAAAAAGGGGTGGTCTCGCGCGAGATCGTAATGGCACCGTTGTTCTCGGCGTACAGGAAATAGTAGCTGACTGTCCAGCGTGTCGGTTCAGCTGGAATTTTCGCGAGCAACCCCACGTGCGTAAGAACGTACTCCGCCCTGCGTACGAATATGTAACGAAAGTGTCAATAAAATCGCACCGATCTTCGTCGTCCCCATCGACCCGTTTCGCCAGACTGTAATAAAGTATTTGTACGTATCGTGTATCGTGCGCTACGGAGGTATTCGAACGACAGTAAAATAAGGCTGCGAGGAAACCAGGCTGGTATAAACGTTTCAGTAACCCGAAGAAAATTGTGAATTATCGGGGCATTAACCCTTGGGGCATTAGGGGTGGGGCTTCCCGAACACATCTGCCGGGAAATATTAAAAACGAGGTACACCGCTCGTGTAAAATACTCTGTGCAACACTCTTGACCATTATCTGTTGTACACTGTTTGTTTTTTCCCCATTGTACACTATTTATCGTAGGATGACATTTTTAAGAAAATAAATTTCTTTCGGAGAATTAAATTTTCTCTAAAAGGAATATTCTTTCTTGCGGACTGTACCAAAATTGATTTGTGTTTTCGATTTCGCGGTTTACGATTCACGAATTACACGGGGTGAATCGGCTGGTAGGGTAGTTTCTTTGGAAACATACCATTGACAAAATACTGTAAATTCGGCGAAATAATTAACGCTCGTCCTTCGAGTCTCTCATTGTAGAATCAGGGTAGACTCGTTCGGAGAGACATCGAATGAAGCGCACGAGAATTCTGTCGTTCGAATACTTTCGTTCCGCACTGCATTCTCTGCCACACAATAGACCCCTACTTCCTAAATGATTCAGAGAATTTAGCACCGAACTTACGTATTTTTTATTTTACAATTATTGAAATGATAAGGATGCTCGTGGCCAGCGGAAGGTGACGAGCACGCGTGCCACCACCGCAACAAACACGCTTCCTGCTTGGCATTCGAAGTAGTCACGGCCAGCGAAGATCCGGCCGACTTTGCGCGTCGCTTGTGTATTTCGCTTTCTGAGCTTCCACTGACGGGTCAGCGCGGCGCAATACGAATAATGTTTATAATTGCTCGATTGTGCACGCATTCGACCCTGTTCCATCCACGGCCGAGAAACGAGGGGCTCGCGAGCACGAGGGAGAACACGGCCGGGTACACGGTTAGTTTTTATCGGTCCGTTACGGGCTCGAGAGGCCGGTTCATACGCAGCCAGAAATAATTACTGTTCGGCGCGCATCCGCGCGGATGCAACCGATGCGCTTCGACACCTAGCGAATTCTGCGACCGCTCTCTGCTGCACGCTTCCGCGTATTTTGTGTACGTACGCGTCACGCGTTATTGAACAGCGAATTACTTTATCGCGCGATGCAGTATAGGCCGTGCCAAATTCGATGGCCCATTCTCCGTGCGTACCGCACGCTCTCCCATGCCCGCTCGTAATCGTTCGAACGACGCAGATTTCACGCTTTGCCACGCTTTTCGAATGTTGGTTCGAATGCTCCGTGCGCTGGCGTAAGTACTGTTATTTGTTTCTTTTTTTCTTTGTTTGTGCAATTGCTACGTAGGTGCACAGAAAAATAGATTTTTGTTTTTAAGAATTTGGAGAAGCCGTAGTCTTTATGCATGCGAGAAAGCACGCTGTTCGAGAAAATGTGAGCTTGATAATAATTATTTGTCTTCAATCATTCTTTTTATTAAACATTTATTGACCATGCTTGCTGGTTTAATTCGGTGGAACCTCGATTATCCGAACCTGATGGCTGAATTCTTCGTGATTCGTACAATGTCTTCGTACGATTCATTGTTCAAATTAGCAACGATTTAATCTAACATTGCAACTATGCCATTGAATAGTTCGGATAATCGAGGTCTCACCGCATCGAAACATCTCTTTACTGATTTGTTAAGCTCGCATTAAGTAAACGGCACCATTAAAAAAAAAAAAATATGCGTGTCGCACCGAATAGGTTACTACAACTCGACGTATGACAAACAACGTCCGAAAGAGATAACGACGGTAGTAATTCACTTCGTGTAAAAACACTCGCTGCTCCGCGGAACGAGAACTTTTCTCGTCGCGGGACAGCGAGAAAATAGCACCACACCGACGTTTAAAATTTTATCAATTACAGCGCAGACCGCAGCGTTTCCCTATCACCCGCAGAAATTCATTGCGCACAGGGATACAAATTTCCTCGTCGGATTCCGAAACGAAGAACACTTTTTCTCGTTCGGAACAGTTTCCCCTATAAGCACGGGTCTAGGACCAGAGCCACGTACCCGATATACCTTTACCTAAAAATAATTCCACCCTTGAAACCTGATCAAGCTAAAATCGTCGGACGTTCGAGGATGGGTCTGAATGCAGAGACCCGAAGGAGCGCGGCAAAAGAGCACATGTCCGGAAGAAGCTGCGTTGCCCAATTCTGGCGACCACCGAAATACGGGCGCGTCCCCAACAGAAATATTTCTCAATGCATTGTTTATTCACCGAAGGACATTTTCCAGATAAATTTTATTATATCGGTAACATCAGTCAAATAATTTGATAATCGTAGTAACAAAAGATATCAGCGGATACAACATTTTATATAACATTTAACAACCAAATTATCTAAAATGATATTTTCAATCTTCTAAGAAAATAATAATAATAATACCTGTCGCTTTTTTAAAAATCATTATTATTTACGATATAATTTTATTATGATATAACATGATATAATTTTTATTATTTACGCGTTAAACAATATAACACATCTTGCAGCCGCAACCTGCTTTCCATAATTCTCAACCACTCTTCGAATAAGGAATCTGAGAAAATTAATTAAAACAAGAATTTTTTGTCCCGTTCGCAAAAACTGTGGTTATCGGTACAGCAAATAAGCAGCACAGGATCGTCGATGCACAAAGACGCACAGCACAGTCGGCATACTCTGAAAAAGCGATAATCGGAAAAAGAGTGCAGGGCGAGTAACAGCGGCCCGTTCTGCTCAATTATTGCAGCGCACGTGACGTTTGTTCGGGCTTTGGAATTCGTTACGAATATTATGCCGGGCGGCCCCGGTGTTCTATGCATTGGTCTACATGGTCTAGGCTAGATTCTCGCGTACATAGGAGGACGGCGCGGCGCGCGGGTGTAGGCGGGGGCGGTCGGAGATTCAGCTCCATCTGGTGGAGGTGCATGGTGATATTGGCTCTCGATGTAGGTGTGATGGTTAGCCGCGCACGTGCACGTACGTGCATCTACGCGGCTCTGTGTGTGTGTGTGTCTGTGTGCGTGCGTGGTGCTTGCACGCCCCTGTGTGGCCCGCGTGTCCGTGTGCTCTACAACGTAGACGGGTCGTTGACCCCGCGGCGCACTCTGCGCTACACGTATTCCAAACTACACAAAACACAACGTGTCTCGGTAATGCTTTACAGGCCGTTTCGAATTTAATCTGACACTAGTGCGGTGTGCATGCGCAATCGCCCGACCGCTGTCGGGAAAGTCGGCTATCCGAGCCGCGAAGGCTCTTCGCCGGCTCAATGGGAGATCGGCCGTGGACGGAAAAAAGCGAGCAACGAGATTTAAGACGGGAGACCGACGATCGATCAGTTACAAAGCGACCGGAAGATACCGGGGGTGCATCCTCGGGGCGGAATCGTACTCGCGCGGGTCCCACAATGGCCGAAGAGTTCGCTGATCCGCGCGAGGTCCCACCCCCAAATACGCGTGACCTTGCCCAGGGATGATTACCGAGGTCTCTCGGGGACAGCGACGTTTTTGGCCACCGTGGTTTTGATTCTTCGGCAGTCTTGATCGGTCAGGGTTGTCCGAGACGGGTGAGAAGAAGACAGTACGTTAAAAAATATTTTCTCAATACCTCAATCGGCAAAAAAATTTTGATTTTCCCCAACTGGAGTTCAATGAGAGTTCAGCTTTTATGTTAGAAATTATTTTAAACTTTAGACTTTCAATATTTATTTATAGAGAAGAGAGAGAAAGTGGGGGTTTAAAAATATACCGACGATACTCTAACGTAGCATAATTTGTTTAATTTGTTTAAATTTTGAAGAATCTCGAATCGGTCGTTATTACCGTTTTAACAAATTTTTGAAATGATGAAACTTTTCGGCAAATCAGTCTCATTCAAGGAAAGAAGAATAAAGACTATCTACCAAGTGGTTAGGCAATAAAAAATCTGGAATGTGTAGTCGGCTTACGAGGGTTCAACCACTTGCACCCTTTTTAATCATAGTCATTGTTTACATCGTTCTTCCACGCGATGTAACGACACCGATAGAAAGGTGGCGACTTCACGTGTCCCAGTCTGCGCACGTATGCGGAAACGAGATCATTTAAATACTAATTGGCCGCACGTGACTTTCGCCGGTTCTCGCACGACAGTTTCACGATGCGTACGCCACTGACGCTCGCTTTCTATAATTAATCCTAAAACCGTTGAAGCCGTGGCCGCGCGTGTCGGCCTAAACGGGCAGTTTCTTATCTACCATCTGATTAAACGGCGAAGACGTCACGCCCTCGGGACCCGTCCGGGGAAAATTCTTTTGGGGAACGCCAACGGTCTGACCGACATTCAATTATGCAACAATAGACCTTTGTTTATCGCAGGATCAGATCAGGAATTTGCATATCGTACAGAGTCGCCAAATGAGAGAAGGGAGCACGGATTCAGGGGAAAAGGCTACCCTCTCTCTCTTTCTCTCTGCCAGTACCGCATTAGTCACGTGGCATTGTGACACATAAGAGACAGAATGCGTCACGTGACCAGACAGAAGCGTCATAGAAGGGGAGGTTGGAGTGGGGGGACAAGTTTTAATCTGGCGATTCTGCATACAACGGATATTATAAGATGAAGTATGCAACAGTACCGTGATAAAGTATTATTACACTGAAATCACCATTTTTAATGCAAATCTAATAAATTGGATCTTATTTTTGGAACTGTATTGTGGTAATTATTTCGTTAGCTTTTAAAAAAATTTAAGGATTCAGCTTTGCTCGATATGAATGAAATATTCACGAGATGAAACAGTTTAATGGTTGTAAATAAAATATTTTGGGATTTTTAAATAAATTCTGTATGTGCGCGACTGTTTCAGCATAGCATTTCTATCATTGATTTTAGGTAAAAATAGATGAAAATTTAATGAAGGCAGCAGCCTTCCAATAAAAATTCAAATTTAGACAAATTGTGCATTTTATTATGTTTCATGTGTTTCTGAATTCTATGAATACTCTAAACATATATACAATATATGTATATATATATATATATATATATATATGTATATGTATATGTATTTATACGTTCGCAATTAACACATTTTTTAATGATATTTATATCAGTATATTTTTTAAAGATATTCAAATAAATACATTTTTTAACGACATTTAAATAATTACATTTTTTAAAGATATTCAAATAAATACATTTTTTAAAGATATTCAAATGAATACATTTTTTAAAGAAATTTAAATAATTACATTTTTAAAAGGCATTTATATAAATATGGTTTTGAAGATATTCAAATAGATACATTTTTTAATGTGGTCTAAATAAATACATTTTTTACAGACATCCAAACAAATATATTTTTTACAGAAATTTCTCAGGGACACCGTTTCTAAATTAATACAAATTAACTGGTGCGCGCTCTGTTATGATTACGCACACGTACGAAGCGGTGTAGACTAATCACAGATATTATATTCCCATTCAAACTTATAAACGGATACCTGAACTGAATTCGCATACTAAATATCTCTTGCAATGTCGGGTTTCAGTTAGACCGCTCAGAAAACCTCAAATTTTCCCACTTCAGCAGTGTAGAACTGAATACGACAGTAACGAACCGATATCCAGAGAACATGTAAGAGCATTAACAATCCCAATGACGGAGTTCATTTATTTTTTAATGGAATTAATGCTACACGGTAGACGGTGTTACGTGTCATGTCAAATTGAAACATATTTCTTCTAAACATTTAAACTATAATAAAATTAGATAAACATATTCTAAAATTAGTTATCATAATAATCCTGTTAGTAATGGTGATTACTATCAATTTCCAGACGACAACTATCTTTCCTTTTTCACAGTAAAATACTTAAAACAAGTGACATTTTTAAGTGACGGTATATTGTTGTAGAAACAGTGGTGGTTGACAATGCTTTGTGATTTATTTCCCGATCCGTCCAGCAAAAGTTATTTATTTATCTCTCAGAGGAAAATGTCAATTTTTATATTTTGATTTTTAATGACTACCCTGCAAATAAAAATAGAAAAATTAATTAATTTCAAGCTCAAAAGGTCAACAAATTTTTTTTCATTCCATTTTATTCAATGGCTTCATCAATGACGCGCTTCACATATGAACTCCATTCGATCGAGAATTGAAACTATACAAAATCAGTTTGACAATGAAAAAGCTTTATAATAATTTAAAAAAAAAAAACGGTCGAGTTTCGATCCGCGGTTTCTGTTGCATATTTTATCCTTGCGATGAACTGAATACGATGCGATGAAAAAAAAACCGTTGAATTTTTGACCTTGACATTCAGGGTCACCAAACTGAGGGTGTTGAACGATATTATTATTTCTATATACCCTGTGCATAAGCGTCCTGACACATACGAATGATGTATGCATGTACGGCTCCGATCAAACGATCTAGAAAACGAAATCAAGTAACTCGACGACGTTCCTCGCCGGTAAGCGAATTCGCAGAACGGAAGGGTTGCTAACATCCGCGTGCGCGCGCGCAAAGAAAAAAAGGAAATAGCAGCGAAAATTGTGATGGAAAAGCGAGTCGGACGAGGAAAGAGGAACTCGTCGGAAAGCGTTTTCGGCGCGATAAACTCGGTGACGCTGAACCACGATTACGGTTACATCTGTTTCCATGTCTGTTTGCTCGGGCACGCTCGTTATCGAGGCACCGATGTCACCGGTGAAATCGGAAAGCAGCTGTTTTTGTCCAGCAAACTTATCTGTTTTTTCCCCGACGCGGCGCGGCGCGGCGTCACTGCCAGCATGCTCGTCGGCCGACAGATCTATTATTAAAGGTATAGCGTGATCAACGCGCTCGGAATCTTGAGGAATTTTCTGTGTTTCCACGGTCGAGCGACCATTTTTCTGCTTGCCGACATTGTCCCCGAGTATTAATGACCTCTGACTCCGAATTAGACACTCTATTTCTGCGCCCGGTAATATTCGATGCCGTGTAGGCGACACGACCTGGCTATTTTCAGATTTTCTTCTCTTCCACCGCGCCGGTTCCCTTCGTTCGATCGATTCGACGGCTCGCGGATCGCTGTCGCGATGATTCATTTATTTATTTAAGGGAAAACGTACCCGCCATTGAAATTGTCGGTGTAATGTCTTAGAAGACATTTATTTTATATTTTATTATATCTGTTATATCAAAAATTTTATTTCAAAATGTATTTATTATATTATTTATTGATAATATATTTAAAATAATATTTATTATAATTATTTATATGAAAACTTTAAAATCTTTCAAGCAAAATCCCCTTTCAAGGAAACATATATACAATACAGGGTGTCCCAAAATTCCTTCGATTCTCGGAAATGAGTGGTTCCTGAGGTGATTTGAAGCAATATTTTCCTTTGCATAAATGGCTTCGTTTCAGAGTTGCTAACGAAAAACACGGACCAATCAGAGCGTAGCTATAGTGAACGGATTCCGGCTCGACAACGGGTCTCGCTGAGCGTCGCGTTGCCGTTAGACGAGCCAGAGTTCGTCCGCTGTAGCCGCGCTCTGATTGGTCCGTGTTTTTTGTTAATAACTGCCAAACGATGCCGCGGCGGCCATTTTTGCAAAGGAAAATGTTGAAGGAATTTTGGGATAAATAAGAACATAAGAAAAAAGTATTATATGAAGTTTGTTTATAAACGCTTTGTTACAATATTGTAGGCAAATATTGAATGTAGCCTGAATAGGTACGGAACAGCAGATTTAAAGCTGAATAATGCGGAAGGTCGATGAATCTAATTTTTTAATTAATTCTGTAATTACTCAGCTTTAAATCTGCTGTTCCGCACCTATTTAAGCTACATTCAATATTTGCCTACAATATTGTAACAAACAGTTTATAAACAAACTTCATATAAAATTTTTTCCTTATTTTCACTTGTAGATCATGCTCCTACAATCTTGCCGGAAAAGTAGGAAACACCCTGTATAATAGAGGCATTTTCAATTGTCAAAGAAAGATCAATATGTTTTCGACAGAAGCTGACAAATAGGTAGGAATAATCATTTAAGTGCATCTTCCTCATTGGAACAATTCTATCCGATGCAATCGATTTTCACAAATATTATTATTTGCAAATTTATTGGCGTAATTTCAATTTTATCGTTGAATACGTTTTACCGTGTTCGTCGCACTGTTGCAGGTCGTAAACAATGCAACACGAAGCACCGAACGAGCACGCTAAAATTGTAATTGCGCATAAATTGCAAAATGATTTGTTTGAAAGTCGGTGTTTCGTACCGTTAAAGCTGGCGAGCAATAAAATACGAGGCATCGAAGTATACGTGTCAAAGGCCGGCCCTGACCGGCAACGCAATGGCGTGCGGACAACCGTTGGCGTGCACGGCGCAGAAATTGACGGTTAAGAAAGCCAGGCTAAATCATATCCTGTCATAATTGCTCGTAGTTTAACCTAATTCCTACAAGACGACCTACGCGACCACCTACCAAGTGCCCGATTTCCCAATTCGAACCCCGTCTTAACCCCATGAACACGAACGTGTTCCCATAAATCACGCGGTCGAGACAATTCAATTTATCGCGTCGTCTTTTGCAGCAAGAGCACAGTCTCTTTAAATAATTTCTTTTGCACGCGCGGTTAGTATCCTAGAAAGTGTCCGTATACATTTGAAAAATTATTCGAAAGACTGTTCTTTCGACTATGTACATTGTTATTCCCACTTTGTCCTTATCATACGCAGTCTTCTAGTTGACATTTTGAACATGTCAATGATCCTAGTTTTTGTAAAACAATTATGTAATGGAAGTTGCAATTGCATAGACAGCCATTAATTAAAATTAGGTTTGCGGGATCCGTCAAAATGCAAGGTCCTGATATTATAGTTTTAAAAATTATATATTTTAAAAATTATTATAGTTTTATTAAGTATTATAGTTATTAAAATTTATTTCTTTGGGTATAATCATCCCTTGGCCGCCATTATGGCTGGTTCATGACCAAGTGAAAATATCTTTAGAATTTTTATTTTTATTGTAATATTGATTGATCATTTCGTTCAACTAATACATTAAATTGGAGACTTCAATAAGTATCCCAGAATTGTTCAGATTCTATTTTCCACCTTCGAATAACGAACACTTAGGTCATTTCCGTAATGTTTATAAATCGACGTAGAATTAACATTTCCCGGTCCATGGCGAGGGACAGCCGTTGATCTGAAATCGTTGATCACCGTCGACGCAGTGCTCGACAGCGCGAATGCCGTCGGTTTAGAGCCGCGCAGGACTTTAGCGAATTTCGACAGGTCGTTGATCACAAAGCTGCTCTACCGCGGGAATAGCTCTTTCGCTGGCGATAACGAGGTGGCCCCGACGCCACGTAACCTCTAATTACGTTCGATCATTAGCTCGAAGGAGAGCGAACTCTCGAATCTGGGTTACACGACGTCATAAGAGGGGGAAGGAGGGGTGGTGGTGGTGGTGGTGGTGATTTTCGAGGATAAGTTGACGCGGTGCCATTCAACCGGGGTCGCTTTGGAAAAAAAACCAAAGGCGTTCCGCGCAACCCTCCCCGTCGATCAAACTTCCGAGGCCTACCCCTTTCCCTGCTGCGTTCTCCGGGGCTCTCTTCGAACGCAGAGAGACAATCGAACCGCGGAACAAAGGCACTGATTAAAAAAAAAGGAGGGTTTAGTCCTTGGATGCAGTTGGTCGCAGGGTAGGTTGTTAGGTTGCCAAGCGACAAACCGTACATTGACCTACCCCATCGTTCGGGGCCGGAGTGTAACGTGTACATCAGCGTGGCACACGTTGTCATGGATACTGCGTATCCCCATAACTGGAAATCATCTTCTTCGATATGGAGCACACGAGAGGTTTTAAACGGTGACGGGTGATCGCGCGCGCTTTCGCTCCGTGTCAGAACAGAGAGAGAGAGAGAAAGGGAGAGAAAGGGAGAGTTTTCGGCAGATTCGTCGCGTCGCGACTCGCGAAACGGTTAGCTGTTTCTTTGCGCGCGAGAATTAGGGTCAAAGTGCTCGGGCTTTGAACCTTCGATGTTGCCTCTGCTCCCACCGCCGAGCATCGGTTAACCCTTTACGCTCGGGGCTACTTTAACTCCGGAACCGAGGCTTTTATTTCGATCCTGGATTTTTCTACCCTTCGCGATTTCTTTCGAATTGTGCGCATGCAATGAACCAGTTACTTGGTGGTATCGAGTCAGACTCGTGACAAACACTCTTTGAACGGATCTATTGAGAAAAAACCATTTTTTTAACCAAAAAAATAATATTCTCTTTAACCCTTCAGGAACTTTAGGGTAGTGGCTCTTTGGCTACTTGAATGCGGCTCTTCCACGAACGATGTGTTCAAAATTAATTCATTTTATCTTAATTCAATTGTATTTTAATACAATTTTCAATGAGTCAGTGTGTTATATCAAAATTCAAATAAAGAGCAATTTAAGATTATTCAGTATATTATTAAGATTATTGATGTAAAATAGATTTATTAAATTTATTTGGTGTACCTGCTAGTTTTAACCGACTTCTAAAAACAGGTTTCTTGTAAAGAAATTTGCCTCTCAAAAGAAACATCTAAATCGTTCTTCTGCCGATACTTGGCTCTTTCGACTAATAAGTTCACCGACCGCTTTAGGGAACAATCCATTCTCCTCATCAAGAAAGAAAAAATAAATTTCCTCCTTAACCATTCAGGCACTGAATTGTCAAGGACCAATTCTACGATGTTACTTACTAAATTTTCAAATTTCGGAATCTAACAAAACATGAAAATACATTTCGGAAAAATTCATGGCGCCGAAGAAGAACAATTCGCAGATTCGTTTCCAGCATCGAAAAATCCAAGTTGATCGGTATTGTCCTATACGTGGGATGACGGGAAATTCGGGGTGGGGTGCAGCGGATGCAATTCCGAAGCACGAGGAGGGCACGGTGACATTAGGCGAATGCGTTCGGTCTCTCGAAGCTTCCCTAAGCCAATCCCCTCGTCCCGGAGTCGTCGTTCGCGGCCTGGAGTTTTCGAAGTCTTTTCGAGTTCTGTCCCCACCTGAAACACGCACCCTCTCCTACCTCCGGTTCGGAGCCGCGGGTGCCACCCCAGCCAGACACGTGGATATAGCATCGCTCGTATATCGTATAACGTGGCAGACTACCGGTCTGCCGGTCGTAAAACGGGCGCAACGGCACTCCGAGCGCTGTCGGTTATGCCATCGCTCCGACCGGAGGTGCTAGGGAACGCAGGGTGAAGGGTGTAGGTCGTCTCGGACCTCCGGATCGGACGTTTCGGTCTGTTACGCGAGCTCACACTTCCGCTACCCCTGCACAGGTAAATAGACTCGGTCTACACCGGGCTGGATTAACCCCTATCAACTCTTATAGCTTGCCCCGTCTGTTGGTTACACGCGGCAGAGACGTTTTCTTTTGTTTATATATTAGAAGGATTTACTAATTTTTTTTTATAAATTGCAGGGAAGAAAGTCAAGGTCACGATTTTTAAGTTTCTTGTCTGTAATGGAAATTGAGAAAATGCTATTTGTAGACCTGTCATTTACGGGAAAGCTTGTTAAGACAAATTTATACTATTTCTGAAATAATACACGTGATATAAAAATTTTCTTTTCGTCTCGTCAAGGTCACCGGTATTTTTTGAAATGAAAGGTTATATTTTTTCTTCGATATTGTTAGAGAGAAGACGAATCCAACGACCTGTGTAATCATACCCCTACGTTCATTTAATTCCAAGATATTTATGTCTGAAAACTGTCAATATTCTTCCCTTCAGACACAAATATCTCGAGATTAAATAATCGTAATGGTATCATTACGTATATCGTTGGATTCGTTTTTGAATCAACAACAGTCAACAAAATGTGTAGGTTCGTGTTTAAGTATACGCCGACGGCCTTGAAATCTTGTTAAAAAATTATTTCAGGAAAAAATACGTACGTACTCCTTACTTTTCTATTCACGTCATGTCCGTGTGTGTGTGTGTGTCAACAAATATAATGCATATTTTCAAGATGCTTAATATTCTTGATAATTTTGAAAAATTCTATTATTATTATTATTATATATTATAGTATTTTTGTAAAATCTTTTTTTATTGTCAGTATTGTCGTTATTAAACACTGGGATGTTGGTTGTTACGCGCGACAGAATAACGTTACGAAAAATTGATTTTCCTGGCTGAAAAAGTGTGATTCCCAAATGCATCGAGCTCTATGCTCTTTCGGTAATCAGAGCGCGCAATCTCATCTGCTTCTGCTCTTAATACAGCCGCGCCGTGATGTAATTGAACGGAACAATAACATCGCCAGTGGTTCCGCGATGTACCGACTTGTTGCGTATCCCACATGCTGATTTCTATCTATGGAGAGAAGCGATATTTGCAGTCGCTGCAGACAAGCCGTTGCAGACAAGCCCTGATTGCACATGTCAATTTCTTCGTCCGTTTCGTTCGCCGGGCGATTTATTTACAAAAAGGCAAATTACTTCCCCCGTCGCGTCGCCGGGAGCAATTTTCAAATTTGTCGTAGATCATTTGCCTAAAAACATTTCTAGTATTTTAAAAATTACTATGATATCGACATTTTTAGACTGCGAATTTTACGCATTTATGACAAAAAACGAATCGATTGAGTGCAAAATAGTAGAGTCACGAAGAATTTAAAAATACCGTTGCATCGTTTACAACCTTATAAAATTGTTAAGAAAAAAAAACACATACCTTGGAATTAATAAATACAATTTTTATTATGCAGAAAAAGCCGCTGTCTGCTTGTTACAAGTAAGGGGTTGAACAAAATAATAAAAAAAACAATAGAGAACAAGATTTTCTAAACGATAGCAGTAACCCAAACCTAAATGCATTTTACCAAGGTAAAGTGACCAGGATAAATAGAAAATTATATCACTTTCAGTGAAATGCGAATAAAAAATCCCTTTCTGTAAAACAACAGAAAAATCGTACATTAACATTTCGGGGATCGTTGTAAAGTGGAAGTTTCAATATTCTAATATTTACTATCTATAAGTTGAATATTCTAATAACTAAATCCGCTAAATCCAACAAGAAAAAAGTTAAACAATAACACCGATAATTCCACGGGCTGCTGGCCCCGAATCGGCCCGAGACCGATAAAAAAAACGGCAATAAACAATTTCCCAGAGGGCAGTCCTGCCTCGGACAATCCTGGGAAATCATTCACGGCTGGCATAGTTCTGGTCGTAGCACGGAGAAGAACCCCGTCGATATTCGCCGATGCGTCGCAGCTAGGGGGTCGAACGGCGTTCGGTTGGT
This sequence comes from Lasioglossum leucozonium, assembly GCA_028454225.1. Classification (NCBI taxonomy): domain Eukaryota; kingdom Metazoa; phylum Arthropoda; class Insecta; order Hymenoptera; family Halictidae; genus Lasioglossum; species Lasioglossum leucozonium. The sequence continues at coordinate 7,796,326 of CM052212.1, read as the reverse complement.
GGCACGGCCGGGTTCAACGAACCCGGTTGGGTCTTGAGGGAAAGGCCGAAGTTCACGAAGCTTCTTGAGAGAGTATAGTCCCGATTCATTAGCGGCGCGGCCACGTTCATACGTGTGTCTCGATGCGGTGCGGCACGGTGCGGTGCTGTGCGGTGCTGTGCGGTGGGGTACGGTGTGGTGTACAGGATCTTTCTCTCTCTCCCTCTCTCTCTATGGGCGGGGTGTATACACGTTGTGCCGTTTTGAGGGTCACGTTCACAGCGCAGCATCCCCTGTGACGGCGTGGTCGATTCGGTGGTTGCGCGAGGTCCGGGCCGCAAGGGGTATAAGGGACTCGAACTTGCTGGCGCAAGGCTAGAGGCAGAGCGAGAGAGAAGGAGAGAAGGGGTGTCGGTTGGGTTGGCACGGCCGTTGCGCAGGGCGGGCAGGGGGTGAAGCGGGGGCGGGAGCGAAGGGGGTGAGGCCAGAGGAGAACGAACTGCAAAAGCAAGGGGTTCGGTGGAGCAACCGGCGGGGTGGCGACGCAGGGACGGAGACGCACAGCTGAGCCGTCGGTCGATGCAACTGCACGCGAGAACCCCTCCGACAACCGGAGCGTTGCATCCCCGTCCGGCACTCTCGGCTCGCGACCCTCTTTCTTCGACTTTCAACCCCTTCCAGCTGCCGCGTTCCGCGCCCCTACCCCAGTCCCGTTACCCCTCCGTTCTCTCTGGCACCCTCGGTCAACGACCTCTCCGCGAGGTAACGCACCAACGACTCCCATTCTCTCTTTCTCTCCAGCCCCCGTGGTTTCTCTGTCTTCGTCCCGCCGACCAACCGGTTTCGCACGATCCTACCCTCTATCTCTTTTCACCCGCCACGGGCATCCCCCTCGCTCCCCCCTCCCTCCTCGCCACCCGGTTGCTCTTCGGCTGTTTCTCTCCGGCGCTCTGCAGTTTGTTTACATCGGTGCAGGACTTTTAATCGCGATCGATTCCACGGCCCCGTCACTGAAATTCGCGTACGAGACCACACGCCGTCGCCGTCGCCGCGCCGGTTTCGATCGGGACGCGCGATAATTATTATCGATGCCGGGGAAAGATCGAACGTTACCACCCGGAAGACCGACCGGTGAATTAGACACCGGATTCTCGGGGCCGGAGGGCCGCCACCCTGGATCTTGCGCAAGCCAGGGTCAATGCGTTCCTCCGCGAAGTTCTAGTTCGCGATTCTGCTAACCCCGACCACCGCAGGACCTCCGGCTGGCTGGCTGGCTGCTGCTGCTGCTGTTACCACTGGTGTCGGAGCTGTTGTTGTTGTTGTTGTTGTTCTTGTTGTTGTCGTTGCTACCGGCGCTGCTGCATCGGCCGCATCGCATCGGTGCGCGCGCGAATGATCGCGGTCCCGAGGTATGGATAAGTTAGTGCGAGAGTTCGCCGATTAATTGCTTGGCCGTTTGCTGCTGAACTGTTTTCCGGAGATTTTAAGCTCTTTGGGAGTTGAGGTCTTCCCGGTAGCCCATGAGTTATGCGCGTTCACTGTTGAGTTCTGGATTTCGTTTGTATTACGACGCAGTCGGATGAATCGAATTTTGCTAACTAGTTAATGCAGTAGCATTTAATATCATCAAATTTCGTGGTTTTTTTGATTTTGTAGGAATTTTTGGGCTTGCTATCCGGCACTCGACGTGTGGACACTGCTGTTTTAATTTTCTTTTAAATTATTCTGGAATTTTGTCGATTAATTCTTGTTTTACTGCCACTAGATTTAATACAGCAACAATACCATTGCGTAAAACAAGTTCCGAATTTTTAAGAAAAATCGCAATTAAATGGATACCCTTGACCTGTGCACTGAAGTGTTAACGCGTTAATTGATTAAATAGTTAACCTTAGGGTGCCCCACTCTCTTATTGGATGTGGCAGACATATACAATTGATTCGCTCGATTTCTGGCAAGATCATTCATTTCTCTTTTACCTGGCCAAAGAATTGTGTCATGAACATCACCTTGGATGTTCTATACATTTATTTTACCTGATGAATTCAATTAGACAAATTAGTACAATTTAACGACACGTTATTTTCACTACGTACGTGTTCTCGAGCAACAATTTCGTATTCCAAAAACGAACGTCTTTCCCTCGAGTCGCTTATGGACCGCAAAGTTAACCGCGCCAGCACCGCGTTGCGTCCCTCGGCACAGGGAGGAGCAATGAGAAGCAACCACTACTGCGTTGCAAAGTTTTGCGTACACGATCATAATTCACGGTAACAAAGGGAGAAACGTTATCGACGACCTTTGAGTCCTCCAGCGTGGCAAGAGTGAAGGAAAGGGAAGAATTAAGCGGCCGGTCGCCGTCGCGGATAAAAATAAAACGTCGAGGAGCGTTGTTACCGTTGGCCGCCGAAGAAACGCGGAGGATCCGCGGTCCGTAGCCGACCGTCAATTTCTTAAAAGTGTTCATTCGTTTCCCGGGCGGGCGAAGAGGCGACATAAAACGAAGGAAGCGTTTTGCATCGGGGAACCCGGGGCGCGTCGAGGCGAGGCGAGGCGCCGCGCCGGGCAAGAAGACGGTATCGTAAATATGGCCGCTCGTCAAAACAGACCGCGGTGACGGACTATTCTCGTTCGCGAAGCCGGGCCCCGTCTTTGTGTCGTCTCCGTTCGCTGTTTCCTCGAGATTGAAATAGTAGCTGAGGGCATCGACTACGCCGAAAAAGCTCGATTGATGCCAGGCAGAGGTATCCTCGGAGGGCATGTCAATTTCGATGTCTCCTCCGCAGGCTTTGGCTTCTCCCCGACGACCCCTCTGCCTCTCCCCCTTTCCTCTTTCTTTTTTTTTTATTCCTGCCTCCCCGTCCCTGTCTATCCACCCTTCCGTCCTTCCTTCTTTACTTCCTTCCTTCCGTGTCTCGTTTTTCCACGATCGAGAACCACCAGCAGCAGCCGCCACCGCCACCACCACAGACTTTTACCTTCCCAAATAAATTATTTCCAGAGGTACGCCCGGGGCCACGTGCCACGCCGCGCCGGCCAAAGAACGAGGATTAGTCCCGACGCCCGCCCGTCCGAAATAAAATGGGGAAATAATTAAAATTCAAGGATGCCCCCCCCACCCCTCCACAGCGACGACGCTGTCTGCCCTCCGTTGCGACGGAATGAAAATCTCGCGCGACCGCTTTTCTTCTCTCCCTCTCAATCGCAAGACGCGGCTGATCTGTGCTCTTGATGGCTATTGGAAAACGAGACACACGGTGTCGGAACATGGCTTGTTCGGAGAGTAAGCTCATTCTTCGTGTACAGATGGCGTTGCTGCCGTTTGTTATTACTAGACTCCGGATCTTTATGCAAAATCAGAACTGTTTTTATTACTTTCTGTGGTGATCCTAACAGTGGCGGCTCGCGTGTGGGCACTGCAGAACTGCGACATCCCCTATTTTTGCTGGATCGTAAAGAAAATGGTACGGCAAGGGGTTAAGCTTAGTGTCAGTAGTCATCCTCCTTTTACACAATTTTACAACAAAGGCTAAAAACTTTCTGGAACAATTTTAGCCACGAACCGCCACTGGGTTCTGACCAGTTAAAAATAATGTCTCGATATTCTCAAATCTCTTGAATTTTTGTATTAATTGGAGTTATTTCTTAATTTTATTATGTAAGTTATTATGTGTATAATGCCATAATTTACTGCACAGTGTGTAGGGATTAATGAACCGCGAAAGAACAAAGGAATATATAATCATATAGTTCAGTTTAAGTAACAAGGTGTAGTTTCGTATAATTATGCTTTTTTTTTTATATATTTGCAATTTTTGATATTACAGTACATACATTCTGCATTGAAGCAGTTCATCAGCAGTTGCAATGATTTTTTAATTTTTTTTTCTAATAAAATTTTCGAGCAACGTCGAATATGTCAGGAATTTGCGTTTCATTTTTGGTGGACCGTGTAAAAATATTCAAATAATGTATATCCATAAAAAACTCTATTCAAGTGTTCACAATGTTGTTATGCAACCGCATTGTTGTTTCAGAGCGAGGCAAAATTTTTTCAATTAGTTGCGTAATTACTTTCAATTAACTTTTGAAACATAAGGGCTACTGATGAATAAAAATTTCGTTCGTTTCGTAAGATTTAACGATTCAGTGTCAGGAGAATGTTGAGTTAAAAGACGTTTTATTTGCCATTCTGTCTTAAAGTAAATAAATAATGTATTCTATCTGAAAATAAATTGATGAAACATCCGCAATTATTGAATTTCTTTTAATATATTATGATAGGTGGTTTAATCGGTGTTTAGTTTCAAATTTGAAAATAACAAACTATTTTGCAAGTGATCTATTAATTTTTGTCATAAATTCGCAGTCTAGAAAATTGTACAAAATTTAAATAAACTCACTCATGGAATTTCTACAACACATAAGTTTTAGTGTTAAACATTGGTCCACGTACGGGCTGGCAACAATGAAAGATAAAGTGTTTGTTCAGGATCGTTAACACAGACATTTTACGATGCCTTGCCAGAAAATAAAAGTGCGAAGGGATTCCGTGAAAATCCGCGACACCCTGTCGAATGTGCAGTCGAAAGAGTACCGTACCTCGAATTACTAAATGAAATGCACCCCGCTAGCATCGGCATACCCTCCGTTATTTACTTCCGATTCACCTATTCACCGGGGCAGCATAAAACATACTCGTCCCCCTTCGGCTCCGTTTCCATAAAGCGCTATTACGTGATCTACCGTGAAACAAGATTTCACGGAGTCAGGAGCCGATAGATGCCCCCTGCGACGTGTCGAGGAGAAACGCAACGTCGTCGTTGATTCTTCTGCGTGTATCTTTCACGGTTCTGTGTCTGAAACCGCTAAGAGGATTTGCAAATGGCGACGAGCACGCACGTGAAAATTAGGACGGAACGGTTCCCGTAAGCGTCGCGTCACATCTGATTTAAATCGTTGACAAAATCTTCATACAACCATTATCTAAAATATTTTTTAACCAATTTCTCCGAGAATGTTGATGTTGTCATTAAACCTGCAAATGGCTAACAATTCGACCTGGCTGCTAAAAAGTTTACCAAACATTGCCATTATTACTTAAATGTACCATTTATATTGTTTAACTTATTATTTGTGCTAACCCGTAAAACTTGAGTACCATTATTCAAGAAAATTGTTTACATTATTAAATAAGTTGGTATTTAATAAATTACTAACCATTTAAGTATTTTATGAGATATTATATCAATTTCATATCCATAAAATGAAAAAGAAAAAATATAGATTGGAATTATTCTAGGTTGGAAGAAATGTTTAATTTTCAAGTTAAAATAGCTCCGATTGCAAAGGGTTAACAATGAATGTGGTGTTGTTAGCAATATTTCAAAATGCATAAGTGAAATATACTTATATTCGAATATTAAATTGAATTTATTGCAAGGCTAGTTACCCCCTCCAAATTCTACATTTTTTAATCTTCTAGATGCAATTTTCTCACGTAATTTTATATATATATCGTGTAAATATTGATAAAAATAAAAATTTTTTTTAACGTGCACATACGCAAACTAACGAAAAGAAAAAATGTCCTGTGGGGTAACTTCAACAGGCCTCTATCGTCTCGGAACATTTCATTCATTCTTTACCTTGCACTCTTTTCTAACCCTCGTCGGTCATTTGTCTGGTCATTAACGACATTCTCTACTGTAGCAGTAATGCTCGTTGAAATTCCGTGGAGAACTCGTGGAGACCATGAACTTCACGGAACTGCGAGTAACAAAAGGCAAATTATTCATTTTTCTTTTGCTACAATTTATATACATACGTCTTTGCAGAAAATAATAATAATTTTTTTGCGATGAAAGTATGAAATTCAGGTAGCAAGATAAATTTCAAATCTAAAAGGTTTCGACACCGGACGTTCGCGTAGCCAGATCAGCTGGCGACGGTTCCGTCGAAAGCCGTTGAAAGGTCAGAAAGGGCCGCGCGTGGAAATTTCACCGGCGCGGCGGTTCTACGATTTGGTCCGAGAAATGGTGAAATGTCACGGAGTCCCTTCCGTCGCGCGTAGATCCCGACCTCGGGCTGAAAGTGCCCAAGAGCCCGTAAACCGTTCCGGTATCGGTCCGCCCTGTGAACTCGCCATAGCTCGTGGCTGCGTTCGGGAAAAACCTCGAAACGGTTTGGCCGTGGCGCGGCGCGGTGCGGTGCGCTAGCGGGCCACGATAGGAGAGAGTCGTCGGGCGAACTCGTACCCTGACCATCCGCAAGCTGTCCTCTTTTCTCTGCGATAGAAAACATCTTCCCAACGGCGCGGCGCGGCGCGGCGGGTCTCCTCCTCTCCTCGTCGCGAACTTGCCCGTCGGAGGGTGAAGAAACGAGGCGGAAGTGGTATAAGTTAGAAAGAGGTGGAGCAAGACGAAGAGGAGGACTTGGAAGAGGATGGGAGGGAAGGAGGGAGAACAGGCAAGGACAGATCGAGTAAAAAAAGAGAAAGCCCTCGAACCGGTGTGTGGTGGCAGTAGCAAAGGGAGCGCGAGAGGGGAAGGGAGGAGCAAGACTCAACGATGCGGAGGAGTGTATGATCCGCGGGGCGGTTGAAGGGGTTGAAAGAGTAGTAGGAAGCGCTTGGCTGTTCGCTGGGTAGGGGTTGAAGGGGGTGGGAGAGGTGGGCGAGCGGTGTGCATTGAACCCAGACCGGTATCGAGCTGCCCACCCAACCGCTCTACTCTTCTCTCTCGCTCGCTCGCTCTCGGTCTCCCTACCACCCTCTCACCCTCTCTTTCGGCGTGCCCTTCTTCCTACTCCCGGTGGCACACACCGTCGTGCGAAGAGTATGGTCGTAGTTGGTTATACAGCGGCGGTGTTGCTTGTAGCAGCGGTGATGCTGTCGCTCGGGTCTTCGGCCCGGACCTGCCTCAACGCGAGTCGCAGTGCGCAGCCAGGGAGTGTTTACTATTTTAGCGCGTGCGCACCGCGCCAGACCACCCTCTGATTCATGCGAACGCGCGAGAGAGGGCCAAGAATGGGGAGGGGGGCGGGGTGGGGGAAGACAGGTCGAACGGAGAACCGGTGGATGGTTGGTGGTAGCTGGCCCGCGGTGGCGGGGATGACGCGCGGCCCGGAGTGGGGGACGGAAGGTGCACCAAGGATAGAGGGGAAACGTACGCCACCGGTGGTGGGGATGCTCGACGTTTGGTGGGGCTAAGGGAGGGGAGGGGAGTACGAGGTGCAACCACCGAGTCGGTGACCGGCGCGGCGGAGGGAGAAGACCGACCGGCCGGCCACGCGGTGGGGCCGGACGATGTGCATTCGACGAGGTGCATTCCAGGTGGGGAATTCCCCGGCGACGTTTTATGACACGTAACCTACACCCTGCCGCGAATGCACCGCTACAGCGGCGGGAGAGAAAGTGCAGCGGATGCGACGACACTGGACCCCCGCGAGGGTCGAACGACTAATGATCGCCTCCTCCTCTTCCTCCTCCTCCACCTCCTTCTATACCTCTCCCCCAACGCTCGTTCTACCACGCCTCAACCGTTTTGTCTTTCCTGCTCTTTTCCGACGCGAGACTCTTATTCGTTTCGCTCTTCCTTCAACTCTCTTTTCTTCAACTATTTCAACGTTTCTGATGCGGATGGAGTTTAGAATAGCTGCGTTTCTTCGATGAATACCGCTATTACCGTTCGTTGCGGCTACTCGTCGACAGATAAGGATCATTCAGGAGTTTCATCCTGCCTCGCTGATCCTGCGAATTTCTCTTGTGTCCGGTTGTTCGACAAAATTTCGCTAGGAAATGTTACATGATTTCGAAAATTCCAAGGTCACCTATATTCTTTCTCTTTTAACATAGCATAGTTTTTCTTCAAAACAGTATTACTTGGAGCGAAAAATGATTATCCTTTCCGACGTCCTTGGTGGTGTTCGCCGATAGTTTTCCGGAACACCCTGTAGAGCCGGTTCGAAATTTTGTTCCCCGTCGAACGAGAACGTATCTTCGCTGCGAGTCCTCGTCCTGGGAAACCTGCTGACGTAATTTGTGTGTTCGGCGCCGATAGCGCGGAAATTCGTCCCTCGTCCCTCGCCCCTCAACCCTCGTCCCGCGTGCAGCATGCTAATTACACAATTAAAACGCAATTCGCTTTTTGCTCCAGTTCCACGGTTACGTCAGCGAGCAAAAAGCAAACGGCATTTCATATGCCGGGTTAAAAGTCTCGAGGACTGTCGTTGTCGTCGTCGAGGCTGCCAGGGACTCAGGCGCGCGCGGCTCGCTTCGTTAAATGCTTCTCCGAGCGAGCGGTACGGCGCGGCGAGCCGACTTCGTCGCGCGACAAACGAGTTTTCCTCGATTATGGTCTTTAAGGTTCCGCGTTCAAGGTGAGACCAACGCCGAGACCCGGCCGAGCACATCTTATCGCGACCGTGTATCGGCATAATCCACGCCGCGCGCCGCCAAGGATTGTTCGACGGACCGTGAAATTTGTTGACCGGAGACCATCGATCATCGTCACCGATCTATACGACAGTACCGAGGAATCGCGACCGCGACACCGCGGTAAAAGTTGGAGGATAAGGAGCTTATCGTTCTGGGAAATGTCTAGACACTTTGGTCGCTTAGAGATGGCTGCAAATTCGGCGAATTTCTAAAAATTGATGGAGCATTTAGCAAATTTTTTATTGTAATAATTTCTTCGTTTTTAAGGTAAGTTGTAAAGTATTGGTTTTTAAAGCAAGTATAAAAGTCATGTCCAGTTTGAGAGAAATCTAAAGATTAATTTATTAGAATTTTCCTTGTCAAATATGTGAAATTCCAAAAATTAATGTTAAACAGACTTAATGATTTTTTTACCAGAATTTGAAACAAATGGACTTTAGAAAAATTATATAAAAGCTACAACCAGGAATACACGGTTAAAAAATTTGTCAGAGTTTATATTTACATAAAATTCACTATAAAAGTTAGAATAGTATTTAATTGTACTATTAAAAGAGAATTTTTAAATATCGAATTTCTAATGACCACACATTTTATTATTTTTTATTAATAATTTAACTGTTTGAGTACTATTATTTACTTAATTGTTTCCATTTTTATGTACCGCGTATAATACTTACTTCAACTGATACAAAAATGTTTACACCCACTGTTTATTTACAATTTCTCCAGAATCGGCAACGCAGAAGAAATAAAAAATTATAGTTAAATCTTGGAATATCATTGAAGAAATATTTTCACTGCAACCGAGTGAAAGAAATACGCATACTAACAAGAATATGTACAATACTATTATTTTCTCATGAATTTTGTTTGACTCGTTCACAATAAAATATTGACATGCAAAATACTCGAAGTAATATTTTGTTATTAAACCTTACTGCGACAGTGGGTATTTTGTTATTTCCTGAAGATTGACCGCAGAGGCGGCAAGTTCCCGAATCGCAAATTTCGACAGCCAGTAGTACAAGTCGTGATTGATCAGACACGGAGCCGTGTAAGAGGTTCGAGCACCAGTCACGGCCGCTTGCGGGTATTAATTAGTGGAATTATCGGGATTCGGTCAAACATCCCCACTACGGAACAATATTCAATTGATGCTGCATTTAGCAAATGAAGGAAGATTGATGCAACAACGGTACGGCTGATGGAGTTGTCAAAATGTTTCGAAATCTGGAATTTTCGATAAAAGTTATTGTGTCAATCGAAGTCTCCAAAACTGACGAGACAAATCGACGGAAATTACTCATTGTTCACTGATGAAAATCTGAAATAAAAAAATCCGTTTAGCTATGCGAAAACTATAAATTTTCCATAGAATTGAAATTTCAAAAGTTCGCGTAGATATGATTTGTATGCGCATCGGCAACAGTCTATTTCCAACCGTTTCTACTTGTGTTACAGTTACAAATATTTAGTTTTCCTTGAGATAGTAAAATCGATTAGAGACAGATAATACCAACATCGTGGCAACGAGAAGCGTAAATAATTGATAGTTGGCCAACCGCATCGCGTGCCTGATACGTTCTCGAATTCGATTTCTACGGAATGTAGCTTCGCACGGAGGTATTTTATTTTATTTTTTTTCTGCTTCTGTTCCACGGTAGAAGTAATTCCGGATCGAACCACCGGTTACCGAACAACACCGTGCACAAACGACAGAGCCGTGTCGGCGGATAGAGAGAGAGAAAGAGAGAGAGAGAGAGACAGCAAATCGGTTCAATTTAGCATGGTGTGCCCACTCGTCGTATTAAATTTAAAACGCATCTGCGAGAAAGTGTTGACTCTGTTTTATTCATCATTCGAGGCGAAACATCGTTCCCATCGGAACACCCCGCGAACCGGTGAACGTTTCAATGTTCCGCGTGATTAATGTAAATGACCAAAAATCTACGGAACGGAGACGAGTCTCGCGCGAATGTTGAAATGAAAAAATATCCATTATTCGCGGTGGAACAGTTTCGAAAAAACTGATCGTTCGCGTGGAAATCGCCCTTTCGGAGAAGATTGAAAAATGAACCTATATTTTTATTTACTAACAATATTCATTATTATAACAATAAATTCGAATTGCAATAGACTTTAATTTGTCCTGTAATATTTTTGTTACATTGAACTGTTATTTGACTTTTTTTTTATTTTTGATACTAAATTACTTTGATATCTAGATTATTCATGTAGAAAATTCGTTTTTTTAAATGATAAATTTTATGCGACGTGCTTCAAAATCATAATTAATCTGAGTGTCTATGACAATGATTGAAAACAGAGTCTAAACTTCGTTTAAACAATTGCTAATCGATTTGTCCTGAAAAGTTACTACATTTTTATTATCAACATTTTTATTCATATACTTTGTTTTTTAGGTGTTTCACTTTTATCTTCACAAATCATACGAAACAATGCACCTTTGTGTCTCACATTTTTGCTTTCCATTTCCGGCACACAAATACATGTTTTTATACCGCGAGTTTCAATTTCAGTTATTCTCACGTTTTTCATTGTCTTTATCGCAGACCTACTTTTCATAACCACGTTACTATTATTGTTGACATATTCTTATCTAGACTTTTATCGATGAACACGGCTAGACTACGGATCTGTCCGCATTTATAGTATTTGCACTGGAAATGTGCATTATAAATGATTATACAACGCTGTGCCTCTACAGTTTTCTAAATTTTTTATCCTCAGTTTTCAAATATTCATTACAGATTCATCTACCTCGCCTTTGTTTTATGTAATAAAATAGCTAAAAAGTTTCTCCATCAAAGTTAAGGGTTCGATGTAAAAAAAAAGAAGTTTGGATTTTGAAATGCATGGAAGATTCAGTCACTAAAAAAAAGTGTCCAAAATTTAAAAACGTTTCGAAAACATCTTAGACGAAAATTCGATGATTCTTAGAAAATCGAAAATCCATGAAAAGCTCAAATCACGTGATCTACTTCGAAACGTGGTAAAAAAATAAAAATACATCATTTGAAAGGGTGTATGACATTTTTTTTGACTGAACGTTACTATACCGAATAAAATGAAATAGTCGCAGCGGTGGTTCGATTCATCGATAAGCCGATTCCCGCGGTTTCTAATCGATCGATAACGGTTTTCGGAGGGAGAGAAAAATGCAGTCTATTCCGTGCGTGGAGAGGATCGCATGTTTTCGAGGCGGGCGTTAAAAACAAGCCAGCGTTACATAACGACGCAGAGCCACGTAGTCCGACGACCTTCCTCTATGGAAAGGATGGATCTGAAATAGCAACGACCCGAATATGGGTCAGCATGCATTGTGGCACGACCCTCTTCACGCAGAGCGGCGCTGCACCGCGCAGAGGCGGCCTGCACGCTCGCAAAAATAGACGCTTTATCAGACTACGCTCTAGGCAGCTCGACTCGTCGATCGCGAACGTCGTCGACGACGAGACCGCGACGATCCTCTGAAATCATTCCGGCTCGTCACCGAAATGACCTTTCTCGTTTTCCACCCACGCCTATCCGCGCAGGCAGACTCCGCTTTCCCAACCGACTTTAATGATCAACACTTTATCTTCCAGTGTATTTTCAGCGGTTATTTCATTCCACTTCCCAATTAAAATCGTCTATCGCGCCCAGAGAGCGACACGACGGTTTCGCTAACAAATTGGTAATTAGTAGACGAATCAGCTTGGCCACGCGAATTCGTAGAATCCAAGAAAATCTCGTTTTTCAAAAATCTATTTTGTTAGAACGATATTTCTGTTTTCATTTTCTCTTCTCCATTCCATGCGGAACGTCTGAAACAAACTTCTAGATGATTTTTTACCCAGACGTATTTTTATAATTACTGTTTATAATTAGGCTATGCAAAATAAATGTCTAAGTCGACTGTAAGTAACGGAAGTTGAATAAAAATGTGCATCGTCTTTTCAACCTTCTAACAACAATTTTTCACTGTTTTCTTAACTTGGAAAATAAATCTTCCGCTTTATTGCATCTCATTATCCACGTTGGTATAAACTGTATTGTATTTGCATTAACTGTGACAGATTTTTTTAAAATAAATGTTAATAATCACACAGTTAAAGAATTAAATTCTTGCATCGTCTTTACACTTTGGTGTAAAATGGTTCTAGTAAAATATAAAAATTGTGTAAGTTAAAAAAATTTTTTCAACGCACGAGTAGAGTGCTAGATTTTGGTTAGACTTTCCGGTAGAATTAAGCAGGGAAAACTGGTTAATTCGATTTTTTCGGTATAATTACCGTCCCCGATCAAAGCGGGTGGTTGAAACGTTTTTCCTTCGTTGTCAAATATTTGACTGTGAATTTAATCCGCGGGCTAAAAGAACTTCGGTTTTATCCAGCCTAAGCCACCCGGTGGAATTATGCAATTGTTATTTGTGACATTCGAATTTTCTCCGTCGTTCCTCTGCGGAGAATAATATCTGCCGCACTCGACCCAATCTATTCTAGTTAAATTGCGTGGTCCGCAAGTATGAAAAGTATTTTCGTAATCTGTTCCTCTATCGCGGCATCCTTTCGACCTCCGCGCAGCCTGGTCATATAGCAAATTGCATACATTTGCACGTATTAAAGTGGGTCTTTAAAAGCGGTCGCATACCGCGACCGGGGAAGGGGATGAAAGAGAATTGACGCTCCGGAGAAATGAAAAGACGCCGAGGGTGGAAAGTAACCGGGGGCGACGCGGCGCGGCGTCGTCTTCTGTGTACGTTTCTCCCAAACTGGGTCACAAAACATTCTATTTCATGGTAGATTTATTCGATTACGATTAAAGCTCTGATTACATCCGATCGGCCAGACTCGTGTAATCCTATTGCGACTTCACCGCGCATAAATACGAAACGTATCTGGAATTCTGGCGCAACAATGAAAATGTGGGACGCCTATTTTCGAAGATAATTGACTACGTATATTTTTAAGGTACTCCGCTGTATGATGTTCGAATAGCCTTATACATTTCTGATAAAAATTACAATTTTCCCCACTTATTTGCATGCGAAAATTTCGATAAAAATCTGACGCATTGTAGCCATCGAATTCTATTCTTAAGAATTTTTTCTGATTTTTCGGCTGACAGTCCTGAACATAAAAAGTTAAGAAATCCGGAAAATGCATATTTTTAGTCACATCTAAACAGGAAAATTGTCCTTGAATTTTTATAACGGCCTACCACTTATGGGGCTATCCCCATTTATTATTATATTATTTATTTTCTGTCCCCCACTCTACCTTCCCGTCCTACGACGCGTTTCGTGTCTGTCGCGCATGCGTCGCAATGTCACGTGACTAATCCGGCGCTGGCAGAGAGGGGGTAATCTTTTCCCCTCAGTTCGTGCTCCCTCCCCTCGTCTGCTCAAATTTTCTAAAATTGGAATGTTTCACTAAATTTCAAGATAACATAGTGTAATCTTCATGCAATTTATTTGACTTATTGTACGATTATTGTACAGTATATAATCAATCTTTTAGAAATTCTACGCTCTCTATATAAAGAAGAGATCCCTTTATCTGCCGAACTAAAATTATGTCAATATCGACGGTAATTTTTTTTATTATCTAAAAAAGTTTCAATCCTAGTGAATTAAAAAATATTCTTTTTTTTCATCATTCTAGATGATTAGTTCGTACTACTCATAAGTTCGTACCGCTTGTTGTTCTACTATTTAAATTGTTATATGAAGCATACCTTTAAAGTTTACGAAAAAATCTAATCACGTCTATTCATCTCTCTCGCAACTCTAATCTCTTCGGGCGTTTATCGCTCCACGTTTAAACAACACTTATCAGACGACCTAATATTAATAAAACCAATTGCTTGATCGCTTAAATTCTCCGAAATTGACAACTCCGAGTGGGTATGACATTTGCAACTGTCCCGAAAACGGCGGAATCGAATCGCCTAAATCGTCCGGGACGTTCGTTGATCCCTCGGTCTAATTGGTGTAACCTTATCCCGGCTTCGGGGGCGCTCATAAATTATTAACGAGGCCTTTTTTCCCATCCGGCCGTGGCTCAAAGGGATACCTTCTTTCCTTCTGCCCGATTCCCCGCGAAACGAACACCCCCGACCCACTTTCGACTACGGGGAAGATTCTCTCTGTCTGCCCGTGGAAAAAGTTGCGTCCTGGTATTCGAGATCGACGAAACAGGGGGTGGGGTGAAGAGGATGAAGAGCACGGACAGCATAAAGTATTCGGGGAAGACCGGTGCCCGAGAAGGGAGACGGAGGACAGAGAAAGCGAGGAAAGAAAGATGGAAAGAAAAGAAGAGAGCTCCGTGAGATCTCCGATAAGAGATTCGAAGAAGACGGAGGCCGAGGGGGTGGAATGTCTGAGCCCGTTGGGGTAGGTCGGTGTCTATTTTTACGTATGTTCACCCGTACTCGAGCTTTATCGATTCGAAATACCGACGAACGTCACTTTGATAAACAGATTATTGTCTACGCGGAGACCGGCCTCCGCAAACAATCCGCGATAGACGTGATTAAATCCCATCCCCCTTTTTATCTGGGAATGTGCGGCACGAACAGTGAAGATCGCCTGTTATCTGAAAAGACGCATGAAATATGCAACGGGAAACGAACGCGAAATCAAAAACGAATTTATCTTGTAAATTATTCGAATTTTAAAAAATAAATATGCATTCGCTAGCCGTGTAAATGAATTCAGTGCTTTTACTTCGTAAATTCACAATGAAATTATAATTGCCACATCCAACAAGTAATTAATGCTTCTTCGATGCAGTAATTAAGAGATTCGAGTTTAAAATAAAATTGCAGAAAATTCATTAATTTTTATACCTAACATATTCGAACGCGACGTGCTGGAAAATTAACGTTGAAATTTTTTTTAACCTTACAACTTTTTTACAATAATATTCGTTATTTGTCAGAGTCAGTAGAAGCAGCAACATTATTTCCAGAGCCGGATAACGTTGACAGTTTTACATTTACACGTGAGCCAACTTAATTGCGGTGAACAAACCCGTAGATCACACGCGTATCAAATAAACAACTGTTCCGATGGCTAATTGTGTACTCATTAAAAATTTAAATTTTAGTCTGGTATAATCACGAATTTTTTTCCGTGTATTTTATGTCCACTCGAAACAGAACATTTTTATCCGTCGATTCAGATTTTTCATCTGCATACAGATTTGTCTTACATCGAATGCATAATTCAAGGAAATGAAGCAAAACCAGTTCCGCTGTCGAATTATATAATTCACAAAAGTTATCCGACAGTCGATTTCTTCAAAAAGTCGGAAGACGACGTATCGATACGGAGAAAAAGTATATTTATTAAACGTTATTTATATATTCCAGGAGTTATTCGAAGCGACGTGATTACTGCAGAAATTCTTTCTCGTTAAACATGCAAAATTAACGAAGAATTTTGATGACAATTATAGAATAAATGGAAAATAAATAGTTACACGAGTCACGATACAAAAATGTTTGTCATTCAATTGTCCATATCATGACACATTAAAAATACGAAAAAATTGTTCATAAAA
Source organism: Lasioglossum leucozonium (assembly GCA_028454225.1). Taxonomy (NCBI): domain Eukaryota; kingdom Metazoa; phylum Arthropoda; class Insecta; order Hymenoptera; family Halictidae; genus Lasioglossum; species Lasioglossum leucozonium. The sequence continues at coordinate 7,780,339 of CM052212.1, read as the reverse complement.
TGTTAGAGAAAATATTTTTCTTGCGATATTCGAAAGTCCACAATTATACTGTGTGTTTTACGGTACAATTGGTCCAAAAAGCAAATCGAAAAGAAAGAATAATATGTTTTCGTTTAAATTAAATTATTTCCGCAATACGATGGCAAAAAATAAAAACATTTCATTTATGTTTCTATTTCGATAGAAATGTGTATAGTATAACAACGAACGCTAGAAGAAAATTCCGGCTACAACCAAGATTCACCTAACACGGTACCCACTTAGTCGCAGCTCGACTGCATCAAACTTAAACTCCCCGTTCCCCAATAAATCCCGACGCGGCGAGTCGGCCAATAAAATGATCCAGGCTTCACCCTGCCGACCCGACAATCCAATCGAAGTCCTCCCGAAGTGTCCTCGTCTTAGTCGCTTTAAAAACAGTCGTAAAAAAAAAAGGAAACGGTCGTAACTCCGGAAGAGCCTGTAAGAATCCATCAGGGCCCTCGAATCCGTTTCACTTATCAAAGTCAGCATCCAAAAACATGATCTCGTTCCCACCTGAAAGGTGGTTCCCGGCGTCGTTGATCTTCCCTGGAGCTTGGGGACACGGGGGTGGGGCCGGGCGGTGTACACCTCCCGGAAGAACAGTTTACGTACATCGACAGAGAGGAGGAGAAGGAGGAGGAGGAGGGAAGGGGAGAGGGTTAGGGGCGAAAGAGAGAGTGGAAGCAATGTCGGGGAACGTCGTCGAAGGAGAAAGAAATTGAGGCGGAAGGAGAGAGTCATCGGGCACATCCGCGGCTGCGGGGTAGGGGTGCGAGCGAAGGGGGGAGTTGGTTGACGGTGGGGGTAGCACGTTGAGGGGGAGAAACTGTGAGAGAAAGGGTTAGAAAGAGCGAGGGAAAGCTGGGAGGAAGAGGGAAAAGGGGGAGAGCAGAGGGAGTGGGAGAGCTGGATATTGGGGTAGGTCGGACGAAAGCACGAAGAGAGCATTGCCTGACGAGCACGCCAAGGTAGGGAGGACGAGGAGGAGGAGGTTTGAACGAGGTGATGGAAGAGGTGGAACGCGAGAGGGAGAGAGAGAGAGACGGAGCATGAGAGGAAAGATAGAGGGAGACCCTGACCGTTGAACAGGGACAGAGGCCAAGAGGAGGCTCGGGGGCAGCTCGGTGGAGGGTTGGAAGAGCTTGCGGAGAGCGTTCCTCAACCTTTGTCCCAGAATGCCCCTCATAATGCTGATATGCAACGCTTCGAACCCGTTAATCGCCCGCCGCTCGCAATTCCGACGTGCAAGTCGCTTCGACTGGTCGCCCACAATTTGCCCCGTCCCGCGGATATTTATGCCGCGAAACAAGCCGCAAAGCTACTACTTCGATAGGTCGATCGGCTTCCGGTGGGAACGTGCTCGATAGGTCACTTTTGTACCGCTCGTTTCAGCCGACGTTTCGTTTCGCCTACGTCCGCCAGCCCGGAGGGAACGAGATGCGTCAGGCAACGCGATTGTCGTGTAAGGGACGTGTAAGGGCTCTGCGGACGTGGAACGAGGTGGTCTTCTGTTCTCATGTGTACTGAGATAGCGTAGCATCTTTGGCCACCTGCATTTTCCAAATGGCACTACGTATTTTTTTTTATGCATGACGTTATCGGCGGCCCAGTATGCTGTGACCTTTGTACGACCTTAACGATAAGGTGTTAACGGTAAGGCAGGCTCGAGCTGGTTGATATTGTTACGTAATGTTTTTTAATTATGTACTAATTATGTTTCTTATCTGGCTACCGGAAGTGCCCGAACAAATGGTGGCGACAGTTACGTGGGACACCCTGTGCACGGTTGCGTTGGTCATATTTAATATACAATGGAAGAATTCGCTCGACAGTGGTCGTTTCAACTCAATATTCGTCATTTCGATCGACTACATTTTGTCCAGGGGTAGACTACGTTTAAGAGCCGAGAACGACTTTAGAAATGCTGAGAGAAACCGGAAAATCCACATTTTCACGGTAACACGACTGTGTCTCCGACGTCGACGTTTAGTGGATACTATAAAAGGGGATGATCGACATTTTGAATTCACTCATCTGTCCTGCAGTTGCGCGCGCTCGCGGGATTTACGGCGTCGGTATTTCGGTAGACGTTTGAGTAAACGTTCGGTACGATCCCCGCGTTATTCGACTCGGACTTGCACGCGAGATAAACGCGGCTCTCTCGGAACGATCCGCGTAACGAAGACACACATAATTCTGTCGTAGGTGTGGACGGCGCGGCGACTCAATAATTTTCAGTGCCGATGTAACCTATTCCGCGACTGTTTTCTGGGTCACGATCCGCGATAACCGGGCCGGTTTTATCCGGTCCCATGAGCTTATTTGGCAAGCGAGCCTAGCAGAAATTTTGCGTCACAAATACGGACTAGCCTGGCGGCGGTTCAACCCACCGGCGAAATAGGTTCAATCGACTCTCGTCGCGGATAACGATACGCTTCCTGGGACGTTTCCCAAGCATCTGTTAACTCTCTCGCGAAATTGCATGTCTTCTTGTTGCACGGGGATCGACGGCCAATCGGTTTATTATTCAAATCACGCGCAAACAGCCCCGGGCACTAACGGATTTCGCTATTTACGAGGCACACGCTTTGACAGCCGAACACGCGGCCGGGCTTCTTTAACCTGAACCTTTTTATGCTAATTTGTAAAATTGCCCGTTTTCTGGTTAATTCCTGCATAATTAACCGAACTATACTTTACGATACATACTGAATTATAGCATCTTTCAAGGTCGAAAATGTTTATTGAAGAAGAAACCTTCCTGGAATCGTCCTCAGTATTTTCAAAAATATTTATGGTCGCGGACTTCTATATGCTAAATTGAAATTTCTTGTATTCATTGAAAGGAACAGAACGATAATTTTTATAAGTTAGAAGGAATATATTCTTAAATTCTTTTTATTTTTCAGCCACCTTATGTTGCGCTGCTCATTTTTATTATAAATGCATAAAATGTGACTGTGTAAGAAATGGTTGCTAAATAAAATTCTCTGTTCAACAATTTTAATAAGTTGGAAGAAGTTTACTCATATTCGCCAATTTTTTCTAATGCTTTGTTCTTAGTTAAAAGCTTTCTGCTTAAAAGTTAATTCCAAGAAGTGAGAGCTAAATAAAAATTTCTTCCATTCTTCAACAATTTTATTAAGTTAGGCAATACTGATGTTCTTAAATTCTTCAAATTTTTCTACTGTTTCATCTTGCACCACATCTCTGTTACAAATATGCACAAAATCTGTAATTTAAAAGTAGAGAATATTTATATTTGCAACCGAACGAATTTACGTTATAATTAAGTGTTATAAGACGCCTCAGAAATTTGTTCGCTATCGCTAAAAAATATTCTTGACAGAAATTCGATTCCCCGGTTCGATACACTAGGAATTTGATTCTTCATCGGGAATCGTAAGTCCAGATTTGCAGTAATAATGGGTGTGCGAAGTTTGTGTGCTTGCGATCCCATTCGTAACGCTGCGGATTTGCTGACTATGCGAGTCGATAGGCGAACTTTATGAGTTCCTGACTTAACAGTCACTGAGGCGCCGAAGTTGGAGATTCAACGGAGTTCGAAATTTACGGTTTGATAGTCACTGAAGTTTTACGCTTCATTACGTAATCGAACTACAGCTTTAGAATTTTTAATGGTTCACTTGGGACATTAAGCAGTTTCGTTCGTGGATTACCGAGTCGATTGACCCCATAGACATTTAGAGTCTTTTATTTGGTGTTTATATCAAGTCACCAAGAAAGTTCACAATGTTTTAATCAATAGAAATTAACGATGTACGAGCTGGATTAAATGGTACCTAATTTAAAAATATAATCACTACTGAATTACCTTTTACCAACGATCTATCAGCTTTGTTCTTTCATGGAATGTTTCTTAAGATTCAAAAGGTTTTCTTATAAACGCAATCGTTAATTAACGTTAATAGTGCTCAGTTAAACATTTCATTAAATAAGCTCTATAAATTGAAATTGTCAAATTATTTTCATTTATCTCTATTCACATGTTAGTAATAACTAGACAGCGGGTGTTTATGCAAAATAACATTTTTTTTCTGCGAGTCACAACAAATTACAGTGAAATAGAAATTTATTTCCCTTCTTGAAAATAATCTGACAGTATCTTTAAATTTCACTAATATTTTTATTCTTTTAAATTACACCTACTAATTTTAATAAATGCATAAAATCCGCTCTCTAGTCATAACAATTTAAGAAGCGAATGTAATAAAAATTTGTTCGTTTGTGATTATTGATATCACCAAATGTTTATAATCACCGGATTAATAGAATTTTATTCTCTAAATATATACCGGAGCTTTTGTGGTTGTTACTACAAAGTGATTTCGCCTTCCTTTGTTTATGTAATTCCCGAAATGTCAACATTCATAGTCACGAAAACATCACATTCCCAGGCCATGTGGTATCCGAAATTGCAGATATTTTGCAGTCGGCTTACGCAGATTCCAAACTAGTAGTCCGACGGTCCATAACTCGCGGCTGGATAGTCACTGAACTCGTGCGAGCCGCCTCGACAAACAGCCAATTACTAGGCAGTAATTGGAAATGCCGTGATTTGGCTGACATCCAGATTCGACAGTCTTATAACTCAATATAGATCGAAGAACACTTCGGTTGGCCGTTTACCAAAATCACGTCGTTCGATGATTCGCGATAGACCGTACGATCTTCCATATCACGATAATGACCGTACAGTATGTGGATCAAGTTCTTGAACTCAAACTGTTCCAGCAGCGAATATCCACATGAAATACAACTGATAATAAAAACAAGATAATACAAGTTAGATAATTACGATTAATGTATAATTTACTGAGCTCGACACGTGTTAGTCATGAATACAAACGCGTACGAGTAATTCAAACAACACCATAAATTTAAATGTCCATTCTGTAGCATTCGTATGTAATAGTTAAAAAATTCTGACCTGCAAACACGAGGATTCACTGTAGATTAACAGGGAAACATATCCGACCCGTACAGATTTTTATGAAATCTACATACACACCTCTCCGAAAAGATATTTGACGCACATATTTTTTCATCGGCAAACGCTCGTGTCAGAGCTGTGGAAACAGCCTTCAAAATGGAGAGCTAGAAATACATTTTTTTAATATTTCGGAAACTGGAGGATGTATCGGAATTTTTCCTCCCCTAATAAAAGACTATTTTCAACTGGGGTGTCAAGTTTTATATTACAATTATATTGGTCACTGGTAACCGAAAAGATTTCAGTGACCTATATCGGTAACCAAGCAATAAAAAAAGATATTAATCATTTAAAATGGTTATTCGCAATAACAATATTAAAAATTAATATTTGTCGGATCTTTGAGATTTATTCGTTTAAGTAGACGTTAATTGTCATCGAATGAATTTTTCAAGAACACGTTAAAAGTGACTGATTTACCACTGCTGAAAAATTCCGAGGGATTTTCTCACCGATTGAAGAGCGATCCTTGTCAGTCGGGGAGCAAGTTCGAATGAAATTTACAAGGAGAGCTTAGCGATAATTGCCAGACGCTTTCCGCGGGCCTCGAGGGCCGCCCCTTTCGTCCCAGTCGAAAGCGTCGAAGTTAATTGTCAGCAAGATTGGCGGAGAAAGGGTGGGTTATTGCTGCAATTATTACGCTCGGTTATTGTTATTCGCGGGGCGCGATGCTAATGCCGGCTGGAATTAGTCCGCGCCGTTCCTCCCGCCCTTCAACACCCCCGTCGCCGCCCCCGCCACTCTCGATCGCTCTCGAACTATGTATAGTTCGTGCTACACGGCTAGTCCCCCGTCGTCGCTCCCGTTCTTCCGCTTGCGCCGTGCGTAATTGCTATCGCATACTGTGTGCAAACGACCTGTCCTTCGCCGCAGCACCGTTGCATAACGAAACGCATCGGCCGCCGTTCTTTCTTTTCGTGGCACGGACGCGTCGAACGCGTCACGTGGGGCCAACGGTTTTCACGTGGGGTTACGCTCCACCCTCAACAGGTAGCACATCTTCGCCCGTGGGAATATTTTTCGCGAATGAATGGGACAAACGGACCGCTGTTGCGGAGGCCACCCTTACGAAAATATCCTGGAAAAATATTCGCACGACTCCGGCGTTTATTTCTACTTAGTTCTGCCGCGTCGTTTGTGCCTATGTAAACGAAAAGTTGCTTTGTGCAGGGAAGCTTGGGTACAGTTTGTTAACGCTAGATGCAGCAGACCGCGATTTTTATGCGTTAGGCATGTTGGGCTTTCTCAAAAATATTACAATGCAGATTTCATTAGAATTTCACGTGATTTTTATTTGTATATGTATATTTGTTTTATTTTATTTGTATAATTGCTTTTATAGCAAGTAAAAATATTAGACAATATAAACATCAGACATATAATAATTGAACATTAATGTTAAACGATAGTAAAATCGATGTAATTAGTAACGCTGCGCGTACGAATTGGTGTGTACGCGGCGCAGACGTTCGCAGTTTATTAATGACCGATTCGTTCACGAAGTTGAGCTCGTTTATGTTTCACAACGTTGTACAACATTTAATCTCGCTAATTAGTCAGCGGATCAAGGAGTTATAATTAAATTCATTCTATAAATAAAATTTAACGGCGGTAATCTCTCTAATTAGCGAGAGGCTCGAAGAGCCTCTATAAATACATCCAGTTATTCACGCACGTATAATATGAATTTTTTCTTATTAATAGTTCACTTGAAATACGGTAAACAATATTTTGGTTCCGCCATTTCGTTGATATCAAACGTGGATGCACGAATTTGTCGAGAAAGGTGGAATATCTTGTTGCGGTGCTCTTCCTTGCGGAAAAATCGGATTTGAAAACTCATATTATAAATCTTTACAAATAATTCTGTTTCTCGCGAGTATTACATCCCGTTTGAATAACGTTAGCAGTGATCGAGGAGCCTCCTTCGGGGGCTGAGGGTTGAACCGAGCGACCCCTGCATCGCGTGGGGCGCCTCTCCCCGAGAAGAGTGCCCCGTTGTCGAGAGATCGAGCTGGCAGGTTGTGTCCGCAGCCGTGAAACGTCTCTCCGGCAACGGAACCTGGAAAAAAGGCGGATGTTTTCCGCACAGCCGCGATTCGAATCCAAGGTCTAACCTCCTGCGGCCGCTTCGAGAATCGTGTAGAAGGTTCCCGAAGTGGGGATGCCCGGATTCAGAGTGCGGGAACGTTGCGCGGGGACGATAGACGACGGAAAGAGCGGGGGGAGCGGTTAGAAAGAACGGTGAAAGGGAGAGCAAGAGTGAGCAAGCGAGCGAGAGAGAGAGGGAGAGAGAGAGAGAGAAGGGTAGTGAGACCGTGAAAGGGAAGGAACGAGAGAAACGGAGAAACAGAAAGAGAAAGAGGGGTAGAGAGGGTGGGAGAACGCTGCAAAACGGGCAGCCGGTGAGCGAACCGAGGCGCTGTGACGACTGACCCAGTTACTCGATGGAGGTAATGACCGATACTACACCTAACCCTCCTCTCCTACTGCTCCTCCTCTTCCTCCTCTTCCCCCTCCTCCACCCCTCTCTCCCTTGCCGCCGCTGCAACCCCTCCCCACTCGCGGCGTGCAACTACAGGACACATACGTGGAACGCGTACTCGGTGCATCGAGCCGCCGCGCCGCGACCTCGCCTGTGTGCGTCGATGCCGTGTGCAACACGCTCGACGCGAGTAACGACAGGCTCAGGAATGGATTTGTTCGACTAGTCGCCCTTCTGGTTTATGGATTTGCTCGGACAGAATCTTTCCGTTTTCCTGCTGAGAGGATGAGAGCGGATGGTCGAAGGGGATGGTTAAGGGATGTTTGGGAATTTGGGTCTGGCGAGAGAGTTGATCTTAGAAATTTGTTGCGGGAAGTTCGCGAATATTTGCGGAGATTGGGTTTCCGAAAGATTCAGGTTCGAGGAATTTTTAATTTGGCGAGGATTGGTCCGGAAAATCTGAAAGCTTCAGAGTGAAGTTTGTAAAAGTTGTGCTCGGGTTGAAGGGAGAGATGGCTTTTTAATTATGAGTGAAGCGATGGTAATTTGGTAGTCGATTAAAATTGGCGCGATTTGGTGAGATTAAGGAAATAATGTTTTTGGATTGTTTTAAATTTTAATAAGAGGAATTGTTTTGTTGGAGGAAGTTTGCGAAGGTTTCGGTTAGGAGATTTGTGAAGATTATAAATATTGAGAAGAGAGAGCGTACTTCTGCTACAGGGGATTTGAGCAAAAATTCGGGAGAATTAAAATTTTTGGTCATATTGTTCGTCTTCGTGGACAAATGAAATATTTCAGAAATTGTTCCGGCGCGTCTGGTCCGATTGTGCGATCGATATTCGTTCGACGCGCGTACTAAACTCGCGATGTTTAGTTTCCGGGAGGTTGATGAGATTTTCGAATTGGGTCGCTCGACTGGGATGCTCCGGCTAGGAAGCCTGAACTTGAACTGAACTTTAAAAACATTCAGTTTGGCCAGCAGGGAATAAAACATTCTCGCGGGGGGGAATAATTTAATGCTGATGCGCTCGGCTCAACTGTTTTTCAATGAATAAACGTAGCGTCTGAAGTTTAGTATAACAGGAGGAATAAAACGTTGGTTAATATGAAGAACAGTGCGCGTACAGATTTCTGCCAGATATTCAACGAAGCAGACGATGACCGATTTGATGAAAATACAGAAATACAACAAAATTCTTCGTTATATTTGCGTGAAACTTTTACCAACATATACGTAACACTTCTTTGTTTCCAATGATACCAAACACGACACAATTTGGATCATAGTTACTTGTTTAATCTACGATGCAGTGAAGCCTCGATTATCCGAACTATTCAATGGAATGCTGGTGATAGAACTAGCGTTGGATTAAATTGTTACTAATTTATTCGTAATCAGAGTCATAGAGAATTCAGATGTCATCATCGATTCGGATAATCGAGACTCCACTATACCGCGAATTATACGAGTAAAAATTATTCAAATTGCATCGTGTTCGGATTCGTTATAATCAAAAAAATGTCACCGTCACGTCGCCGAAGTTTCCCAGAAAAATAAATGCAAAAATGTTTTGTCATTGTTTTCGCGCAAACATGCACTGTACCAACTGCAACGTTCCAACGGGACAGAACGGTGAATATTTGCAGCCGTTTAGTGAATTTCAGCGCAAGGGGGCACAGTTTTCACAATCCCCGGCGACAAGAAACAAACAAAACGCAAAAACCACGCAAAACGCAGCGCTCTTTGCGTAAGGCGGTACGCAACAAGGCGTTCCTCGTCGCGCGAGCGCTCGTTCGCAGATTTTTCAGAATATGTAACAACGCCGGTAATTCATACCGGCGTGACGCGGCGCGGCAAGAAGGTGTCGTGCATATTAGAGGAAGGCCAATTACTTTGGAATATAGGACGAAGTTATTGAAGTTTTTATTATGTTATGCAATGCACTTTCCTTCGCCTTCGTTCGCGTGCACGTTCATTCTCTATTCATACCGGTATCCATTTTTTAGCAAGCGAGCACGAATTTCCTGCTCTTGTCCACCGATTTGACCGGAGACCGCGTTAAACTTAATGTATACGTGGACACGTCAGACGTGAAAAGAGAAGAAGCCCGTGCATTATCTTGTTGACACGGCTCGTTCATTCGACGCTTGTAAACACGACGGTTGCATTAAAACTTCGCGATAACGAGCGGCAATGCCCCCGCACGCCGGCTCGCGTTGCACCTATGCTCTGCACACGGGCGTAGACTGAAGTCCTGAGGTCGCTTATTATTCAGATTTTAGTCCTAATGTAAGAACAGTTCATCTTTTTTGTTACCCGCAATATCCAAGAAACGCTTCATTTTTGTTAGATTTTTTTTGTTATAATACTATGTCATAATATCTAAAAAAGACGCTTAATTTTTGTTTTTGAATTTTTTTGTTGTGATATCATGTCATAATCTCCAAAAAACGCTTGATTTTTGTTGGAACATTGTGTTACCCACAATATCTAAGAAATGCTTAATTTTTGTTGGAATTTTTATCCTAATATTATGCCACAATATCTAAAAAAGACGCTTAATTTTTGTTTTTGAATTTTTTTGTTGCAATATCATGTCATAATGTCCAAAAACATTCAATTTTTGCTAGAACATTGTGGTACTCATAATATCCAAAAAAAGACTTGATTTTTGTTGGAATTGTTTTGTTATATGTCATGTGATAATATGGAGAATGTTGCAATGTTAATAGCAAGTATGGAAATATGGGATAGCAATATGTTGCACCATCCACGAGCAATTTTATTATGGTAGCTGTACCGAACATGCGAAATTCATTACTTAAATTGCAGTTGGATTTAATCATCATAGTGCCTACCAAAGGAACGCACTCAATCCTAGCACACCAATTTCGATGCCGTTAGTGTCCATCAATAATACTTGACATATATTTCTTGCCAGTAAACATCCCCACTAAAGTGTAAAAATATCAAAGACTAAATAGTTCGAACAGTCGAGTGATTTAAAAAATGCAAAAAGAAACTAGTCCATTTGTATCTGGATAGGTGCATGAAATCCGCCCAGCAAGACAAGGTACACTTTGGTCGCAAAGGTTCAGCTCGGCTGGCACCGGAGTCTGAGCTGGAAGTAGCGAAACTTACCCTGCCCTCTGTCCGACCAACAGCATCTAATAGACGGCGTTGGTCCAACCTGAATCAACCGGGTGGACGATGGGCGAGCAAGCTCGAGTAAAAACGAAACCGATCTCTCGCCGGGGAAAATTCTTGCATGACTCGGGCGGGAGAGTGCGAGGAGCGTCGACACAGTAGCCGTCATCCGCATCATCGCGTTCCTCCGTCGAGCGACGACGAGGAGGAAAGCCCTCCGTCAATCGGATCGCAAGTAGAGCGTGCACATCGTGTGTACGAGAGTGGACCCTTTTTGCAGCGGACTCTCCTGGTCCGGAGAACCAAAGAGACCAAGAGAGAGAGAGAGAGAGAGAGAGAGAGAGAGAGAAGGTTCTCGGCGACATGAACTCCACGCTGCGAAGCCGAGAGTTTCGCACTCGTTACACGCTCGCGACCAAGAAAAACACGTAACCGACCACTTCTCCACGTTTCTTGCGAGTTTTTTCCTCGTCCCCTTTCCATATATTTTTTTCTTTTTTTTTTTTTGGTATCTTTACTTCGTCTTTTACTGCACGACGTCGTCGTGTACACTCGCATTCAGGAAGTCGAAGTATCCTAGCTCTGTAAATTATAGGAGGAAGCTGGTGATCTAATAATATTCTCTGTGCTAAATCGAAAAAGAAATCATTTTATACAGGGTGTTCCACGCGAAGTTTCGCACGCAATTATTTTCCAAATCGTGGCTCGATCAAAATATTTCACATTAAACTTACTCTGTTTCGGGGGAGAACTCTTACGGTGGTCACGAGTCTTCTTCTAGGTGCTCCCGAGATTTCAAGGTGACCTCTGTCTTTTTATGCGGGACTGTATGTTTTTGTTTTGGTGAGCTTTAACAGATGACCTATAACACGTTCGTCGTCCAAGGTCGTTCAAGGTCATTTAGAACTGTTCAAAATTTAACTTTTAGCTGGATGGAACTGACTGGCGATTTTTGAATTTTTTAGACGAATGAATTAATTAGTACCAATGTTTCCTATTGCAATATAAAAATCCGAGTAACTTTCTGAGAAAATTCGCTTTAATTAATTTTTATAAAATAATCAAGAATGTTATTTAACGCGTAATGGTCGGAGACTGAAATGTCAGGTATCCGAGGTTTAAAGGTAAAATACAGAAAGATTGTTGGGAAACGGTGGCTCCGTAGCTCAAAGAATAAATAAATAAGCGACAGAGTAGAATTAAATAGTCATAGTACGCTCGGCCTTTCGTTTTCCTTCTGCCGGTTAAGGCCGTCGAGAGGATATTATGCAGTGATTCATAATCGCATGCAAGGAAAAAAGTCATTGCTCGTTGCAAGGTAGAGTCGACTTCGACACACGGCTCGTTCAGCCGTGAAAAAGGCGCCAGCCTAGACCGGGGAATAATATGAAAAGTTTAATTGACTTTGTCAAGTCATTTTTTACCGAGCCCGGCGACCGCAAGAATTTTTGTAAACTTCACTATTCAATTCAATTTTTTTTTTGCTGGCCAGAAATTAATCACGCAATTAAGAAAAACCTAATGTTTCTCTTAACAATTCGTTCGGCTTATCTAGCCTCTACTTTTTACACCTTATATTATCGTAACAACTATGCATTATAATGAGTAAATTATATTATAACATTGTTCGGTTAATTTATTCTTATTTGACTGCTACTTTTGTATTAACTGAGAATTTTTATTTAATTTTATTTTATTTTTAAATAATTGGTGAAATAAAAATTCTATGTCTGTAAAGTATTATTTTTTACAAATATATCCTTATATTCGTTGTTATTACATTGTGAGTTTTTTAAAATTTATATTTGTCAATTTTCTTCAAAGTTCTAATATTAGTTGAAATGAATTTCTAACAAAAATAAAAATTTTTTCGATATGTTGATATTAGATTGTCCGAACTCTCTATAAAATAAAAATGTTCCACATTATTCTCTTTAATAATTCTATCGATTGATAATAGTAAAATGAGAGTGCTGCAGTCTGTCTGTTTCGAGCAAATGTTCGTAGCCGTTTAATCCTGTCCCCACGCCAATAAACTGTTCATTAACTGTTTGCTCGGTGCGTTCGTCGAAGTAAACTACAAGATTTTACGCATTCTCCATCGAGATGATGACATTCTCCTTATTTGACGTAGAGTTACGGTGGAGCTACCGGTCTGTTTACGTCGCGCGCGGTCGAAGTTTAACGAAGATCTGGGTCAAGTAGCGTTTGGAATCCTTGAATCTCGAGGAACGGGAGGGAAAAAACGTTCACCTAGCAAATAGAAGTCTCCCGTTCTAGCCGCGATGGCCTCGCTGTTAGGTGCACGTTGACCGAGGTCGGTTACGGACGCTTCTCCTTCTCCTCCTCTCCTCTACCTCCTCCTCCTCCTCCACCTCCTCCTACTCCTCTGTCTCTCTTTTTCTCCCCCCGCCTCTCTGATTTCGTTTAGGAATGCAGGGAATAAGAATTCCTCGCGTACTTGCTACTTGTTGACTCTGTAGGTCAGAGTCAAGATGCACTTTACTCTTTCCTATCATGGCCTCCAGTTTGTGAAAAAGCGCCGCGTATCAACACGACGCTGATTGATACGGAAACGTTCGGGCGGCCGTGTTTGTTCGACACCAGATCTGCTTTCTTCTGCGTCCTCCGCCCGGAATTCTTTTGTTTGTCTATCCGATGCATGTTCGTTGTACGGTGATATGTTTGCCGAGCTGCGAATTTGCTCGAACGATTCATTTATTCTAATAATTGTTACGTTACTATATATTGGTGCTTGGTTTTCTTCTAGATTTTCGTTGAAAATTATATATCATTTTTATCCTAAAAAAATAGAGAAATTTTTTAATTATTTCAATTTTTCTGTGATTATTGGACTGCGGATTTTATGCATTTACGACAAAATTGGGTACGTGCAATTGAAAACAGAGGAACAATTAAAAAATGAAAGACCCTTCTACTTGATGACACTTGTAATTTATGCAGAAAATTTTTATTTTGCATAGATCTATATAGATATTGAAATTTGAATGGTCCGCAGTAATTGTTATTTCATTTGATCTAGGATGAAACTTTTATTTTATTCTCACTGCAAAGAATCTTCCGGTTAGGCGAAACAGATCTTTCCATTATTTTAAACATTTTATTAAGCTTGTACTGCGGGTCATTTCTCACCCATGCACATTTCTATTTGTTCACTACGATTTTTAACTGTTTTATCGTTGCAATAAATCTTTGAAATTTGATTTAAAATACAGTTTCCCCTAATTTTCGCCACTTTTCGTTATTTATAGTTCGTAGCGACCCCTAACCGATTTTAATGAAACTTCCCGCACTTGTATAACTTACTTGGATCTAGAGGCATATTTCAAATTTTCATTATAGGCACAAATAAAACCGTTAAAACTGGAAATTCTTAATTAATCTTCGCGACAAGCATCTCGAAAAGACTCGTTCCGGCCAATTCGAAGACGGTTTTTCAGCGGTGTCCACTTAATGTTGTCCCGGACTGTATAATAGATTCTGTCGGCGCAGGAGCGAAAGAAATCGCGAGGCGCAGAGCCGGCAATTAGCACATCGGTGTGTGTGTGTGCGTTCCCATTACATAACAGACCTTTGAGTCAGCCTGTACAAGCATTGACCGTTGCGAAAGACCGCGGCGGTGTGTATCGGGCTTTAGGTTATTCAACGATAATACGCGGCTCGGGCCGTCTCGCGTCGTTCTGCACTAGATCTTGAACACTTTCAATGACAAGGCGCGAAGACGCGCCGAGGAGGGTGTCGGGGGAACACGATTCGCGGGACGCCAAGTTGCCAGGCCGTCGTCTACGCAGCCTGTTAAGACTTTAAGACGATAACGAGAAGTAGGTCGCTGAAAAATTCGCCGATACTTCGAGAACTAGGTGGAAAAAATGGCCGCTCCGATAGCGTGGTGGCGGACACGCTTCTCTGCCGAGAGAAAGAGAGCGAGAGAGAGAGAACCAGTTAGTCGCGAGCCTAGGCCTACCTTATGTAACGAGGGCGTCTAGAGCCCGACGATTACTGCGAGCGATCCCTGTCATTTTTTCGGCTTAATTGCCCCCGGAATATTTCCATTGTGCGACTGAGGACAGCCTTCTGCCGTCGCCATGCCAACGCGCGGCTTCTCAGGGACGCGGAGCTCGAGCTCCCTGTCATTGTTGCGGCGACAATTGAACGAAAACCGTTTCCTACGTCACCGTGACGTAAACACGAAATATATGTGTGCGCGTGTGTGCGGCGACAGGACCAACCGGACCAAATATGTATAACGCACAGAAATTAGGAAATGCCGGGAGATTGCTGTGAACAGCAATGTCACCTGCGAATTTTCGTGGGTTTCACCCCTGTTGAGCATACTCCTTTTTCAGTCTCACTGTAGTTATTGTAAAAGTTGCGTATTACAGAAAATACAATAAGTTTTCCACATGTTAACCCTTAGTAGCCCTTAGTACCATTGTTCAAAAAATTGTTTAACTTATGAAATATGATGGTATCCAATCAATGACTAAATATTTAAGTATTTCACGATGTATTATATCAATTTCGTATCCATAAAATGAAGAAAAATAATTTAGAATGGAATCAACGTTTGGAAGAAACGTTTAATTTTTAAGTTGAAACAGCTCCTAGTACCAAGCGAGTAATAGTAGAAATTTTTAATTCCTAAAAAAGGGACCTATAACTCTGACAGTTTTTAATATTTCGTTCGTAAAGATATGGAGGATAATGTTAAGAGTTATACTATAAATATATCACGGTAAAAAAAAAAGTCAGAATTTTTCACCTAGTAATTATCCATTAGAAAATTGCCGAAGGTGGTCCACACCTTTAACTTTAGATACTACAGTGTCCAGACGTTAAAGTGTGACCAGCAATAAAATGTGTCCTAAGAAATCTTGAACTATTTATGGGGGTTTAGTGCAGATCGACGGACGGCAGTTAGGGAAAAAAGCATATCGTGCGGCATGGGGTTAGGCAGCGGGTCGACGTTGTCGTTTCCGGTCTCGGTGACGGGGCCGATCCAACCGCGTCGGGCATCTAGCCGTCGTATAAACAGTGCAAAGTCGACGTCGAGTTCCTCGAGTGCTCGGCTAGCTCGTGGGTCGATGTATTCTCGGTTGTTTATTTAGGCCACGCGAGGTGAATCGCTTGCCGCAGCTTAGAACCAGCGAGCGGCCCGATGCTGCCTGGCAGAAAGCGTCGCGTTCAGTCGAGTCGGACCGTGCCGAGCCGGGCCACGAAAAACGCAGTCCCTCGGAAACGATAATGGATCCTACCCGTTGCATTATCGTCATTTAGGCACACCGGCCGAGATCAAAGGGAACGCCGCGGTTTTTCTTTCCGTGCGTCCAACAAAAACGAGAAACTTTTGCGCCTCTGATGCCCTACCCCCACCCCCGCCGTCCCTTTACCCATGCTCATCGCTTCCGTCTCTCTATTCTTTGGTTCCTACTACTGCTTTCGTCGGCGCGTTTTACATTCTGACCCACAACGCGAATTTTGCGCGACTTTCTCTTGGCCGGGACGAGCCCACAAACGAACACATTATGGAGAATTCTTGTTCTCCTCGTGGATACTTAAACGCTGCACAAAAATCGCTGTTTAAAATTGCATAAAAATTCGGAAGATGATATTTAGCATATTTTTGCTTTAGAATCACATTTAGAGTCACATTGTAAAGAAATATTTTTTAACCCTTAAATGGACCTTCAAATTAACCAGTTAACTACATAAAACATAGGAAAAAGATGGAATTAAAAGTTGTACGTTGCAAATGTGAGAAATATCAAAAAAAATTTTCAAATTTACCTCCACCACCTATAATCTGTCGATGTCTCATTTTGTATACTATTAAATCTCATTTGTTAAGAGAACAGCTGTTAGAGGAATAACGTGAAATTATAGAAAATTCTATTTTTATCTCGGATGATCGAAATTATGAAGAAAGCAGCAAAGTTGTAAAAGGAATGCACGTTACATCATTTATAGGGAATTTCTACGCGCTGTTAATGCACGAAGTTTCTAATTAAAGCTTGATCCGCGAATTTATGGACAGTTTCATGGATATTACAAATATTACGATTTCGCCGGAAGCAATTCAGACGCAATATTAAATTATACTATATACATATATATAGCTGAGATGATCAATGATGTTCCTTACTCCCGGTTCCATTAAAATAAAACGAACAGTGCCGCGAGCGGGCTTTTATTAAAAAATGTCAGAGGAACTGTTGTTCAATGAAAACGTTGACTCACTTTTGATGAAAATTGAAAGTGCAGCTCGAGCACGTAACCGGAGTTGGAAATTTTACGCTGTTCAACATGTTCTCGAATTGTTACCGAAACACGCTTGCTTTGCGTACGTTCGACGCGTAAGAACGTTATAAATTAAAATAAATTTACGAGAACCCGTTGACACATGTACACGGGTGGGTAGCCGTGAAGTTTTGTCGTTTTCAAAGGAAATATAAATAAAATCGATAAACGCAAGGAGAGTTTACATTTGAATTTCAAGTTCTGCCCCACTTTGGACATCATTATTTTATTATCGTCGTTATTCATACGTTGCATGTAAAATACGGCCGCACCAGATAACAAGCAGAAATACATGTTGCACTTGATAATGCGGTTACACGGACCCCCGACGCCGTTGCGTTTCGGTAATCACGTCCGAACTTTCGCGAAATTTTAGTTAACAACTAACAGCGTGGACGAATTTCTTATCGGCTTAGAATAATTTCTTTCATTTTTTTTTTTCTCTTTAATCCTCCCTTTCTGTTTCGACTTTTCGCCTCGGCACGCCACTTTCGAGAAAACCGAGAAATAAAACCGAATGTAGGTTAGAGGTTGCATGTAAAAAGTTTTCTTCGCATTTTCTCGAATTTCGAGAAATTCCATGTAGTATCCGAGTGACCCATAAACGGACGCAGCTCGTGAACACCTTTTACTTTCGTTAATGAATTAAATGTTTTACATCCATTTTCAGAATATTTCGCGAATTTTTCGTGCTACTTTCTATTATGATAATTTAAGTGTTGTATATAACAATGAACGTTCGTGATTGTTACGATTATAAAGTAGTCATACATTGTTTGCATTAATGTTGGAAATCCGATCTATTAATCTCACAATTAACCAAATTTCACCATCTTTTCTATAATGTAAAACTACTATCCTGGGAATATAATTTGAATTATAAAGGATAGGTTGTTTTCGAAAATGCTTATTTTGCTACATTTTCATTAGCGAAGTCCCAGCTGAACGCAAGTCGGTGCTGACTATCCGAAGTGGCAGCCGAATTCGATTTAAATTTTGAGTTCTCCGGCAGATTAAATTTCACATTTTAATTTCATTAAATCCGGTCTGAACTCGGAATTGCTTCCAGCCATAATATCGTTTCTCCGAGTGTGTTCTATATTTTATGGTGAAACGTTGAATTTTAGGGTAGTTGGAAATGCAGCTTTTCGCGTAACAGTATGTCTTTGACGATGGCTGTTCATTTAATTACAAATTATTTTATTGGTGATATTATAGTTAATGTTTGTACTTTATTTTGACTATATTTATAAACGAAAATGTTAATTGTGAAGATCTTACTGAAAAGTTTAGATAGTGAAAGGAAAAATATAATAACAATATTTTAGTATTCGGTTTCGTTCTATCAATTTTCTGCTTGAACTCCATTCAGGTCATATTTTCCATTAGGTCTGCTCTATTAGTCACACTTCCTCTGTCCATTGTATACTGCAGCATCTCTTCAACTGTTTCAGAATATTAACCACCCTATCAATGCACATTTAATTAATCGATACTTATAGCTTAATTAATCAGTACTTACGAAAGAATTACTAATGTTTACTAAATTCAGCACCACCTTCTAAGAAAATTCAGAGTAGAAGGTAACTGCATTCACCGGGGTCGTAACAATGGTACCCATGGGTCGTCCAAAATCTGTATTACCGTACTAATTTTTCTAAAAAAGTCTATATATATGCATGAAAAATATTTTACTCAATCGACACAAATGAGGCTAGTAATTATTAAACAAAATAGGAATGGTCCCCTGTGATTACTCATGGCTTCCTCAGGGTTGACGATGCCTGTCCTAGTTCTTGAATTTATGCAACTTGTGCTAAAAGAAAATTTAAGAAAACATTTCACACTCTAAATGTCAAACAGAACCCACCAAATAATAGTTATAATAACATTCATTTCTACCAAATCAGAATGTAATTCGTTCTTAACGAAAATGTGAGCATATATGGTCCAAAAACTACCCTTCTATTTAAAAAAAATTCACATTTATTCTCTCATGGACGAATTCGAATTTTAACTGGTCTTTTGGGCCACCCTGTAATAGATATAACTTTTATTTCTCTTCTAGCAAGATTATAAACAAAGTTCAGATCAATGTAGTTGCACCCCACTGCAAGGTGTTAAAATCTCCAAGCACAGATTATTTTTTAAAAATTGATATTTCAGGAACGATGCTAATCCCATTGATAATCGAATGAAAAATATGTGTTCTAGGACGAAACTATGACGGTGCGCGCGAGCGCGGACACTATTGCGGTGATATTATTATTACAGCGGTGTTCGGATTGGCATTAACATTCACCGATGCACTCCCTCGGCGTTCCTCTCTTACCCGTTGTCGATGTATAACGAGGCGCTCGCGTCATTCGCCGTTTTCGTAACGTGACTTTGTATCATGAACTTTTCGATGACGTTTGCGCAACCCTATCAGCCGGCGAGTACGAGCCTAGAAGCCTGCAGCCGCGCCGCCGCTTGCAATGCACTTCTGCATTCGTTAACCGAACGCATACGCATCTCTCTAAGCCAGATAACATTCATTGCTGTCCTCGTTATCGCGGTTCTGAACTTTGTGCCTGTTTAACCCCAACGTCAGACACTTCGCTCTGTCGTGAGACTCTGCGACGGAGACTTTGCCTATTTTTAATTTCCAATCGAAAAATTTATCATACAAATGAGTTTTGAGATTAGGTCAACTAGGTTGGTATAGAAGATTATCCAAAACCCGATAAATATTATTCGGGACACAAATCCGTAGGTAAAATTGTTTGCAAGAAAACGAGCAACAATTGCAAAATTTTTAATTTTTAATCGCAAAATGTTTCATTTTTGCAGGAGTAGCCATTTTGTTTCATTTAGTAGATTAGGTTAAACAGGTTGGTATAAATCCCCCCAACCCGATAAATGTTATTCGAGACACAGATTCGTAGGTAAACTTATTTTCAAGAAAACAAGCAACAACTACAATATGCTTCATATTTTATTAACTACTTCTAAACCAAATGATGATTTCCGGTCTATTAATTTCGCTATGTTTTATTCCGAGCACTATTCCTGGTACGTTCTAACATTACCCAGAAAAATGAAGAAAGTGAAATAAGTCGTCCGAGCCTACCGCGAATATACCGTGGATTCTCGGAAAAATCAAACGATCGACTCGTTTAGAGGCTTAGGTTACGATGGCATAGGAAGTTCTTGCGCTGTTACAACATTGCTTGGTCCATTTGACAACGAGTATCGCCGGCGGTCTGTTATGTAAGCAGTGAAACTATCGGTTACTTGTGGATGCACGGGAAAAGTTCGAAGAAATCTGTCAATGGATACTTACCGTCCACCGTTTTCTATTTTACAGACAATTTTATAATACGGTCTCCGTTGTAGGTGTAACTTTACTTAATTTTCCTTTCATGTTTCTTCTGCCTTCTTCGTAGAACGACTCGGTAATAGTTCTAATGAGTATAAGTTGAATTTGGTTAAACTTCATCTCGGGAAACCAAGAATTTTGAACTTTTTTAAATGTAGTCCTGTAGATTTTGACGAGAAAATGCCGAAAATCCAAGTTTTAGTGTTAGGAATCCACTGGTTTAAAAGTTATGCATGTTTAAAATTGAGCGATCTCAGCGATCAAGCGTTTTTGACTGCTAAGGGCGCCGCCATGTTGGTATGTACACAGCGTCGCGCGTCGTCTAACATGCGGAGCCGCTAGATGGCAGCACAAGAATGCGGTGATGTCGATAACGTAGATTTCTCTGAGTACATACCAATATGGCGGCGCCCTTGCTTCTCAAGAACGCTCAAAATCGTTCAGCTTTACACACCCACAACTTTCGAACCAATGGATTCCTAACATTAAAACTTGGATTTTCGGCTTTCTCTCGTCATAATCTACAGGATTACATTTGAAAAAGTTAAGAATTTTTGATTTCCTCAGGTGAAGTTCAGCCATCTATGGCTGCTATAAAAGTGTATATTTGCTACTTGTATGCAAAATAAAAATGTTTTAATCGATCGCAACGAATGGAAGCTAGATGAAAATGTATTTAGTCTTTCGATAGTTTCATTAAAGTACTTAATTCTCTATAATTAGCAGGCTTCACGAGCAGTAAATTTGTGCAGTAAATTTCTACAATTTCCGGGATTCCGCAGAGGTTCGAAGCGTCATCGTATCGACAACCAGCAACTAGTTCCACAAAGAAAAGTGCCGCGCAGGTTTACTTTTCTTTTCGACGGAGGAATTACGGCCGGTCGCAACTTTCTCGAATTAACTCCCGGCGATCTCGACTGTCTCGGTTGCAAGTCGGTCGCGACGACAGTAGCGGTAGTGGTAGTTAGTAGACAGCGCAGCCTATTGCGGTTGCGCAACTAGTGAAACTACCCAGCAAGCGAACATTCACGAAAAATAAATCTTCCGTAGGCCAGATCGCGTTTTCCGGAAGAATCACGCGGGCCGCGCACCACCGAACGGCCTGTTAAGCCGTAAAATAAATTGAAAATGGCCGTAACCGTTCGCGGCGATAAACTCGATAAATTCGTCGTTTAATTATCCCCAACACGTGGAAAAGAAATTTGCCTAAGTTCCCGGAAATTAGTGGGTTTTAATGACTTTATCACGCTACGTCTTGCTCCTTCTTTAATAGCCTACTCTATTAGATCAAATTCATTGGACCGCGAACGAATGGGAATCCTTAAATTATTATATCGAATGAAAAGTGTCACATTATCCGAGACGCTGATGTGCCATTAAATCATCGCGATTTATAGAAATGTATCAGGTGGTGTGAAAGTTACTTACAATTTGAATTTAAGAGGATCATTAAATTTTCATATAAGTCCGTTTAAATTGTCATTAATTTATATTTATAATTACCTCGGTTTTAAGAACTTGGTCTCCGGGATGATGGTCCTAATCGTCCGAAATGATTAATATTTTCGATTACGTAGTTTCGAAGGGTTTCTTGGAAAGAAACAGATTTCTTCGAGATCTTAAACTTGAAAAATGTTTCGGCCACGCGTTCACCTGGACCACGGCGCAGTAAAGGTAAACTGGCATGCAGGCGAGCCGCTACTCGCAGAGATCGTGAAAAACAACGGGAGGAATCGCTCGGCGAGGATCTTTCGGATGCGAGGGCCGCGAACCGGTTGCGCAATCGGCGGAGCGTGTCTTTATATGACGGGACCAATAAATCAGACTCCGTTGTCGGTCGCGAAAGAGAGGACGACAGAGAGAACTCGAGGTGTTGGACGAAGGACGAGAGTTACTGCCGAAGAGGGGCGGGGAGGGGTAAGGACACGTAAGAGACGAAGCGAAAAGGAGAACGATGGGGCGGGGGATGGGGGCGAGGAGGGGGGGTGACGGCTAACCCTGGCGAGATTACGTCGTTTCGTGCATGCACATCGAATGGTTCGCAACGCGAGTGCGCAATGGCCTATTCCTCGTGCCCAGGGTTACCCGCGGTCGTTGTGTCCAAAAACTTTGGCAATAAACTTACGCCCGGAGAGGCCCGTGGCGGGGCTTTCGAGTGCGAGCGAGCGAGCGGACGACGCGAGAGCATGAGCATGCGAGCATGATCGCGACCCAGCTCGAACCATCGACGGAACACGATGGAACGAACGAACGAACGCGAACGGTGGCCGACAGTGGCAACGCGCTGCCGGGATAGTTTCACTAGTTGCGTAATTCTAATAGGCTGCTCGCTGCTGGCTGATACTACTGTCGCTGCGACCGACTTGCAGCGCGGGGAGTAGTCCCCGATCCAAAGATGGACGACGCGACGGTTTTCTTAGAGCTCGGAACGGCAAAATTGGTTCACAGAGAGCCTAGCTTGTCATCAATCGAATGAACATATTCGCAACCGAATGTGTCCCTTGTGCGTCAAATTGACACAACGGTTGAACGCCGAGCGAAAATTGCATTTGGAGATTCGGCTATTGAACAGTGCGTCTGACTATGACCTGTTAATTCTACTTCTTGCTAAGACACGAGAAGCTGACGAATTTTGCAAGCCGATTTTCTCGAAAACGAAGTTTGATTCTGTAACTAAAAAATCCTCCTAAATCAATTTTAATTTATTTTCCATACCACCCTAGCGCAATGGTCGGCAAACTTGTTAGTCGATAGAGCCAAGAACTCTGTTTTTAGAGGTCGGTTAAAACTAGGCACACTAAATAACATTAGATATTTATAATTTATGATGATCTTAAATTGCTCTTTATTTAAATTTAGATATAATACACTGACTGATTGAAAATTGTATTAAAATACTATTGAATTAAGATAAAATGAATTTATTTTAAACACATCATTCGTGGGAGAGCCAAAGTAGCCAAAGAGCCACCACTGCCCTAGCCCTTATGTCAATGCCTGGATATCAGAATACATTTAAGGGGATTTCTGATCTAGAGCCTTGAACAATTTTTTTTTTCTGCATTTTCTTCAAGCACGTGCGTTTGCACCAAGGGTTTCAATTGCCCTCTTAATTTTTCTACATCGACATATCGGTGGCGTTAGGTTGACGCGTCCTGTCATCAAAGCTACGAACAGCCAATAGAATTATTTAAAAATCAAAATGTACGTTGTAGCACCATAGCGTGCAATGTTCTGTGCAGAGGCATAATATTCGGACGCTCTTCGTCCAGCATTAATAAAGATCGTCTCACTGTTAGGCATTGCTGCAGACTTCGCTCCCCTAACTCTGGCCTAACGTTCTCTGCCGGACCTTTTCGGTTGAATCGCCACCTTCGTCGAGCTGCCAGAACGAAAGTAGGTGGGAAAGTAGGTGAGAAGGTGATCACGGCAGGGTACACAAGGAGAGGGGGAAAGAGAGCCGGGTAGAAGTAAGAGAGCACCGTAGAGCCGGCCGGAGCGTTAAATAATCGGTTTAATTGGGTTATGCACGAGGAAATGACCTATGGCTAGAGGTTGAACCTCGCGGCTCGAGACCTTCTGCCTTGCCTTGCCTTGCCTTGCCTTGCCTTGCCTTCGTACGCCGACACCGTGCCGCAAGCTGCTTTTATCGACTGCAATCCATCGGTTTTCTGGCTGCTGAATAACATCGCCCCGCGCCCCCTTCGCACCTCGCTGTCTCCTCTATGCTCTGCACATCGCAACGTTGCCCTACACGACGTTTTATATACCCTAATGACTTGGAATTTATTTCCACCGGACAGTGACACTCAACCGAATTTCAATCATCTTGGTTTGATCTCTTTTCAATGCTGAACAAACATTTTTGTAAAGAAAACTTATCAACCCCTTGCACTACGATCAGAATTTCTTAGAAGAACGAGGAAGCTTCGATGTTACATACAGGGTGTCCCGGAAATGTACGTGCTTGAAAGAGATGATTGCTGAGATCATTCCAAGTAACTTTTCCCTTTGCGAGAATGTTCTCCGCGACTCTGTTACGGAGTTATCAACGAAAAACACCGGACCAGTCAGAGCGCGTCTACTGCGGACGGGTTCCGGCTCGGCCAATGCCAACACCACGCTCAGCGGTAGCAGCGCTCTGATTGGTCCGGTGTTTTTCGTTGATAACTCCTTAACGGGGCCACGGAGAACATTCTCGCAAAGGAAAAAGTTACTTGAAACGACCTCGGGAATCAGCCTTCACCGTTCCGGGACGCGTTAAATTGGGATTAAAGTCAGCACCACTCGAGACAAGCTGTCGCAATCTCACGATCGAGGTAGCATAACCATTTCAATGGAAACGCGTTATTGGAAGAGGACAATAATCGTGGTTAACGTGGTCGGCAACGTGGAAGTCCTAGTTTGGTAATCCATCCACCGATCCTTTGTGCAATATTTCATACGTTCGCGATGATTCAAACGGAATAGAGTAGGCGTGGCTGTAGGAGTGCAAGCGAAGCGGTATTGTCTATTCGACGGTGCGCAAAGTCGAGGGTGCAAAACGTGTATCGGAGGAGCTATGGAGCTATGTTTTTTTTTTCCTCCCCGTCCCTTACCGATTCCCCTAATTCCATCATTCAGCGCGCGGATCTCTTTCGCCCGGCCGGTAAAAGAATATCGGGCCGACGCGACTAGCGACGCCTACGTATTCGCCTGAAACGATCCATGTCATTTCACTTCCCGTTGCGTAATCCAATTAGCCGCTTATTTAATACCGCACCGTCCACCGCAAACCGTAGTAATAGAATCGCGCGCGGCTAGGAAGAATCCGGAGGGAGGGAGGCGGAGAGGAAGAGGAAAGCAAAAAAAAAAAGTAGAAGCGACCGGTAAACCTCCCTTCGCGTTTGCCCACGCGACCCGATCGAATTATACGAAAATTACGTTCGATCCTCGACAAATTGCCCTGCCTTTGACGGATCCCCGATATCCCATTCTTTAGTTAGATCCACAATGTATCCGTCGAAATTGATATCCCGCTCTTTACCCAGATTCCCGCGATCTGTCAAAATTGATTCCCCGCTCTTCAGCTAGAATTTAATTACTCTAAATGCACCGATAACGGTTACAGTCCCACGCAAAAGTTTCACGCGCACACACCTGACAAATTTCAAGCGTTGAACAAGAACATTTCCAAAGTTCTCCGCGACGTTCGATAGGGGAGAATTATTTTTAGAAAATTTTGTTATACTATTTTTCTCTTATTTCGAAAAATTTCCTGAAATTATTTATCACCGCTTGAACCTACCAGATTGGTACTAATTTACCGATTTTTGTTTAACCATCGTATTATTAGAAATATGGAGTAACAATATGTCGGTTCACGTGTAAATATTGAAATATCTCGAAAAATATGAGCGATACGAAATATTTGGAAATAATTTAGCTTCGACGCTGCAGCAATATCGTTAAAACTGACCGATTGTTAGACTAATAAAGCGACTTATGGTGTGTCCAGGCGATTAGCCAGTCTCTCGAGCATAAAAATGAGGAAGCGAGACCATTACCAAAGATGGACGAGTCGAATAAATTGCACCGTCGCCTTTTAATCAGTTCATTCAGCTAAGGTACTTGAAAAGTCGCGCTCTCGACTCTTCTGGTCGCTAACGGAATTTCTTCCCCGGTCATTTTGTTTCGAGCGCCGAACTAATTGCCGTTGATTCGGCGCAATTGCGCTCTACTCTAACAATAAAACACTACGTTCGCGGAGTCCGATTGTAATCTTGAAAGTTCAAACTCCCTTAGGTGTAATTCGTTTCTATACCTTTATAACGCAATTGAGTAGTCGACATTTTAAACGGTAGAAAGATAAACGCTCATTAAAATAAAAAGTTAGAATGAAAGAATTATTTCTAGAAAATTCTGATCTCCGGTAAAGATCTTCTCCACTAATTTGTTTTCACTTTTTTTTTAATAACATCGCCACAATTATATGCCATGCAAGAACAATTGTAGTGTTTCTCAGTTGTTCTAAACAGGTTAGTGAAGTTGCACATAAGAATACAGGAAAATCTTGATCTAAGAAAAACCCTCGGGTCCGTGTTGTTTATTAGATCCTGTTGTCCTACTATTTTCTATATCCGTCCTTGAAAGCCGGGAAAAGGTTCGCGTTGTGCCGAATTTCGCGGTCGAAAACCGGGCGCCGAGCCCCGCGATCTTTTATGTAACCGGTGTCTCTCCTTTTCCTAGTTCGATCGTGGAATACTAGTGGTCTGCGTGTTCAGGAAGTGAGTCTCCCGCTAAGTGAAAGTCGTTAGCTCGCGGTGTTAAAGTAACCGTTGTAAAAGTCTGCTGGAACAGAGGAGGATAGACGCAATGCACGAACTTAACGCCGCGGCGCTCTTTCCATTAAAACCGGCGCGCACAGTGCTCCAAGCTACCTCTGGAAAACTATATTTTCACGTTTCTCGGCAATTTCGAAATTCAGTAATATTCCCGAACATGCGCGACTTTTGCCCTTTTTGCGATCATCTTCAAATGTTCATTGCTCGTAGTCAACCGATATCGATGAAATTTTCACCGTATAATTGACGTAACAAAATGCATGTTTCAAATTTTCGTTATAGGCACAGCTAAGAAAGTTAAAAAAGTTTTACTCTTCCTTCGCAATCTTTTTCAATATTTCATTCACCTGTTACCTGGTAAACTAAAACTTTTCAAGTCATTAATTTTTAGAAAATTATGCGAATTTTTAATGCTTTCGAATAGTTTTTCCCAGTGGTCGTAAAATTCTTCCTTATAAGTATTAAGTGATTTATTTGAAAAAAAATATAGGATTACATTTTTGCAACTCAAATTTCGGGTTTTGTCCAGTTAGCATGCACTAAGCACCGCAAGTTGCGATTCAGAGTGCACCGTTAGATCGCGAGATGAGGGGAATAGCAATGAAAAAATCCACGAATTTCTCCTCGGCCTTTCGAGACTGCAGATTTCCCCGATGTCGGGACACCGTCGCGCCTTTCAATTTCATTATTAATTCCCCCCCCCCCCCCCCTGCGGCTCCGCTTCTTTTCTATCGACCAGGATGCATAAACAAGAAGTTCCGTTGTTTCGTAATCGTTGCATCATCCGTTTATATGAATTATAATACAACCATTAATCGATTAACGAGCTGCGGAAATCGATACCGCTTCGGCTGAATGTATTTCGATCGCTGAGTACAGCGTATGATAATTTTCTGTCGAGCCATGTCGGTCGATCGTAAGTCTATTAACACGGTCGTAAAACGTCTCTGTTGACGTGCGAAGGATTTTATGTTCTGATCTGTTTTATTAGTTTGTTAAGGTTGCCGTGTCACGTCGATATGTGTCGAACTATTTGCCAGTGACAAACATTTATTTGCTATTTATCGGAGCGTGAAATACTATATTGAAAGAAATTTCATTATGGGAGTGTGAAAAATGCGGACGTGTGTAATTCTTAATTACAAAAGATACCGAGAGCTTATTTTAAAAAATAGCAACTGGTACAGAAAAATTTGAAAAACTAAAATCATATAAATTATATTTTGTTTAATTTAATTATTTCAAATTAATATTTGTGCATTTATATTATACATATAGTATTTGTTTAATTTATAATAAAATAATTTAAAGTAATTTAATTAATATTTCTCCATTTATATTATACATATAGTATTTGTTATAATATTTGTGCAGTACAATTCGCTATAGTAAACGTTCGAATGTTACACCATTGCGGTCCCGAAGAATTGCATTATGCGACTGCACCGCTGCACTTCCGCAAAAAAATCCGCGGGATGACACAGCATGTTAAACCATGCGAAACGTGCCTCTACAATATTTTTCTATCTTCGACAACAACTATAATTCATTCTAGTTACTGGATACATACATCCTGTATAAAAAAAAGAAAGAATAACTTTTCTGATTTATCTTTCTGCATTCCACCTTTCAAAAATATGAAAGGAAATTTACATTATTTATGAGGCGACGTAATATTTAAAATTCCATGCCCGAAATGAATTGTTGATTGAGAACGAATAAGCAGTTTCGTTGTTCAAAGCGAGAGGTGTTCGCAAAATGGCGAAAGTAATGAGAACCACTGCGGAAGAGAGAGCGATCGGTCCGCGTGGAACTTTCGTGCAAGCCCGTACACACGCAGATATGCGTGATCGGTTGTATAACCGCATAAGAAGCACGGATAATGATGCGTGCACGCGTATCCCATTATTTCCCCCGTTCAAGTCCAACCATTTGACGGCCCATTGTCAAGTTTAAACGCCGAATTACTGGAGGTCGATCGCCGGTTCGATACAATCGAAACCGTGACCCCCTAATCGCCGGTTCTTCCGATTAGCGATCACGTGGTCGCCATCTTTCCCGTAGAAACCTATCGAACATAATTTGAACTCCGAACCCATGCTGTTTTGCATAGACATTGTTTTCGTTTCTCTAGAGATTCAATCGTTCCCGCAAAAATACATTTTTTTTTACTGTAATGACTAGACTACAGATTATTTATTTCTATTTATTTCTATTATTATTTTTTTTTTATAGCATCATCATTTTTAAACTATTAACCCCTATATCGATACAAAAACTTTCTTACAACTTTCTTCAGCGCACATTTTTATTCTTCAAATGCAAACATAATTTATGATTAACGAAGCAACCCATAACAATGCTTCTAATGATAAAATAAAACCTAATTAGTAATGGCTGGGTATCGGAGAGCTGCGAAATAAGATTTACATAAAAATAATTATATTAGAAATTAGCGATTTCATGAGAACACGTCGCAATTACCAGAAAATAATAAAGAAACTTAATAATAATAAAAAATAAAAGTAATAAAACACTTAATAAAACTTAGGAAGAAAGTTGCGACTCTCCATTTACCAAGTTTTCACAGCTAGACAAATGCCGCAGACATCAGTCAGACATCACAGCTCGTTCCGGCCCCCCTCATCAACAAGTCAAATCATCCGATTACGTATCGCCGATATCCCCTCCGGTGAGCATACGCTCGCAATGACTGAAAATCACCGTCACGAATCCCATATCATTGCGCTCACCTAATCGTCCCGGTGAAAGTAATGCGGTTAATTCTAATTTTAGTGTCGGCGCCTGGAACGATATCCTTTCTAACGGCGATCAAATCAGTCTCATAAAAAATGGCCATGATCCGCGAACGCATCCATTAACCTCTTCCTTCCCCTGCCAAATCGTTCGCTGGCAAACAAAATGGCGGAAATGGCCGCGAACGTATTCGCGAATACATCCTTCACATTTTACCCTACATTTTAGAAAATGACCATAAGAAATATTTATTGGTAATTCTATCGAGAACATTATGTATAGATAATATGTTCAGTGAAAAATTTTTTGAACGTCGTCAGTTTCGATGAAAGTATCAGACAAAATTTATTTTTATTGTATACTCACATAAGTATATGTATAACTATATACTTATTTTATTGTTTATTGTGTAGAATAAAGTTTAATCCCCGAACAGCGGACCTTTATCATGACTATAAAAAATTGCTGTTGCTTAACACTATTCACAAGGTTTAATTATTAACTTTTTAAAACATATTTTTGTAGATACTTCTTGTCTTACTAATATTCTTAATGTAACATTTTACTTGTACAAATCAAAGGGTAAAAGTTGAACAATTAAATGACAATTTTAATACTCTGGGTCACGATAGACCCGGGCACAGCTGGGGATCTCGCAGCGTCTACATTAATTCCTGTGAATAATCCCGTCGGTGGGTAAAACAAAAAACGAGAAACGCGTAGACTTCGCGGCCAATCCGATAATTGAACGCATCGGTGCCGCGACAGTGGACGCGCGGAATGGTTATGGGGTTAGAGCGACGAGCAGCCAGTTTCGCGGAACAGGAAATTTCGCGGCTCTATTTCGAGAGGCGGCTCTCGCTCTCTGTATCCCGAACCATCCGAAACGTATCGTCTCGGATGGTTCGGCCTACGTATGGACGAGGCGAAAGCGAGACTCGATAGAAGAGAGACGAAGAAACAATGAGCCGCAAACGACGAAGACGACTACGACTACGACGACGACGACGGTGAAACGATAGACAGAGAGAACGAGAGAAGGATCGAGAAGGATAGATCACGGAGAGAAGGTAGTCGAGGTATGGAGGTGTAGGTGCAGCTCCGTAGGTGGTGTAGGTAGAGGATCGAGCGATCTAGTATGGGAGGAGGGGCTGGCGGAGAGGGGGCGGGGGCAAGAGAAGCTCGCAGGGGTTTATAGATAGCAGCGCATGGCCTAGAAACCGTGCCGCTCGGTGTTTTTGACCCTTCGCCTAGCTACTGCTTCTGGGCCATTGCAACACGGCACTCATGCTCGTTAAGCCACGTCCACAAGTGCTCGAACCGACTCCGGTTGTTCGAACTTGCTACTCCCGAGTCCGCGCCGCGATCCACGAGATTAGAAAATCCACAAAACACACTTCGCCGTTACGAACAAACGTTCAATAAATCGCTCCGATTTCTATTAAATTCGTTCGTGACAGAAAGACTGCTGATTTTATGATCTCACGGCAGAAATAAATAGCCGCGGATGTTTATGCAATTTTTCAGACAAATTTCGAGAAAGTGGGATGAGATGAAATCCCATTTTCAGTGAAGAACAAATGAAAATCACACTGAATTCTATCGAATTTTATATTCTGGCACTTTTTGAACATTTCGTTAGAATTTGTAGTAAACATATACAGGGTGGGTCAATAATTATGTTCACCTTGAATATCTTATTTGTAATAATACGAAAAATATTATGTACGAAACTTGCACGGTACGGAGGAGGACATATTGTGATACAAACATTTTTCATGTGTGTAGAGGTATAGAGGAGATTTCAAGGTCACCTTGATTTTTTTTTAATGGAATGACCTATTTTTTATAATATATATCTATGGAGTATCAAATTCTGAGTCTAAAAGTGTTGAAAAAATATAGCATTCCATTCAAAAGAAGTCAAAGTGACCTTGAAATGTCCTTTATGCCTCCACTCACGCGAAAAATGCGTGTATGACAATATGTCCCTCTCTGTACCATGCAAAAGTTTCGTACACAACATTTTTTCGTATTATTACAAATAAGATATTCAAGGTGGACGTAGTTATTGCCCCGTCGCTGTATACAGCAGGGAAAATCACTTGGGCAAAAAAATATCCATGCCATTATTACTCGCTCAAAAAGAAAGAAACACTCTGAATACGGTCAGTGACCAGCATCTTGTTAAAAAAAAGATCTAGTTAATCGTTACTCTCGATGCCGCGCGACAAACAGTCCCACAAAGTTCATTAAAAATCCGGTTCGCCGTAGACGTTCAGCTCCTCCAGGCCGAATTATTCGCACGGCCGCGGCCGGCACACGGACTGATGACCTGACTGGGTTTCCATCGTCATAATGATTCCATTCTTCCAGATTCATTGCAAAATATTGCAATTCATGCCAGTATTGTTTCCCGTTCTACTCGAAACCCCTTTGTTCGGAGGCGGGCGAGGTATCTCGAGGCGTTACAGTAAATTCTGAAAGGCCGGGTGTGCTCCTATTCTTTCTAAATGATCATTAACGTTCAAAGAAATGGGAAGAAGAAACGGGTTAAAGAGACACCGGGGGCGCGGCGGGAGGGGAGGGGCGGTGTGGAAGGGGGACCAGGTGAATTCCTTCGCTGGTTTTAATGGGCGCGTTGAGCAATTTTTCAAGGATCCTAGGGTCGTATACGTTACATTGTTCCGATGTTTCTCACCCTCCGCCTAGTTACCTAGCCGATCGTTGCAACAGATCGCGGGTACCTGTTAAGTGATATTCACGCTGTGACATGCCTATGTCGCAATGCTTCTCACTTCGCGTTACACGCGAATTTTCAGCTGGTTACCGAGAGCGAGCCGCCGCGTCGTCGTCGTCGTCTAGCCTGTGAGAATGGGAGACACAAACACGACTAACAAGTGCATTGTGCACGAAAGAAAACCGTTCCGAGGCGCGCACGCCTGAACATTGATCATCTCAGATCTTGAGATCGCCAACAAAAGCCAGGCGTTTTTACTCGAAAAAGATCAAGGCTTCTATTTAACAATGACAGACCGGTTTGATCCGCGGCCGTCCCGTTCGCTGCCTAGTTTCTTTCTGAACATTTGACTCTATTGTTGTAATTCATCCGCACAAAGCACGCGATCAAGCTGCTCGAGGGTTGTTCTACATAATTTTAAATGGGACTTATTTCACCGTTTCTTGTTAACCGTTCTAGCGTATGCGAATAGTCTTTTTAATGATCACTTATAATTATAAGGGAAGGAGATTCATTTCTGTTTTATTAGTCCGCCATCTTGGTAATCCTAATATGTCCCAATATTAACTTCTGCAGCTCGCGGGAACATTTATTAGAAGTTTTTTTTTGCATTTTTAGCTTCTTAGTGCATAATTACTTATAATTATCATGGAAGATTCTAAGCTTCTGATTCTCGCCATCTTGGTAATTCTAACCTAACCTAGATCTGACTTCTGTAGCTCGTACAAAAATTTGTTTGTAAGTAAATGAATGTACTGAATTTTTTAAGCAGTTTTATTTACCGATACAGTTACATAATTTTTGACCGAAGGTCAGCATCGGATAAGCAAAATTCGGTTGTTTGGAATTTCACTTATCCGCGCTCTTATGCCTCTTAATTAATACATATGCGAAAGATTCTCCTACGCCAATATTATCTCTCTAAACTGAACTGAAACGGAACGTTCAGCAGCCAGTATTTCGCCCGTGAGAATTAGCAGGATTGTTTCATCAAGTGTCTACTGTTTTGAGGTTAGAATTCAAGTTCGAGTGAAATGTGAACCAACGAAATAATATCTTCGTACCAATTGCGTTAACATTCGTTGAAGTTCGACCATAATTACGCGCGCAAATATTGACTTTAACAGCTCGGAACTCGGTAACGAAAGCCCCTGTTTCAAAACAGTTTCACGATTTTTCATCAACGAAATTCCAACTGTAATTCATTCAAATTGCAACTAAATTAATGAAAAGAAAATTTTTTAAAAAAGTGACGGAAAACATGTTACTAAAATATTAGTCCATGCTTTAAGGGATGAAACACACTTTTCTTTGATAACAATTTTTGGAACGTGACCTGTAAAATAACAGATTACAGAAATACACTTTCAATTATAATTTTATAGAATCAAGAAAGAGGAACGAATGAAACGTGATTTAATTTCGAATTTACATTAAATATTCGTCGACTTTTATAGAGATGAACCAAGTTTTTCTTTTATAAAATTTTAGTAATTTCTGTAAAATGGAATGTACGTATTCCATCTAAAACCTTTCAGTAATTTTTTGCAAACTGAACATTTTCAAAAATATTTCGATAATATTGTATCACAAACGTGTCACTTTCCGAGCTAGCATTTAATGTTTGTTCATTCACAGCGTTTAGGGCCTACAAAAACAAAATTGTAGAAGCTACGAACAACGTGTATGGCCAATGAAAAAACGATAGAAGCTATGAACAACGTCTGTGGCCAATGAGAAAATTGTAGGAGCTATGAATAACCTTTATGGCCGATAAAAAAATTTGTAGAATCTATATGCAAAATTTAAGGGCTGCGGAACACTCCTCCATCGACAATGTACCTTAAATAAATGTTCGTCCATCTTTTAAGGGAGGAAATGAATTTTTCTTGCAAAATGTGGGGTACGATAATGGAAATTACCATGAAATATTTCGACAAGTCGCATTATCGCTATAGTTTTGCAGACCGTAGGAGAGGGATTAAGCGACTCAAACGCAATTCATGAATAATTCCTTGCTAAACGGGATTACGAGACGTTCACAAGCGTTCTTGCGTGAAAAATAATAATACATCAGAATGCAACGGTGTATCTGGTCGATCGCAATATGCCTGAAACGCATCGGTGTTGTCTCAGATTGCTTTCGATTAGCCGTGTCCACACGTACGGGGACTTACCCTGTAAAAGCGACTCGTTGGTGTTGGACCGACCTCTTTATCGACCGCGGTTTCGACCTCGCTCGCGGTTATCGCTTCCGGGTCGTTGCTTCATGACGGGTCATTTTAAGCGCTGTTCACAATGCTCTTCCGTTGCGCGAGGCATTCTCGTCCTCAACTCTTGTTCCACGACTGTTCTAAACATTTTCTAACCAGATCTCTCTTAATTTCGAAGGAGCTTCGTCTCACAAGTACAGCTTTTTAATCGAAATAAAAATTGTATCAGCTGCACTGCGCAGGAGATGTACAGGGTGTCCCAAAATTGTTGTACCTGAGGAATCATCTCTCTCGAGGAAGTACATTTATGGGACAATTTACGTTCATTGGAGACATTTTCCCGCTGAAATTCTAAAAATTCTCTCCTAATCCGTAATCGGGACACCCGGCCCCTTAAATCACGGCACAGGCAGCGTAATCAGACTCGAATTACCAGTTACAATCCGCCGAAAAATCGGCGTCCACTTTCTACGAAACGCTCGTAATCCACGAACGTTCTCCTCGGGTTCCGATTAATCGGTAATTACTCGAGCGTTATCAAGATCGTCCGGGGTAGCTCTGTTCAAGACTGAGGGATATATCATTAATTTTTGTCGGTGAGTTTTACTTCCTGATCGTCGAGATTTCCTTTTGGCCGGGCAAGCGGGGGGATCCGCGTAAACCGGGGTTAGATTATTTCATCGTTTTTCCATGCGTCCGATAAAAGCGAGACTCGGTCGAGTGAAAGAGGTGGAGCGACGCTTATGCGAAAACCGACGCGACGATCGGATTGCCTGTTACACGGACACGGACAAGCGTCGTTGGAACTGAAGCCGTGTTCGCAATTGGCGACCGTGCGCGAGCCTTGTGTATATGGGTGACGTAAGAAACTTTCGCTCACCTCTACCGGTTACCAGCCGCCGCACTACCTTGCACTTGCATTCGCGGCTATGCAACGCGCGACTAAGAAGAGTGCACGCGGAGATATGCAAGCGCGGCGGCCCGGCCGGCGCGGCGCGGCGCGGCGTGAAACCGAGCCCGTGACTGGTAATTCGCGCGGACAAGTCAGGGCCGGTCAGCAGTTGTTAGCGGCGCTGATTGATAATGACATAGAATCGTCATCGGGGACGGTTTTCGCGCATCCGACGCTGCCCGATTCTGCCATCGGATACGGAGGAAATTTCGAGGAAACACTTTCAACTTGTTTTCGAACATCCGAATAAGATTTTATACATTTATGAGGCGAGTAGATCGAATGCAAAACAGCGAAAGCATTTGGAAGATTTAAAAATATTGCTGAAAAATTTATGAGAAATAAATTGACGCCGGATTTTATGCGTTTATGACCCAAACGATCAACTGTTGAATGGTGAACGGAAACATTTAAAAATATTGTTCAAAAATTCATCACGAAAAACAAATATGTACCGGATTTTATGCATTTGTGGCAAAAACAAGTAGACCAAATTCAAAACCGTGAATGAGAACGTTTAAAAATATTGTTCAAAAATTCATCGAGAAAAAAAATAAATACCGAATTTTATGCATTTGCAACACAAACGAGTAGACCAAAGGCAAAACCGTGAATGAAAGCGTTTAATACTGTTGCTGGAAAAATGGTCAAGAAGTAAATAATTGTTTGCTCGCATGTTTTTGAGAATGTTGAAAATTGAAGTGGCCCTGAAATATTGAAAAATTTGATTTATTACTGACTCTAGCACAGACTTGAAGACCGATGCTACCTTATTCGGTGCATTCGCGAACAGACTCCATCTTCGCGAAAGTATCTGTGACGTGTCAACTTCTGTTGGATTCTTGTCCATCGCTCGGTGTCCGGGGCTGCTGCAACATTCATGGGAATATTCGCATGCAAATTTATTCGTCGTTATTGGATCGCTTATTCTTCCCCCGTTCATCGCGATAGTGGCTCGTTCTCTCTCTCTCTTTCTCTCCCGAGGCGTATTCAAACGAGCGAGTATCTTCTTTCGGCCGATAGGCGATGACGGTGGCAGCGGTAAATCTGGATCGGGTCGATCGGATACCGGGATCTTTCAGCCGCGGGGGATTCCGTGTGTACCCCGTAGCCGTAGCATGTGGAAGGAAAAAGAAAACAGAACGCGGATCGCACGTGCTCCATATACATACACGCGAGAAACGATTCGCTTCTTCGGGAGGCTTAATGACGACCCCGTATGCTTGTCACGCGCTGCTACATGTACGTAGGTAAGACGAGAATGGCGGCGAAAGTGAGGGCAGAGACACCAAGGGAGGTTGTGGTGTTTTCACACGGTGTTTCGAATATGTTACTGTCGTTTCGGTGACCGTCTGCTAAATTTTTATTGCGAGTTGCCGAAGAAGGTCCGAGCGAGACGATTGAGAGAACATGTGTACAGTAATGCCTCGATAGATGTGAGAACTTTCGGACCGGAATGTTACTTATATCGTGTACAAACACGATAATTCTTGATCCCTCATCGTATTAATTCAGAGACCAAGCTTTGTTATTTTTAATTATTTTTTTTATAAATCTTTTACTGAAAGTAAAAGGTAGGTACGATGAAAGATTAATAAAACGATGTTTGAAATTATTGTAGAATAATGATGGAAATAAAATTGTTGAATATCATAA
Source organism: Lasioglossum leucozonium (assembly GCA_028454225.1). Classification (NCBI taxonomy): domain Eukaryota; kingdom Metazoa; phylum Arthropoda; class Insecta; order Hymenoptera; family Halictidae; genus Lasioglossum; species Lasioglossum leucozonium. Next base: position 7,743,348 of record CM052212.1, on the reverse strand, counting down.
TTTCCATTGAAATTCCTAGGAATGAACGCCGTCAACCGCGAGACGGTTATAAATTCTTTATGTCTAACTTTCATTGCAAAACTGTGAGCTATAAATTGCTATCTATCTGCGACGCGTCGGTTAAATTCCGTAGCAAGATTCACGAACGTTGCGCATAACTTTTAATTGTTACTACGTTCAAATACAATCGCATTCGAATATTTTGTGGGAGATTTAGCACTTGTTCGTCGTTTTACACGCGACGAAATGCAAAGGTATTTTCTATTTAATTTTTTTTGCGAACATGCCACAGCAACTGATACTTCCTATCTTTATTAGTCGAACTGCACGTATCAGCTTTCCCACTTCCTGCGTCGACGTTGCACACCACGGTATTCCGTGCAGGATTTCATACATAGTTCCCCAACTTTTACAATTTATAACGGCACACCATTGTTGACAATATATTGTTCCTGTCGACGCATTTGCAATTAATACGGAAATGTGCTTGCGCAAAAGACGAGATTGGTAGGTAAACGCGGGGTTTCTGGGAACAATGAACTTTTCATTTCCTCCACGATTGATATCAAAGCACTGTGAGAATCAATGCGTTACGATGTTCGGAAAATTAATTTCATAGCAATTTAATTTGAAAAATGTTTCTCGACGCTTCGATCGAATATTAAATGACAAAAACAATGTCAAGAGTTCGATGATTCTGTTTGTTCAATTAAAAGTTTCGCTCGGATGAGGTAGCTAGATAAACAATGTGTTGTGAATAAAAATTGATATGAAAAATGTGAAAATCGCGGACGGTATTAAAATTGGAAAAAGAATTGCAGACGGCGCCGAGGTTAAAAGCGATGTAAATACCGAGATTAAAGAAGGAGGTTTCGGTAAAAGCGACGGGAGATGAATGCGCGTCGGTCGTGGCGGCCATTTTGTGTGGGAGAAACAAAACCAGCAGAACGCGGAGCAGTGATACAAACGAAGAATCGTCTGCGGCGAGTACGTATATCGTCCGGCGCGGCGGTACTTTAAATTATACGTGTTCTACAGAGCTGGCACGCGTGATTAACGAGATACTCGTACTTGTCAAATGAGGATGTCGGCCGAAGCGAAAGTGACTGCGAGTAGCGGCCGTGCCGCGCCGCGCCGCGCCGCCGTGCGTCATGGCGCATCGCTTTACTCGGCCGCGCGGAAACTCGCGTTGCAGTCTTCCTCTTCCTGCGTTCGAACTGTTCGCAAATTGAACGTGCACGCGTACACCAGCCCTGAACGATTCTTTGCGAACGATTCTCCTACACCGAAACCACGAAACCAATGGAATTCCGCCGTCGGATAGCCAGACTTCCTGAACGGATGAAAAACCGCTTCCTCCATTCGATTAGAAAGTCCGAAACATAATGAAAAGTAAACTATAACCGTCGCATGGAGATTGCGAGCGCAGGCACGGTTACATTAATTAGCCTCGCGATCGTTATACCGCACCGTGGATGTTTGTCGAAATTTCCATTTCCGGTGACGGGCTTGCGAAAGACGTATTTATTTCGACAATTTTAAATTGTCCATTACTGTAAAAGTGGTTCATAAATATACATACATACAGAGGGAATTCTTCGTTAACGTTTAACGAAAATTTTTATCACCAGACAGCTGATATGATACATTTGTAACAATTAATAGGACAAATACAGGAGTGAAAAGACGTTATGAGAATTTGAGGATATTGTTGTATTCTCGATTTTTTAGAATAATTGAAAGAAGATATGTTTTATTTGCGTTTACACGCGCGGTCACATGAATATAATAGTCCTACACGATCTAAGAAACAGCACGGACCCGAGGGTTTTACTTAGATCAAGGCTTTACTGCAGCGAGTTCTAATTCTACGATTTTGCGTACAATCTAAAATTCTGAACCTTCCTAAAACTTCGTAAAAATACGATACAATTTAATTCTGAATATACCAAGCGTCCGAAAACAGTTAAAGAGACTATGTGCGATTGCCTCGCAATACGGCAGCACAGAATTACCGTGCAGAAGTTTTCTTTGTAGAGGACAGCGGTTCAGGGTTAATTTTGCTACGGAGCAGTTGGCCAATAGTTCATCGATCCCGTTGGGAACCGCTGTATAAACTTTCTAAAACCTGAAGCGTCCCAGCCTACATACCGTTTAAATTTCGACGTACAATGGCCGCAGAGATCATTGCAAGGAGCTGTTCGTCGGCCGCTTGCTGGTCCACGTTCGTCTACTAGGATCGGAAAAGCCACAGGGAAGAGTTCAGTTGTAAAAAGTAATTCCACTCTGATCACCGCAAATGGCGCGAACACGGTTGTTCGTTAATTGATGCCTTAGCACGGCTGCTTTCCACGGTAGCGAATGAAGCTATTAGCACCAACCGGTTGATCCTTTTCTTTCTCTCTCTTTCTCTCTCTCTCTCTCTCTCTCTCTCACGCGATGGTCTCGACCATTTCCATCCTCTTGAAGTCGCGTCCTCAACGCTAACGGGCCACCTAACGTGTACATCGCACGGTTGCGCGAACGCAAAATATGTCGGTCGCAACTTTCTCTTTACTCAGCGGTTCTCAGATTCACTTCCTGATTCTGCAGACGATGTGTATTACGGCTCGGGAATAGTACAGCTCTGGCAACGCGGAACGGCTTCTGAACGGGTTTAGGAAACTCCGATGAAGCTCTTGGTCGCGTTGCGCAACCCCGCCATTGTGCTAACCGAGCGTTTGATTGAAAACGAGTGGAACTCGTCATCGGGCCGCAATGCCGGCAGCCTGAACATTCTAAATTATTTGCCCCGATCGCGTCGCGGGAAATACCTGGATGCTCATTGTCGGGGAAAATGATCTAGCACTGTTTTATTTGAACTCCTGCGTTTGCTCTGTACGAAGTCTGCTTCGAAACTCTGCGCGACAATTCGCAGCGATGCTAAAAGTGAATGGATCAGGATATGGACGACCAGTAAAATTGAAGTATACGACAGAGTGCAAGACTTTTGTAATTTTATTGACTTAATAAAAAGCGTATCTGAGAAATATTTTAGAGAAGCGAGATAAAATATATTTTTTTTCTTAAATTGTTTTTTAAGTCGCGTCAACATTTTGGTTATTAGCGACTATATGTACTATTATACTGTTTGTGTCAGCAGTTTTGTATCCTTCAGGAGCTTCACAAAATTTTCTATCGCGTCTTCTTTAAGATTGTCCCTTAGTGTCGTGCCTATTTTGAACCGGTTGGCTTCTGTATTTCGAGCAGTGTAGTATCAGATGTTCCATTATCGTGTTACAATTAGTTACTTTTGTGTGCCCAATTCTTGGGTATAGTTACTTGTTCTCTCCTTTGCAATTTGTTTTATTTTGTTTTTGGAATGAATTGTTCGACAGGTTTTTAATGTGGCGGGGGTGCTGTGTTGTTCCAGCGTGATCATTGAACTAAAATATTCATATCAGTAATAAATATTACCAGCGACATGTCTATAAATACTAAATTAAGTAATGATAAATCAATAATATTTCGAACGACCGTTGCGCCGACTCCGGAGTTAACTAAAACTCGCAGTAAGGGTCGAAGGATGAAATTTCGTATTTTTAGTATCAGCGCCGCTGAAAATAAATCACGTTGACCTTATGACCTTCGGGGCTCGTGACTCGGCAATCTATAGGTGAAAAAATTCAGGAAAGGAGCCCACCTTTAGGGAAGCGAAAATTTGAATATAGGGGGATAGTTTTACGAGACGTGATCGAATCGTGCGTGCTTCCGGCGGCGGTGGAACGCGAGTCGGATACTGCGGCGCGAACAAAAGGACGGGACCGAACGTAAACAAATAGGAAATAGAAGGAACCAGGGGGGAGGGGAAGAAGGAATATATTGTTAGGGAACCGTGGCCGTGGGGTGGTGGGCGCCGGGGGTAGAGAGAAGGTGAATTTAATCGAGCCCGTCTGAGAGGAAAGGGGAAAGTGTTGTACGAGGAAGGGAGACGCAGGAGGGAGGAACACTCGCCGCCGGAGAAAGCCGTGTTCGGCTTCCACGGGGTTAACGCACTCGGCGTTATACTGTCTTGCGACTAACGATGATGTTTCTACCATTACGTAAACCCAGCAGCGCCAAAGCGGGCACGGGACACGATCCTTTCTCTCTCTCTCTCTCTCTCTCTTTCGCACGCTCCGGCCGGATTGGAAATGCTGTTCCTAGTATTAAGGAGAGAGTTGCTGCTGCGAGCGTTTCGCCGACGGTTTTTGGGATATTCCTGAAAATCCGCGACCCCTGATAGTCTCTCCCATTCGCGTCCTGTGTGAACGGTAGACCGATGTTCTGCGCTTTGAATTTCACTCGAGCCCGTTTTCTTTCGTTCAACCCTCCAGCGACCGCGGTTGCACACCAACAAGCGTGCGGAATTTTATTGTGCGAGGATTATTAGGTACGATACGCTTTTCTCCATTACTTGCTTACCTTTTCGAAGGGGAGGATATACATAAGAAATATTAATATAATGAATAATATAATAAATAGTAATCTTTTTAATTCCTTAATTAAGGAACTGTGTAATGTTGATATTCCGGGTCAAAATAGACCCAGACTCCGCCGTCGCAGGGTTAATCGACGTACTGCTACAACATCTGTATAATATCAAGCGAGAATTAGAAAATTGATGAACATTATCTTGGAAATTTTTCTTTGAATATCTTTAATTGACTTATCTTTAAATTTCGTTGGAATTTCTACATACAATTGTTGTAATTTTCCCTTGAAGAACAGCTTGGGTTGCACGCCCTAACCAATGGTTCAACTAACATTCTGGAAATTTTCTAAAATTATTTTTTTTGGTCAAAGAGAGCACGAACAAGAAAATTTGTTAAAACAGTAGATCCATGCAAAGAAGATTAACGAGTAGCCAAAAAATCAAATTCACCGGTTGAGTAATTTTTCTATTTACATTTCATATCTTTTTTCAGAGCATGATTTAAAGCGTCAGGTTAAAAAATAACAAAAGACTCGAAATTTTTTCCGATTCAGCAGAACATTCTCAAGGGGTTGCGCCGTCGAGTCACGCGAAAATAAATCGATTTTTCGAATCCTGAAGGATCAGTCTCGCCACTTAAACCAATTGGTATCGTGGGCGTTAAACGCGTTACCCGATCCCCCACACGTATCATCCTCTCGATTCATCCCTATCTGCGATCGAAACCGAATTTCCACGGTCGGCTGCGTCATGCAGAAAACAAGTTCGCCGGGAGAGTGCGTGTCCCTGGCCCTTATGCGTGTATTCGACGGAAGAGGAAGAGAACGAGGAAGAGAGACGAGGGTGTGTGGGGGAAGGGGGGAGGGGAAGCACACCGTTGGGAAGAATGGGATGGGGAAGGGCGCCCTTGCCCTTGGCATTGCCGCTCGATACGAATAGTCAGGGCTGTCCAAAACGGTGCCGAGCCAATTTAACGTGCGCGTAAGCATCGCGCACGAATTCCCGCCGGACTCCGGCTGGAAAGAGCACGTCAATTTCCGTATCTGCGTTAAATTTCCACTGTTGTTTCCACGGACCCCCGCGTCACGCCTTTTCTCCATTATCGGAAGAATTACTAAACCAGTAGCAAATTATTCGTTCCGTTTCAGAATAATTGTTTCGATAGTCGACCATTTCAGGCCAGCGGTCGGCCATATTATGCGCTGTTATTGTTATTATATTATTTTCTGAATGTTATTAACCCTTTAACTGCGGGTAGTTTTAGGACAACCAATCGCTCTAAACGGAAGAAACAAATAACGATAAGAAAAATAAAATGAATATAAGTATATAATTTAAAATTATATTACTGAAGTGATATTCTATTTTAAAAGATTATTTTTATTGTATTTATTTTATTTTTATTTTAGAAAAATTAACATGTTTTTTATACATATACCACACCCGCCTCTGGTTATAATTTTAGTATATGATTTACGAAGCAATTAAAGGGTTAATATTGGGAAAAAAGAAGTTTCAGTTAATTATTTTCATAATATTTTCTGAGTCATTTAAAAGAAAAATAGAAATTGAATAGAAATATGATTTGTCTCTCGATAATATTATATAATTTACAACACCTTTTAATTTGACCAATGTCTTCACAGTTTTTTATCACGCCTACTGATAATTTCTCTGATAAAATTCGCAGTCCGGTAATAGATGATTTTAAAAATTGGTGCAACAAGTACACCAGAAGCCGCACAAGACGGACCGCGTTCGATGGCTTCTGCAAAATCGAAATTTAATCGTGGCAGAGGCGTCTTCAGCTGGTCTTTTGGGAAGGCAGTGCGTGGTATACGCATGCCCTCGCCCTTGCCCTTGGTCGATACTCATCCCCTCGATGCCACCTTTTTTTTCCCGAGCGAACGCCACCCTTCGCGTTGGGTGCTCTCCTTGGTCGACCACGTGGCGGCCACGTGGGCTCGAGTTGCTCGGAGTGCGCAGGTGCAGCGACGCCGCGTGGGGGTGGCTACATCCCTCGACACAGGGTGAACGGACTCCAGGAAAGTAGGCTAGGCGTGGCCTAATTGCAAATCTCCGATGCTTAATCGAATCATTAAAATCATTTTCGCGCGGCCCGCCTCTTGTCGACGGTAATTAGCGGGAACCGAGTGATTCGCCTCGAAATAATGAAACATTTGTTACACAGGAAATCGTTAATGATTCAGCCTGCGTTACTGGAGTCTCGCTCGTCTCACGTTTCCTGTGCTACAGCGGACGATAACGAATCTGGTTAGTTTGCTTACGTAGTCTGGTTTCGCCCGGACTAACGAAAGTTAGAAAGCTTTCGACCTGTTACACTGTGTCGGGATCGGAATTCAAATGGTTATTCGCGAAGATTGGATAATTACTCGATAGAACTGGTGTTGCGAGGAAATATTTGATGTTATGTTCGATTACGTGATTTTATTTGAAACACTGCTCTGCACCTTCAGTTGTCAGCTGGCAAGTTTCGAGATAGGTGCATATATAAATTTCTGCACTTTCGTATCAATATTATTTGCAAACACCTCAGTGAGAAAACCTAGTGGAACTGTTAACTAACAGTGACAGTGATGTAGTACCAACAACACAATTTACGAGCAAATATTAATTCTGGATTTTTAACAATGTGTAAGTTAACACGCCGATTGCTATGTTGGTCATGATTGGGTAACGCAACTATAAATCTGCATTTAAAAATAAACATTTGTCGTAATGCAATCGTGAAAAATGGATTTCGGTAAAATCTGGGCGAACTAAACGGCTTGACGGAATATTATCAATGTGATAAACGTTTTAGATATCATTTTATAAATATAAGTGTGAAATACAAGTTTAAATAAAATTATTTAAAAAATAATTAGATGCCTGTACAGCTCAGTATTGTCGAATTTTTATTTCGCATAAAAATTTGCAATCTATACAACATTTCGTTAAAAAATTTCTTCCAATATTTTTCAAAAAAATAATATGTAGTCATATTGTTTGCATTTAAAGAAAAATTGAAAAACTGTTGGACAGAAGCTGACGGTTCATCGATTAAACAAACGTGCGAAATAGAATATACATTTGTCTACAGTGCGAGTCTGGCGGTATTGATTTTTTCCGGCAGAATCGAATTCACGAAGCCACGGTTTAATCCGCGACGTTCTCACCGGTTCGGCGACAAATCGGAACCTTATTCCCTTCGAAGGTCAACGACCTTGATCGGTTCTCCCGCTGGGGTCGAGGCCCTCTGTTCGGCCGTGAACTATGAATCAGGATGCTCTTTAGGGGTCGGCTCACCGACATCTGGTTTCGCTAACAGCCTCGCGTGATTAAGCCGATCCATTGTTAAGCTAAAGTGATCGGCAAGGGATCCGGCAAAATTTATCCGCTGTCACCTAAACTTTTCTCCAACATAACTAAAAAACTACGATGGCAATCTTTGTAAGACAGCAGGTGGTATGCTGCGAAGTTCAAACATGATTTACAAACAATTCTGCGAAGTAACATGTAACACTTTGCGATGTTCACAAAATTTAAAGAATAAATGAATCAAAATTTTTTTTTATAAATATAAAGCAAATGGGAATTCAGCGATAACGCGCCAAGATCAACTGCAATTGTGTATTCCTCGGGGACCTCCTCGGCTCTTCTTCCATGGGTCTAACGCTTCCTCGCATTTTACCGTGTTCCTCCGGTTCCCAGAACGCTGCGAAGCGCTATGATATCTCTCTAGACCCTTTTTAAGCTACGACGGGCGCAGTTACGCGCAAAGGAAACTGTTCTGAAGCGACATTTAAAATGTCTGAAGCATTCCGAGACTCGAAAGTGCCCGAAAATATCAAGATATCTGAAATGATTTTCCGAATGGAGCAAAAAATCCTACAGTCGTGTCAGGGGAAGTATTAAACCGAGTCTGACGCGTTTCTCGCTCAGTTTTGTGCGTATACAAGGTGTTCCAGAAATGTCGGAGAACCTTAAAAGGGGTGGTTCTCGAGGTAGTAACTTTTCCCTTTGCGAAAACGCTATTCGCAGCTTTGTTAAGGATTTATTAACGAAGATTTTTGCGAAGGAAAAAGTCACTCGAAATGATCCGAGGAACCACCCCTTTAAACGTTTTCCGACATTTTCGGGACACCCTGTACGATCATTTTGATTCAAGGAGAAACGAAAACATATTCTAAGATTTTTGAATGATATAAATTATTCGTTGTGTGAGATATAATATATTTTCGGAATTCTCTAGCTAATTTACAAGTAACTTGTCGACGGATTAGGTATTCTGTAAAACCGCCATATTAAGAACTTAATAAGCTGGTGGCTGCTGAAGCAAGTTTGTACATTGCTGGCAGCTATTTTCCAGAAATTATAATATCGAATCTGGTTAATCCTAGCGGGAATATTTTTCCAAGAGAGTGAGAGAGAGAGAGAGAGAAAAGGTAAAAAAGAGGTTAAACTTGGAAATAACATTCGCGATCTCGCGAAGCAGGCAAGGTCGAAGGAAACCGCTTCCCGAGCGAAGTGATTTCACGGTGAGCACGCACTTAAGCGAGGACAGCCGCGTGTGCGTATACCTGTCGCAACGTCTTGACGGTTCTTTAACGACCTTAACCTTTTTCGGAGGGCGAGGCCGTTGTGAAAACGGGAACGAATCGAAACGCTAGCTTTTAGCTCCTGTCGAAATGAGGTCGGCCAAAACACTTGGTCATATATCTTTTCTTTTTTCTGTTACAGGTAAGCCAACATCATAATTTTCGGATCCGAACGATCTCTATCCTATGACCCACGTCGATACCATTGTAAGTAAAATTATTCGCCATTTTAGTCCCTTAAATCTATTTAAATAGAAATATTCTATTTCAATCGTTCGAAAGTAGTGTACTTATCGGTGTAGTCCTACGCTTCGCATACGCAAAGCCCTCTTGTGCTAATTAGGTATAAGATCTTGAGCACCCTTTGAGGACGATTGTCGATACACTGACGACAATGCAATCAATGCACCTAATTCGTGAAGTTGCAAACGCACAATTTACATATTGTTCATTATTCAACACTAAGTTCTCTGAGGAAAATTTTAAAAATCCTCGTCCGCAAAGGGTTAAGTGTAACTAGACTGCAGATTTTTATGCAAAAAATACAAAATTTTTCTTACTTTATTCTACGTAAAAATTTACGCTACTTTTAATAATCTTACCACGTCTTTAAAATAAGACATTGCTGCCTTTTACCCCTTTCACTGCTTCTTAATTTCAGCTGTTAATTTTTATTACAAATCCATAAAATCTGCAGTCTAATTATATATTGTCGATGTTTCTACACTTGTAAGTCGTACAATCTTGTAGTAAAATAATCTGAATTTATTGAAGCTCTCAATGCGGTGAATGATATCTTAATTGATCTCAGTTTCTCTTTTATGTACGAAAGTAACCATTTACAAACATCCGCAGTCTGATTATCAATTATCCTAACCCAAGACCTTGATTGCATCCCCGAAACGCGTATGACGCTATTAAATTCATTATTCTCGGAGTAAGTTTATTTCACTTACAATTTCATAAATTCAAAATTAAATTATAATTTTACAAATTCGTTTTCCGAATTTCTGTTATCATTCCGTTAAAACGCTTCACCAACAAAAATTCCAGTCTCGATGTTATTGACAATACCGGAACGGGTATAAATTATTTATAAATTCCATGACACAAAGATACCATGTATCGGTGTTTTATTTTTAATCGAATGATACCGTCACGGATCAAGAGGAACATAATAAAAACAACATACGGATAAAAATATTTATAAACAACGTTTCATCGCTGATTTTCAAGTGGCCAATTTCAATCAACAGTTACTTGTATCAGGTACAATAAGAAAATCAACATTGTTCTCCAAGAAGTAAGTCTCAAAATCTGTGAAAAAGATTACTATAAAATTCTCAAAAGCACGCGCCTCGCGAGAAAATTGGAAATAGAAATATAAGACAATTATAAAACTGCTGGTGGCTAAGGTACGAACATCTCCGAACACCTCGGTGGCAATTCGAACCTCTTCGAAGATATAGGTCGTCGCTTTCGCGTTGGATCCGAACGCGGCAACAAAAGAGGTGGATCCTTCATTCCGAAGAAATTGCCGGCGATCTCTAAACCGCCTAAGGGCAAGATGGTAGCCCTCTGTTGGCCCGTCTCTGCTCGTCGGCCGCCGGTTTCTAATTCCGTCTTTTTCATAACCGCTCTATACCTGCTTCTTAATTTCGGACGCGTATCCGCGGGGTCAAGTATAGTCCGGGACAAGTTCTCAGATTGGTCGTATCGGTGGCAGAAAAAAAAAGGGAGGAGGGAAGACGAGGGTGAGGGGCGGAAGGGTGGAACGGGAGAAGAACGGAGAATCGGAATCGAGTGTATACGAAGGGTGAACGACCGCGAGGCAGGGGCACTAGGCTGCTACCCTCTGCGACGAGAGAGAGGCTCGCACGGGGGTCGGACGTCGTCTAGAGCGAGACAGGAGAGAGTAGGAGAGAGCCCGGAGAGGGAAGCTCCGATAGAGTGAGAACGCGTCAACCTCCCTCCCGCAACCCCCCCTGCTCGTTGCTTCTCTCTCTCTCTTCTCTCTCCTACAGCGTGCCCACCGAAGAGGATCAATACGGACCACGTGGTGTGGCAGTAACGCCACAGAGAACGACGAGCCTAACCCTCGTGCACGCAACAACCTAAACCCGAAACTGGGAAAACACGAGGACTCCGTACCGACTGGTGGGGTGGGATGGGGTGGGTTGGGGGTGACATTTTCGACGGAAGCTTTTTGACTTTCCCCGGCCCGGGGGGAGCCACGCTTTTCCCGTCCGAAGTCTTTCAATGTCGGCGTGGGACCCAGGGTTGCCCCCGCTAGCTAATTTTCCGATGTACTATTTTTCGAACTCGTTGCCGAAGCCTCGAAATAACAGACTTAGTGTATATACTTCTTCTTCTTCTTTTTATGTTTTGATGTTGGGCTGCGAGGATCGCGACGACAATGTGAGAAAGGTTCCGAGAAAGTGTTTTCTAATAAAGCTCCCACGAAAGTCCGCGGCAGATCCTATTTTTGGTCAGCTATCGATCGCGTTACCCTCTTCGTGCGCTCGATTCACTCCGGGCTGAAGCCCGCGTTAGTTTACCGACCAGGAACGGCCTTTATCTTTCTGGGACACGGAGTCATCGGTGCACAGTGGCTGATCTGCATCGATGATCTTCTGACCTCGAGGTATACGTAGTCACGGGCCGGGCTCGTTGAAGTTCGTCGATCGGCTACGGCCGCCCACTTGTCCTGTCACCGAGCCAAAACGTCGTTATTAGCGGCCGTGTTAAAACCGGAGGAACAGCGTTGCAGGTATTGCCCGAGCGATTTCTGGACGGCTATGGAATCGAAAGAGGGGACCAATCGCTTTCGAGATATCGGACGGAGGGAACCCTTGCGATAACGTCGAAAATGGCCGCAGCAAATAAATGATAAGCCGATCGCCGATAACGCATGGAGATCCGGAATGTGCATCGTCACTTTGTTCCCATGAAATACCTGGCTCTATTCTCGAGATTACTTTGACTGTTCTCATCGAAGTGTAACGAGCAATTAGCGTCAACGACGATTAATAGAATATCGTTTACGATTAGAGAACGGACACGTTCAACGTTGCTCTGGGTCAAACCAGACCCGAGTACCGCCTCCGAGTAACGCAGACAATTGTTATTTCCGTAAAAATCCGCGGTCTGGTAATTCATTTCTACAACGGAGGAACTCATCGGAAACAATAAAAGTTATAAATTTCAACAATCGAGAACGGGTAATACGTTAGTTTTATAACAATCGGCGCACTTGACAACGAATAGCATCACAGTAACGCCGGAAAGTTCAAATGCCAGTGTACTTCGCGGTGACGTCTCCGCGACTAAAAATCAGTGGACGTTCCTCGAGGGTTTTGTTAAAAAAAAAAAGACGACAGAGAAAGAGAGAAAGAGAGAGAGAGACGGAAGGAATGTGTTTTTAGCACACTCTTGTGTTCATTAAGGCACTCTAACCCTCGCGAGTTATGCGCCAGCATTTCTCCTATAACGAACACAGCCACGGCCAGCGAGAAGAACACAAACACGAAGAAAGAGGGTGTAAAGCCTACCCTTGTAGATTGCTTTGAAGGAGGGTTGCTATTACGGATGGTTTCATACATTGCACACCCCTGACTTCGAGTCTAGGTCGGTCATTCACCCCGTCACCATCCCCCAACATTACCCGACAACCCCTACCAACCGTCCACCACCCTTCGGTAACTGACGCCCCTCTCCCGCTCCCACTTTTACCACCCCTATCCGCACGGTGACGTCACTGAAGTGCTTGCTGCTTGCCGCCCCCCCCCTCACATTTCTCTTCCCCCTTCTCCCCATCCCCCTCTCGCCGCTGCATCCACCTCTACCGGCGGGAAATCCTCCCTCCGTGATATATACCGGGAACATCGACGGTGGTGGGAGGGTGACGAAGAGGCAACATCGACAGTGGCGTATAGAATAAAGGGGTGCGTGGAATTTAAAGATTCACCTTCGATGGGGCCGGCAGTGTGCTAGTGATCTTGTATCGAGCCGTATGAACCCGAGGTGAGGAATAATATTACTGTTAGCCCCCCGGATGAATGATTAACCGCTGCCGCTCTTTCCATTCGCCCTCTTATGCAAGCAACCTGTGTACAGTCGACACTGTTTGTTATTGTACCAGCAACGTTGCGCTGGGGGAATAGCAGCGCAATTTTCAAGGATAATGTCATTCGATTTAACAGGGTTCGCGTACGATTTTTTTTTTTTGGACATGTTCTTGCAGAGTTCTGCACTTTTCCAACAATCCGACGACGAACCCTCATCGCTAGACTGCGGATCCTGCAAAATAGAAATTGTTCAAGTCAATTCACGAAAATTGAAAAATATATTTTCTGTTTGAAGCACATTGAAAACTGAAAAATAATTGATTTTTTTGTAGCGTCTTTTCAATTTTGTTCTTCATCTTATTCGTCTTTGTCGTAAATGAAACAAATCCGCAGTCTATCGCAATGCTTAGGATCACTGTTTGTTTGTAAATTTTTTCGAGGCATCGCTAAAATTGGTCATTTAACTCTCGTTCGCTTTCCATAAATAATTGCATAAAAGAGACCAGAATGGCAATTCAACCATTTTTGTTCTACACGATAAATCAACAAATTGTTTCATTTCATCAAATCAAAATTTCGTCAAATACATCTTACAGCATAGATAAAAATCAATAATTTTACACTATGTGAAAATAGCGAATGGGTGAATTTTCACTCTGGGGAACGTTAAAAAGGTCAAATTAAAATTAGTTAAAAGGCTGATATTAGTTAAATAGTCGTGTAATGGTGGTAATTGAAGAATGCGATCTGTCGCGTTAGAATCTTCCTAAAAATTTACCGAGGTACTTTGAAGTATACAGGGTGTTCCAAGAAGAGTGTAGGAAGAAGAACGTGGCGATTCCTGTATAGCTGAACAATTTTCTGTTTAAGCGATTTCAAGGAAAAATTGGAAAATTGTTCAGTCACAAGAGCAGTTACCATACTCGCGGAACTATGCTGCACACCTTCGTAAAGACGTAACTCCGCGCCTCGACTTTCGATTTCTTGATTGACAAGCAAACCCGCGTGCCGCCTGTCCCACGAAGTGCGAAATGTATGTCTAGTTCTCCTCTCTCAAACAAATTTACGGAAGTGGCGTGCTCGCTGGAAGTATAAAATTTTAGCCTCATTATCATTCGATTATGCTAACGCGGCGGCGCTCGTGACGCTGGCACCTTTCTCCGCGTCTCGTAGCTTTCCAGCTTGTTGACAACTTATCAATTTCGTTCCTGGTGTCGTTTAATCGGATAGCTTGCGTTTCGGGGCTGCGTGCACTGCTGCTAGACGGAGATTATTTGCTTGAAAAATGCATCGGCGCATTAATTACGTATGATCGACGGCGTTCGAGAATAAGAAAACAAGTGGAAAGTTGACCGATACGTAAGACTGGAATCATTCTTACCGGTTGATCACGCGTTGCGTGTCTACGAGGGGAAAGAGTTATTTGAATCTGTTAGGACACGACAAGTTTTATGCATTTATAATGTTTACGAACGTGGAATGCGTTATGGCCTTTGCCCGACGTATGCTGTGTTCGTTGGGATCGCGGGAATTTTATGGCAAGAATGAGCAGGTGTCATTCGAAACAGTAAAAAAATTAGAAGAATTTCAAAATACGTTATTTAAAAAAAAAAAAGTTAAAAATATTTGAAAACAGTTTTTTGAGTTCCTTATTGCAATTCAGCTAGAAAATTTTTAGGTTTTGCAGTTGTCAAAACAGTAAAATAATTAGAAGAATTTAAAAGTACATTATTTTCAAAGAAATAGTTAAACATATTAAGAAAGAATTTTTTAAACTGCTTATTGCAATTCAGCTAAAAAATTTTTAGGTGTTGTATAGGTGTCAGTGATTTAAAAGTACATTATTTTCCACCTATCGATCATATTGAGAATGAAAATAAATTTTTGTTTCACCCCAGTTTGTTGCAATTCAGGTAGAAAATTTTTATTCTGCACAAAAAGGATTTGTCTAGTCATTACGTTTTAATATATTGTTATACGTTCATTATTGACAAAAATTAAGTACAATTTGAAAGAATAAAAAGAATTTAAGAATATTGGCGCATTGTTTTCGGTTTACTGAAATTATTAAAGAGATATTTTTTATTTGGTCCCAATTTCTTACAATTCCCGTAGGCAATCTGTATTCCGCATAAAGATCTGCGATCTATTCATTACTGATCCTCCGTATGTCGGAGTCATTCGCGACTCCTAGGTACCTTCGTTCGAAATACGACGAAAGCCGATCCCGAGCGATTGTCTTATACAAAACTGTATCAGTGAAAAATCGGTGTGAGCCAGGAATGACTCCGGCATAGACTCAGAAATTGCATGAGGGTTAATAAATTCTGGAACAACGTAGATATTTGGAAACAACAGGAAACAACTCGTAAAATGGTGAACACGATGAGGAAATAAATATCGGAAATTGTGATAAGAACGCAAACGCGCGTCGACTTTCTCGAAACACCTCACGGTATAGTCGGTAGCACCGTGTCCCTTTCGATAAAGCGACATAACATCGTACCTTGGCTAACAGCTTCTCTTAGGTCGCTAACTTTCTCTCGTCTTCGCTGCCGACCGACACATCTATCGTCTATCGAGCCCGCCGCGTAGATAATCGTCGGTTCTGCCCACTATTTATGAGTCAACTGTCGTCAACGTTCAACAACAAGGCGAGTGTCACAGCTACGTCATCGTGCATTAAACGCCGTGAACTTCGCTTCAGCTACGAAATCGAACATTTTGTAAGAAGTTTCGCTAATTTTTTTTTTTTTGCAACGTACCTGGCATTTCGGATATGAATAAAAGAAAATTATGAAAAGCCTAGAACTTTCGCATACATATTATTCCGTTTATCGATAGGTGCGAGAACTAAATAAACGCTCCGATGGATTTCGCTGAAGACTCCGATTTTACTGTGTTTTATGCACTCGGGCCCACGGTAATCGCATGAATTTCGCGGTCCATCGATTGTGGCTTTTCGGCGGCAAAAATGCGAGACTCGATGAGAACCGCTAGCCGAGCAAGGCTGCGCCGCGCAAAAGGTGAATGCATCGGCGCTTCCTACATTTACGCAATCGATCCCTCGAACATAGTTCGCACGTAGGAATCGCCGTGTTCGCGCGCGCGTACACGTGTGCACATATGTATGTATCTATCTACACGCGTATTCGAGCGCACACGCAGAATGATCGCGATATCGTGCGAACTCGAATGTGGAAATAATCGGTTCTCATGGGTCTGCAGCCCACTCTCATTCAGAGACCAGCCGACAATGAGTCGTGAATGAAGGATCTATTTGATCCAGGCGAAATAAAATAAGATACTGTTCAATAGACGTCAAGGATCTCGATTTAAAAATCATACGTACACGGGAAGATTTATGTTGATTTCCACTTTCTCAAGTTGGCTGATGGAGGTCGGACAAGGAAAAAGGGTATTCGGTTTTCTTAGATCGAATATTTACTGAACAACGTCGAGTCTGATTAATTTGATATTGAATATTCAAAGCAGATCGATCGAAATACAATATTCTTACATAATTCTTCGAGTGTTCTTGCTGTATATACTGCAAAGAGTGCATTTCGAAATATTTCGCGAAACAAGATGTCTTATAAAATGTTTCGAAACAATCGAAGTTTTGGCAAAATCTCAAAAGTCAATCCGCGCGAAACGACTGTCCGGCGAACTGTTTTATTGGCGTAAATCCTTTTATCCATCACCGGACAAAACGTTGAGTTACGATCGAAAATCATAATCTTCTTACGTAACGGTTTTCTCTACCGCGCATTCGAAGATTTCGATGCAACCTCGATATCGCAGAGATTATTTCGAGCTGCCGCCGGCTCGCGTTGCCAGATTCTACATAGACGAGTTCGGGAATAGTATCGACGGAATATTACGATCAATGGAGAAGTTGCGTTGGACGTTTCGAAACGGTGCCTCCGTTGCCGGGACGTCTGCCATTTTCTATTCTCCATTGAATTTGTTGCAAAGTATATTTCTGACGGCGCGATGCGACTTATTTTTCATCTGACCTAGTCTGATTGTTTACAGCTTGAAACATAGGCGCGATTTAAGTTCAATTACGAAACGTAATTAAATCAGATGTTTTATTATTCATTATTTACCGCGAAAGTGTCCTCTTTATATAGCAAACGAATAAATTTAATTAATAAATACACCCACTGAATGTTGACTGAAGGCCAAATAAAAGGGACTTATTTTTTACATTATTTAAAAGATGTAACTACATTTTACAATTTTAATTACATCATTATTAGTAATTTGTTAAATTCTAGACATTCACTTTTCGTGAGAACTATTGCTTCTTTATTCATTCAATTATTGAACTTTTTATTACATAATACATTTCTCATAAATTGTTTTACAAGAAAAAATATATCTCTCCGATGGAAGACTTCTCGAATGATTAATAGATAATAGAACTTTTGTTACAGCGTTGCTACATTAGTAGAATATTTGTTTCGTTGCGTGCTTTGTTGTAAAAACAGCGAGCGCGGCCAGAAGTCCAGTGACTTCGATGCGTGGTAACATAGTGTCGCCGGTGAAGATGTGTTGGTAAATTAAAGTAATCGACGTACGATCATTACCATTGGAAATATTAGTAACCTTATAATATTCTATAATCGAATGTTTATTATAAATATTGTCTACATAATTTTCGATCAATTCGATTTTCAATTTAAGAATTCGAGGAAAAATCTGCGAGATTGCGAAAGATTTCGAAACATCTCCGAGATCGTCATCGATCAAATTTCGGCTTGTAAGCTTGTCAACGCGCCGTCTCTGCTAATTACGATAGAATTTCGGCGAAGTGCATGCACGAATAAGGCCGTGAAAGTTTCATCTTCAACGGGGCTTATCGGGACTGGTCTCCGGAATTTCCTTCTTACCCAAATTCCCCTGCGTGTTACAGTAATAAATTCAATGATACGAATCTCAGAATAACACGGTGAAAATTAATTCGGAACACTTTGTGTGTGTGTCAAGAACGGAGGCACTGCCCGATACGAGAAAGCGTTCGAGATCGAACGAACTTTATGAACGAACTTCGACATATCGATGACATCAATTATATATATGATTCTTAAGATTGCATATAATTTAATTATGTACGAAATTATACATGAAAAAGGTTAGAGGTGAAGAGTATTCGGTTCGAAGGGGCAAACGTGGTGATAGGGGAAAAGATGTTCTCAAGGTTATCTTTTTCGAGATTTCAAGGTCATCTAATATTTTTTTCTAAATATTAGAAGCAACAGGCGACTCATAAAAAAAAATATATTCAACGATACGTTGACCTTCACATGACCTTTCTGGGCAACGTTAAGTTCTCCCAAAAGTGGAGTTTTCTCCAGAATTTAGAAAAATTGGTTCACTGAACGACGCGTGAAGAACATTGCAATTGGCACTATCTTTTCCATATTTTCAACGTAGACCCACATAAAAAAGCTGTAGAAAAAAACTTTCATTATTTTCGCTGCAATTTTGACCAATTTTTCTGATCCTACCAGTATATCAAAAAAATCCCATAAAAATGTTATTCCGTTTCAAAGAGTCCAATTTCGAGTTTGCTGCTTTTCCGCTGAAAAACGCAACTCTGTCGATTAGAATTCCGGATTCGGGAGCTGATCAGATTTTCCTAGGCACGACGGTTCGATGCAGTAAGGCTGATGGGCATCGAGATTCGCCTAGGTGACCTGAGCATGCCGATTCCGGTCGGCTGATCGAGTTTCTGGTGAAAGCCGGTGCTCGGTGGCCCTTGACCTTCCCTCGGCCGAATTCCTCGACCGAACCGAGCGCTCGGCGAGGACTCGTTTCGTAACGAGGCGAGCGTGGCGGCCATTAAGGCTAAGTTTCGTCGGGTGGCCGGTTGCGCGGGTGAAAGGCTTAAATATTCGCGGAGAGGAGAGGAGAAATGGAGAGAGAAAGAGAGGGAGAGAGAGAGAACGAGCTTGAAAGCGAGCCGTGACAAGCGAAAACGAAAGGATTCCCTGTCGCGAAAGGCTCTCCGGGCTCTTCGTGTCCCCCTGGTTGGCTTCGCGTTCGCACGTGAGCCCGGCGTTACAGCGGGCCGGCGCCGGGCCGCTGCTTTCGCAAGACTTTCCCCATTGTTTAAAAAATAAAGCCGCTACTCGCGGCCGTCCCGAGGTCGTTCAACCGCTCCGAACGCGCGTTTTAAAGAGGTCGTTCAACCTCTCTTTTTCTCTCTCTCTCTCTCTCTCTCACTCGCTCTATCGCTCCCGTGCCCTAGCAATCGTTCGCGATCGCCGTTTGAATCGGATTCGTTCGGCACCGACGCGAATTTCTCGATATACATCGGAACGGCGACAATTAAGACCGATTTTACGGTTTTCGGGGACTCGACTTGTTAAGTGGTCTGCGCGAAAGTCGTGAAAGACTGTTTCACGGAGTTTATGCCGATGTCTTTGGAAGTCTTGAACGCAATATTTCGCGGAGATTTAAACCTCGGGTGTGGAGCTTTCGAAAATGATGGAAGCGAGCCAAAATGACCCAACGTGTAAATGTTATTATTTCTTAAAATCAGGATTTGTGCCCCTCCTATCAATATGTAGTAGATACTTCATCGTTCATATTAGAGTGCTGATTATTGCAACAGTGTTGAGTTGAAAAGGCCGATTGTAAATATACACGTGCAGATCTCGTTAGTCTCGAGTTAATAATATTTTCAATAAAAATAGCCAATAAATAATTACACTGAAATTTAATTTTGTAGAAATTGTTTTGAAATCCGCACGACCCATTTCCAATGGAGAAAGGTTAAAAGACAGTTGGCCGCGCGACGTCTCGCATTCGTTCGTCCAAGTTCAGCGAAGTCACAGCCAAACTTCGGATCGATAATGTAAACCAGTTGACATACCCGTGAGACCCCAACATTCCTATGTCCACCGAGCGGACAAGAAGAATTGTAAAGTATACCATTAACCTCGTGTTTCGAGTACACGCTCGACAAACAAGGCCGAAGGACAGTCCTGGCATAGTCGGATTGACCTAACTTCCCCGGATGTTCGGTGCCCAGGAGTCTGGAGCACCGCGTCAATGACCAGTTCGCATCGATTCTAAACGATTCGTGCCCGTCGGCTGGTTAGAAAAGAGAATTGTGCCAGGCTTGAACGAAGATCTCACTGCCACCCGGATTCGCCAGAATTAAGACTTGTCCCCCCACTCTACCTCTCAGGCTACGCCTACTCTTCCCCTTCTACCGCGGCCCGGTCACGTGACCGATCCAGCATCGACAGGGAGAGGGTAACTGCTTCCCCTCAATTCGTGCTCCCTCCCCTCGTCTAACGACACCGATGCCACCTGTCCATGTATCTATGTACGTACGAACAAACCACCTGCGAGTTATTGCATTCCAGAGTAAAAGGGACAACTATTGGAAAATAAGCTATTAAAGAATCGTTGTTAAAGAAATTCCTAGCCCGTGTTCAGCGTGCTCGAGCATGGCGCGTGTTCTGCGGCCTGTACTCCCGAGAACTTCATTTTTAAGGTGAGACACGTACCAGCTCCGAGTTCAGTTTACTTTGAAACGGACTCAAGTGCGAGAGATACTATGTTGAACTTGCGGAGGTAACTCTCGTGTGGACACGTGGAATAATGTCTGAAAACCATCGGAAGGTACACGCGTTGCTGGAAATGGTGGCATTATTTGTATTTGTAGAATTTCTGGGTTTCCAATCGTTTTACTAAACTCACAGGACCGTCTAGATTTTTCGCGATGTTTACAACAATAAAACAACTAACGTTGTCGGCGCTACAGGTTCTATCCAGTGTTAATAATTAGCAGTAATAATTAGTCAGTACATTGCCTACCAGTGTCATGTCAACTTGTACTTTTTAAAATCTTTGCCACCACTAAATATGTAGAATTTGTTTAAACACAACAAACAAAAATTTTCTCTTGACAATGATCCATATCAGGAACGAAACGTTGAGGAACAATTAAAATGCTAAATTGCTAATTATTAACATTGGATCGAACCTGTAGCGCCGACAACATTAATTGTTTTATTATACATTATCACGATCGACAAAACGCAATGTTTATAACAATGTTGTGCTTGAACGGAGGAACTTGTTTAATAATTTCAACGACTATGGAATTAAAAATGTATTATAGATCGTTTAAACGTTCACAACGTTCTAGGATAACTATTTCTTGTTGACAAATGGCAAAAAGATAAAAATATGCATTAAACTGTAAGGTTACCGAGTGTTTTAGAAAATTTTAGATAGTGACACAGAGATTAATTGCAAAATTAAGGTAAATTTCTGCTCTTGTGGATAATTACAATAAATTGATTTACGTAAAAATACGCATTCTAAAAAAAATGTTGGATAATGAAATTAGTGGTGCGTCGTTACAAATTCATAAAATAGTCTCAAAACTTGTCATTAAGTTGCATTGACGCGAGGAGACTGACATTTCGAAGTGAACATGCAAACATAAAGATGGCAGCGGGAATCGCGCGAGCTGAAGTGCTTCCTTTGCGAGTCCGAAGACAGGAGAAGCGGAGGGAAAGGTCAGTCCGTCGACGAGGAAGCGAGTATGCTCGCGATAATAAGCAAAGGAACACTTTCTACGGTGCCTGAGTAGGGGATTTAGGAACCGTGGCTGCTTCTGCAGCCGTTCCTAAATGGAACGTGACGGCGTTAAGCGAATCCACCGCGGTTTATACGGCCCCGTTCCCTCTAAACCGGCGATCGTTCAATTCGCGCTTCTTGCATCCGGTGACCGCGCCGAGGAAAGCGTGTCGAAATACGTTCCGAGCTGTGGAAAATAAAATTCGCCGAGTTGCCTCTTTGAAACCATTCCACCTATTTCTCCTTTTGTCTCGCCTACTGCGAGACGCTTCGATTAACACAAGAACTACCCGTCGAACGACCAGTTTCAGATTTTGTCTCCTACAGTTACAGAAATTATAGAAATTTTTCGATCATGTGCGAACAGAGTGGTGTTCCTGTAGAAATGATATTTATTCGTTACACTCGAACTTATTAGAATTGAAAAACACATTATTCGTAGGACCATTTTATGATATAAACGGTGAGCATTTGTTTTCTTAAACACAAAAATATATTCCGCGAGATTCGCTCAGTCACACGCCGACTACAACGGACACATACCCGAAAGGTTCCGGCAGGCGACGATTCTATGTTGTTAGGTTAGTACTATGATGCAGATTAAATAATTGTTTAGCAATAATAATAGTCTTTATTTGTTCAGTCTCGCCTACACTCTAGGATAGAATTACTTCCAGGATTATTGGGAGCACTTCGACGTACGATTTTTACCAAGATGCATCGAAATTCTTTTTTTTTTTTGAAGATTTCATCGAAGGTCCGAAAATTCTACGGGAATAGAAAGAACAGACTTGTTCAGCTGAATGAACTTGCTTTTTTTCCCGTAGCAGTTGTCATATCCATCCGCGGGCACGTGGAATACTAACGAGAAACGCCGTAAATAAATTGATGTTGCACCATATGTATCTTAATGTTTCATTTGCATGGATATTACTCCGATTTTGCTCTACTTAAAACGGAAAAATATGTATTCGACCGATTTAATACATTTCACGGTGCTAAATCTGTGTTTGTTTCAATGAGATTGCGTTATGATGCGGTACCTGTAATTGCAACGACAATGGAAGCTTTTGCATAATGCGCACCGCGCGTTTTGTGGGTAGGCTAAAATGTTGCATTCGATATTACAATTTAATGTTTTGCCTGGCGATCCGGCAACCGGGAACTTTCACAGTTTCATTTACTTTCAGTTCGCAGCATTTTTACAAACATTCTTTCCGCAAATGCGATACACTTTCTTTAATCCTTATAATTAAATACAATATTTTTGACAAAAAAATTATGACGAGAATATACGACTAAAATTGTTTCATATCAAACTTCGTTTTAATAAATTATCAATTAACATTCGAACGGCGGATCGTTCGTACGTCCCAAAAATGTTGTACATCCTTGAAAGGGGCGATTCTCAAAGTCATTTGAAACAAACTAAAACCCTCCCCATTCTATCTCATACAATTTCCCTTTTATTTGTTTATACAGGACGTCCAAAAAATGTGTTACTTTCTTGAAAGAGGACATTCCTGACATCATTCCAAGCAACTTCTTCCTTTGCGAAAATGTTCTGCGCGGCTTCGTTAAGGAGTTATTAACGAAAAACACGGACCAATGGGAGCGCGGCTACTGCGAACGGACTCCGGTTCGACCAATGCCAACGCCACGCTCAGCGGGACCTGCGCTCTGATTGGTCCGTGTTTTTCATTATTAACTCCTGAACGAAGCCGCGGAGAACATTTTCGCAGAGCAAAAAATTACTTCAAATGACCTTAGCTATCGTGCCAAAACGGTTCAGTGTTTTATTCGTACATTTTTAAAAAATATTATTATTAAGATACAACTATTGTAGGCACGTGAATCTTTCCGTTGTTTCTGAGGTAGCTAATTTAAGTTAATCGCCAGAAATTAAAACGGTTGTTTCATCGGCAACAGGCTAATAAAACACCGTAGAAAATTTCGGTTGTTAACATGGGGGTTAAACGAGCAGATTCTCTCGCGGAATTCCTCGAAAGCTCGGATCTGGGACGCGCGTCGGTCCTCGGTGTCCGTATCGAGGAACACGATCGCTCGATCTCTCTCTCGATCCCACTCTCGATCCCTCTCGCGCCGACACGGTCCACGTATTCTCGTAGGCTAGGTCTAAACGCGTCTAGGCTAACCGAGGCGAGCCGTTTCTCCGCGCAACGTACAATGGCAACGGCGTTCGACCCACGCTCTATTGCTGGCTGGCAGTGAAACCGGCTGCCGGTGCATATTCCTACTCGCATCCATTTATCCGACGAACGCTCGTTCGCGTGCACTCCGTCAGCAATGGAAGCCGATCGTCTGGTCCCCCACTCGTTCACTGATACGCACACGCTATACCGGTAACATTCGCCGATTATAATTAGACTGCGGATTTCGTGCGTTTTTTTTTTTTTTAATTTGGAAATCTTGGATGAGATTTATTATAATATATTGAAACATTACAGATTATTACATATTACAGTATATAACGAGAACATTAGTACATAATATTAATTATAACATAATATTAATAGTTAGTACATAAGGAAAGGCCCTTAGACACGTAGATTACAAAAAGGCTATCGTATATACACACGCCATAATATTAGGTTTAGCTATTATACATCCTATGTCCAACGGCAATTGGTATCCTATCTTCGAAAGGTTTTGGATAAATTTTCTCCTCTGTTCGTTATATAGATTGCACTGCCAAAGCACGTGGTTAAGTGTTTCCTGTTCTTGGTTGCATTTACATTTGGGATTATCGATGATTCCAATTCGATAAAGGGAGGCTGCCAGATGATAATCATCCGCCCTGCTTCGGTTGATTGAAACAATACATTGACGGGTTAAATTTATATGACTAAACCAAGGTGCACGTTCAGAACTGTAGAACCGTTGAAAATAAGATTTGCCCTTATATAGCCCTTGATCATTAATTATCTTAATTTCGTGCGTTCACACCACTTTCGATCTTCTGATATTCTTCACTTTTGAACCAATTTGCATGTTCTACTCAGGGCCGGCGCGTTCGCCGGAACCCGGTTTCGCGTTTTGAAAGTCCCCGCGGTCTATGACAACTCATCAGACATTTTTCAGGACTCGAAGTGGCAAACTCAATCGATTTTGGTGACGTAAGCAAAGGTTCTGCGGTGAAAAAAGCGAGAAAAATTGTGTAATGTTCATCTTACAAAAAATATATGCAACACCCTTTGTACTTAGAATAAATAATTCCTTATTGTGAAATTTAAGTATAAGATTTGAAAGTGTATTCTGACCCCGCAAAATTTTTGAACCAGGCCCCGCAAAAAGGTCACGCCGGCCCTGAGTGCACTGATTTGTACTGCATTCTACAACGGTGCTACGATTACATGGTATTTATTGCTCAATTATTTTAAATATTAGATAGTGCAAAAGTTTTTTACGCAAAAAAATTTGTAAAAGAATATTTTACCCCTATACAAAATTTTTATTCATATAGGCATACGATAGAATTTCTCCTGTTTTAGGAAATTACAAACTACAAAAAAGTTCACTGTAAAAATAAATTGTAAGACAAGGTGTTAAACGAAAAAATAAAAGAAAATATTCTAATTACGATACTTGTAACGGCGCGACAAGATTACCCATTAATTCCACGACAGTGTGGACAAGTGCGACGCTAGTCGATCTACATACGCATCCGCGGAACCCTTTACATCGTTTTTTTCCGCGGAAGTACCGATATCGATATACGAGCAGGACGTATCGGCCCGGAGATCGAGACGTCTGCTGGTTAAGAGGCTTGCTTGCCATCCGTTCCCTTCTATTTATTTCACAAATATGTGTACAGAATAGTCCGCGGCGTGCTGCATGCGCAAACGTTATCCTCCTTTTACGGGACCGGTGACATCCGATTCGATATCTAAGGAGGCAACGTCGCGTCGGAGCGCATATCGGCCCCGTATCTCGCGTTTCTACGATCAACGATGCACCGGGTTTCCCACGGCACGCCGCGACAAGGATCTACGTGATCCTCGATGATCCATTACCGGCTTTAACGATTTACACGTGTACGGACAAACGAGCATGGAACGGTTCGTGAGCACCGTGAGCTGAATTGATTCGGTATCGGCGATTCGCGACCAGTCACGGCCGCATCGTTCGAGTAATGGCCGCCTCCTTTAGCGGCCGAAGATGCTCGAACTGCGAATTAGGCGGCTCGTCGAATGAATCTCTCTGTTTGGCTTTCGTCGCGAATAATTATCTGAATCGACGCGCTGCGTGTCGCTGCATCAAGTTCAATAAATATACTAGTGGGCAAAATTATAGGTCTCTTATCGATTTATATGCAAAATAAATATTGTCTCTGTTAATTTCAGATTCAGTCACCATTAATTTCTTCTTAATTATTCGTACGATTAGAAAATAATACAGCATTCATTTCGGATAAAATATTTTCGGATAAAAAAATATTTGTATTAATTTAAAGATCGCGTTTATCTTATTTCATATGATTCCTCAAACTAAACAAAATCGAACAAATAAAAAAAAACTAAGTGGAAACTGCAAAATTTAAAAATTTATCTAATATTTAAAATGTACTTTATACAAAATAGAATAAAACATAAGTTTTTATTAAACAATTAGTTCATTTATTCTTGTTAAGTCTAGTATTTAAAACAGGTGTTTAATAATTTCTAACTGGTGAATAATAATCTCAACGTACTAAAATACGAAGTCTTATACGTAATTTTAGATCTGCTATCGACTGCATTTTAAAAAATTTATTTGCTCCCGTTTATTTGTTCACTTTATTTATTTCTGTGTACGCGAATTTCGTTGTTTTACGCAACATCGCAATTTAATATTAACGCAAGCGTAAATATCGACGAACTGTATAGTAATAACAGTATACCTCGTTCTAATTTTTTTTTACAGATTTTCAAAATCAATTCGAAATCAGCGGGTAAAAAATTTTATTCCACTTTTATCTCGACGCGGTCTGTATAAAACGGTCACCGATGAACTCGCACAAAGCTGAATTGGATTCAATCGGACGCACCTGCGACGAATTTTCAAACCCAATTTCTCCGAGAACACGCGGAAATGTTTTTAATTTGTTTTTTTTCGCCCCCGGGCGAAGAAACATCCCCTTATTAATTGCGCCATGAAGTTCGCCGCTGACCCGTTCGTTAATTAGAAGAACTTTCGCACTCCGAACGAGCGTTCCTCGAATTTTGCTGGCGCGTCGCTGTAGCGAGCAAATTATTCGACCGAGTAGTTTCTGGTTTCGTTAGCGCGCGATATACAGGGATTTTCCCATCGGTGGCCGTTTATGGTTTATTGTGGGATTGCGGTGGAGCGTTTATGCCAACCGAATTCGTTGTCTCTCGATTTTAATTAGGTGGCGGGAACAGCCGCGCGGCCCGCCACGTGCTGACATGTACTGATTCCGATAGAGATTTTTCTTAAACAAATTCTTCATTTTTTCCGCATTATTTCTACATATAAGCGAAAAAAAGACAACAATTAACCCTCGGACTCTTGCGAGTTCTACAGCTGTGTCGTTTCTGACCCACAACGATATTTCACTAACACATACTGAAGGTGGCTCACCGATACCCAGTGTTTTACGATGGATAAAAAAAGTGGAGACTTCGAGCTTTGATACGGACGAAAATTTATTGTTTTACTAATTTTTTTAACGGAATTACCATTGTTCAAATATGGACAATTTCTCGAGTCTTTTTTGGATTCGCTCCAGCTCCGGCACTGGAACGCCGTTCCGCGTTCGAGCAACTACGTTCCCGTGAATGTCGGAAAGGTTTGAAAAACCGCGATGCGACTGGTTCGTCGCGCTTGATAATCTTTAAATAGCCAGGTTGTCTAATTGCGGCACGCCCACCGCGTGCACGGCTCAGTTTGGAGACAGGAAGGAAACATTACGGGAACGTTTAACAGTCCCGCAGGTAGTTTCACCTAGGACCGTTTCGTTTTCCTGCTGTCGTCGTGCTATAATGATCGTTTTACGCTGCCAATATCGCGTAACAGTTTCGCGAGAGGCTAGGTTATATAAGGGACGAAAAGGTAATCGTACTCGGTCGATGACTTCTGTCCGGGGGAGTGTGTGCGCGTCTGTGCGCTAAGCACACGTGTACTAAGCGTATGCAAAAGTAATGGACGTCGTTATCTTGCGAATCTTGTTTTATTAAATACGAGGATCAGAAAAATTCTGCCCCCGCCACTAGCGCCGTATACTTCCGGAGTTGTTCAATTATTTCGCGGTTTTACGGCCGACGGATAAACTAGAGAATCGATTCCGCTATCCGAACGCATATTAACAATTTGCTGTTTACAAATTTTATAATCCTACCCACTGGAGAACACTGTGTAATTTTAGATTTTACGATAATGGAATGGTAAAATTGTTTTCGTGGAAATCCGACGAATGAACTTTATTTGGTAAATTAAGTATAAAATTCTACGGATCTTTCTGCAAAATGAAACTCTTCTATGGTGCGAGGCAGAAGTTAATTGAATATGTACTCCATCTGTTGATAATTTTAAGAAGTCGAAAATAATGTAATGGCATCGTAATAATAGTTTTATATGAATAATCACAAATGCATAAAATACGCAGATATTTTTATATCTTCTGGATCAGTCGACAGATACTCGTAACAATTGTTATAATGGATTGTCCAAAAAATTTATTTAAGGAAAATGTAAGTCGTTATTCTAATAATTTTCGAGCCTTGACTCGGTATTGTTAAATATGCAGAAACTTGTACCACTTTTAAAATTTCGCACGCTTATGATCGAGCTGTCTCTACGCGCGCCGCCATCTTGATTCGCAGCGCGGCTCAATGGCGGCTACAAAGCTGCAAGTATCGCTGCGGATGAAATTGCGTTCGTGTACCGTCTCCGATGTTTTCATTAATAAAATGTCGGAGTTATCTGTTTCGTTGGTACCGACCGTGTACAATGTAACCCAACATTTTGTGTTTCGAGCAATGCCATCTCTTTGTACTCGTTACGGGTAATTTACTTCAAATACAGCATC
Organism: Lasioglossum leucozonium; assembly: GCA_028454225.1. Lineage (NCBI taxonomy): Eukaryota > Metazoa > Arthropoda > Insecta > Hymenoptera > Halictidae > Lasioglossum > Lasioglossum leucozonium. The sequence continues at coordinate 7,714,569 of CM052212.1, read as the reverse complement.
GCTTCCTTTTGCGTTGACAGTGTACGACTGGCATTAGGCGAGTAGTATGTATACAATTATGATTGAAGGAATCTCGTACGAAAAAATAAACGGAAGAATAAAATTTGCTTGGAAATCGCTCGATTTGCCAAATTGACGAGCATTTACCGTGATAGTTGTACAATGAAGTTTTAAGTTGTAAGTTACAACTCCTTAATTATTGAAGACAACGTAGAACGCCTGTGAATCCTCTCAAAATTTTCATTCAGGAATTGTAGCACTTCAGAAAGTGTTTTTAATCGAGTTTATAGATCAAATCATTTCCATCAATCCATTACTTCCGGGTAGCAACATGTTAAAAACGAACCTTCGAAAGTTGGAACAATATCCTTGGCACAGTAGACAATGTAATCCTAGAATAAGTGGCAAATGTTTTTTTTTTAGAGCCAGTACTTCGCTGCCTTCGCGTCGGTGCAACAAATTTTGCCGCTCTATTTACCGTGCTGCAAAATACATGCTCGCGGGTGTCGGATTTCGTGCTTCAAACGGCCGCGGCGTTGACTTCATTGTACTTCCATTCTAAAATAGCCAGGTACGCGGCAACGGAGAAAGACGAAACCACTCGGCAATTCGAATTACAATGATTTCTACACCGATATTAATTTCTCGTATTTACTTACAAATCAATGTTTACTTGTCGGGACAATTTGTCCGATGAAAAATCAACAATTATTTTGTAAGCTATAAAATGTTTGTTTTTCTGGGAGAGTTGTGCGTACGAGGTTCAATGTCTGCATGTTCAGAATGATTGAAATAATCAATATAATTTTTCGAAAAACCAACAATTAAAAATCTTTTTCTTTATAATCAGTAGGTTTAGTATTATCGTTAGAGTAGGTGTAATTCGAATCAGCGAGAAGTTCAAAAGACTTTGAGAGCATTAAATTATTTTTGTCACACGTTAAATTTTTCACTCTTAATTTATCGTGTGGCGAAAATAATTTAATGCTCTGAAAGTCTTTTGAAGTTGTCGCTGTTTTGAATTACAAACGATGTACGTATATTTTCTTAAATAAGTATATTTTCATTCTTTTTATTTTGCATACAGATCCGGAGTCTAATAATCGTGTTAAATGTTTGGATTTCTTTGAAAAAATTGAAAACCGTGCCGACAGTTTTCCGAGGCGCACGGTGAAAAAGCAGCCTGGAAATGCCGTGGGAGACGCGGCGACAGATGGGGGGCAGGGGAACGCGGCGGGGAGGGGAACGCGAGTCGAAAGAGAAGTCGAAATAAAAGGCCCGAAATGGAAAAGGTTACGTACGGGTAGAGGTTTTGAATGTGGGCTGGAGAACACAGTCACGTTATTCTGTGGGAAGGCAGAGTTCGGTATACAAACGTTTCACTCTCGACGAGCCGGCTGGATAACGGGGCTCTCTGTTCGCCGCGCGGAGGCAGGCATAGTAGGTATGCCTCGTCGAGAAAGAAGGGAAAGTAGTTCTGTGAGTCAGTGGGGCTTGCGGTACCTCGCGACGTTCAACGGTTTAAGCAGCCTCGAGCCACGGAACGGGAAACGGTAATCCAGATGAGCCGCATCGTTTATCCTTTTGGAAGCGTTCGCCTTCAACGGGCAACTTTGCTCAACCTTCCGCGATGCCTGGTGAATTTTTCGCGTACTTATCACCCTCACCCCTCACGCTTGCGTCATAAAGCATGTTGTAATAAGTCTCATAGAAGATTTCCGGACGAGTAAAAAAATCGACAATGTTACTAACTGATTATTCACTGTAACGCGCATTGCGTTGCAATAAAACTCATAGGAGATTTCCTAATAAAAATGTTGAACTTTTTGTTACCTCCAAAGTTTAGAAATAATTACCCGTCGCGTATATTATTAATAATAACTTTATTGAACGTTCAACAAAAATAAATATAATAGAAGAAGCTAACACGTGGTGACACTTCGATTGCCCGGTCGGAACTAACTAGAGATTTCAGATCTAGATGAAACAATCGAATCGCCAAATCGCAGGGCGCCTTCCTACTGGCTACCGTCGAGGCATAGGGTATGAAAAGCTTACATTTCAACAAAAAAAAATAAAAATCTCATGAGAGATTACTATTAATTAACAAGAAAAACTCAAGCGTCCTGTACCGGAGCTAAGCATAGAGGTCTTCTATTAGGCTACTATATCCTGCTGATGTATCCTCGAAGCGAAGATTTTCTTCGAAGAGACATCAGGAAATATCGAGTCGTCGACGACGGTCATAAATCGCTTCTAGCCCGAGGTCTCATTCAGCCCGACGTAAACCCAGAAGCGTGGATCGGCGCGTATCGAGTCGAGTTGAGTCGAGTCGAGTCGAGTCGAGTCGAGTCGACGCGTAGCTTCCTGTTCCGAACAATATCCCTGTCGATCGTTCCACCGGTAAATGATTCACGTAAGCGACACACTGCTGTTGCGGCCCATTAAGGGCGCCTCTCTCCGTTGGATCGCGTCGTGTACACCGGTGATTTCTGCTCGGAATATTTAAGGGACAACGCGAACGGCGAACGTTCGCTAGTTGTAATCAGCCGCGGTTAATGACCTTTCAGCGTGCAATTGTTCGTAACGAGCGGCTTTCGTCTCATCAGGGTCGGGTCTTGTTCGCCGTTTCAGCGCGCATATTCGGGTCAACTATTGTTTGCCGCGGTATTAAGCGGCCGCCCCGCCAACGAACAATCTATTTCCGGTGACGAATAGTTTCGTTCGCGTCGTTCCCTTCCTCGGCACGGCTCTTCCAGGAAGAGTGTCGCCGTCTCAGCCGGTTCAAGCGGCAAGTGTGTCAAACGTCGTTCCGGTCTTACTCTCCGTTTCTGATCGGAGGAGAAAGCACGAAATTACGCGGCGCTCTCGGTCGCCGAGCGTGTTACCCTCATGCCCTCTAAAAACTATCCTTACGAACGGTCTAGGAATCCTCGTGGACTCGCGTGCCGTCAAAACAATGGCGACATCGACACTAGGCTGACGGAGCACCATGAGATACTATTTTACATTACTTCATAAAATTGACAAAAATGTGTTTACTAATATTTTCAGTCGTTTTTTTAAATAGTGCATGCCCCAAGAAATAATTTTGTTGAATAATTCCTCATAGATGCATTTTTACAATTCTAATAATCGTAAAAAATATTAACCTAGTGTTGTCAACGACCATTGCCTCGCTGAAAACACCGGTTCTCGTACGATCACCGAAGTTAAACAGCGTAGGGCGTGGGCAGCGCTTGGATGGGTGACCGCTCGGTAAAAAGCTGGGAAGTGGCCCTCTGGGTGCTTTTCACGTGTTGTTGGCAAAATAGGTGGTTCGGAATCCACCTTAATAAAAAGTAGGTCCCGCTGAAATTCGAAATTAGACGATAGTGTGAAGAGTGGTAAACAGGGAGAAGTTGGTAAAATGGATTTGAAACCTTGAGGGGACCAAATAGCATTACAGACAACTATATATTAACCTACCTTTCGCTGTTCCCCACGCTTCCGCCCGGTCACGTGACGCGTTCTGTCGCGTATGTGTCAGAATGTCACGTGACTAATCCGGTACGATACAATTTATCACCACTCGGAGAGCGACGAATTAATTTGCACACGGAACAGATTTCGCAGAAATGTCTTCGGGAAATTCGGGAAGCACGTTTGCGCTGGCTAGCCAGAGGAGGTTTATCTAGCGAAGTGCGGCGAGATCGTAATTGTAGCGACGATAGCGAGAGTCAGCTAGTTTTGAGGTCAGGGCAACGACGCCGAGGATCCTTGTGACGTAGGTACAGTGCTCTAAGGAACACTTCGCCGGCTGGCCTTCGACCTGAACGTCGTTCTCCCACTCGCGATCATGCTTGCTTTTTGCAGCAGGACTATTCTTCCTGTCGCAGATACACTGTCCCGCGAATATACCCCGAGCGAGCGAGCGTTTCCTTTAATTTCTTACAACGAGACCAAGGCTGACTTTTCTCTCAGCGTTGATTGCCTCTGATAATCCATCTCTCCGATGGCGCCCATACATCGATCAATCTCTAAACTTTTTTTACACGGTAAACACAGTAGATACTCGATTATCCGAACGTTCGGTGTGTGAATTCTTTACGGTCTGGATGCGTTCTATGTGCAAACTGTTCCGCAGAAAACGATTTATAGTATGCAACGTTGTTTATTGTGCAATTCACTGAGGATTTAGTTCAGCACTGTAATTAAGTAACTGTTCTATTATACGAACGCTGTTGTATTCCCGATTGTCTAATCGTCTGTCTAGACATTTCATATTTTCTTTAATAATTTCAACTGCAAATATATTTATTATTTATTCTAACTTTTTTACTGTTTCAAGTTGTACCTGTTAATTTCTTTCTTATTTACTTTCTAATGTGTCTTGCAATAGATAAACGATTCAGGCTTCTTTAAATCAGAATTAATTAAAGCAATCCGCGGATATTACCAAAAGATGAGATCACAATTTATTGGAAAATGTACGAAAAATGAACGGACACGTGTTAATACTTTCTGGTTAACGGCATAATAGGAACAATTAACAATACATGCTTGTCTGATGTACACACAGGGTGTCCGAGAAATGTCTAATCGTGTACGAGTAATTTAAAAAAGAAATTCTGAATTAAGACAGTGGCTGATTACCTTATTACAGACGTGGCCAGGTTTCCGGTTTTCTTTTTTGCATACATAGACCGCGACCACAAGTGGTCAAACATTCGGCCAAAGACCTCGCCAGTCAAGGCCTTTCTCTCCGCTCGGGGAAAAAACAGGAGATCCGATCAAACAATTTTGAGTGGTAGCACGCATTAAAAAAAAAGAAAACAAGACCACGTGAAACAATTCCAAGGACTCGGTTGCACGAGATATTTCGGCCACAGTCTCTTTATGTAACGTGGCCCGGCCGAAAGATCAAGATCAAGAGAGTCCCCGGGTAGCGGATCCGCGGGCGAACACGTGGTGGTGTTTCGCGATCATTGGTAATGGACTCCGCGAATGTAACGCGCGGTTCGGGAGGTGAAAGTTTTTCGGTTATCGAACATCGTGGCCTAGACCGTAAAAGAATAACAAGAACCCGTACGCAGACGAGAACGTTCCTCGGGCACCGCGTTTATGCCGCGCTGCTTTCTCTTTTCATTCTAAATACTTACCGCCGCGCCGAGTCGCGTTTTCCTGGTCTGCTCGCTTTTCGGACGATCCGCCGTTTCTTTACCGCGGAAGCGTTTATGGAAACGTTGCGAGCCTTCTCACAGCTCTCCGTGGAGGACGACGAGGAAAGTTCCTATCGACTTCTCTGTCGCTGGGATCACAGGAATTTTTGCAAATACACCTACCCGACCGAAGAATGATAATTTGAAAAGTTGACGGCACAGTTTTATTGACTCGGCCCACCGCCCGCGGTCCAGAGAAATGCATTTCGCTTTATCTGCGAAATAAACGAGGACCGTTTATTACTGGTAATTAGACCGGGTATTTTTGCAAATTTACATTTTTTGCTGCTCGGTTTTTCAAAGCCCGAACGGGGAGAATTTGTCTCGCTACCTGGGGGTTTCCTCTAGGGAAAAATAAAATTATACAGTGTTTTTTGAACTCTAGTTAATACATTTGTATTGTTGCTGGATATTATTGTTGGACATGAAACGTGTAAAATCGATATTTCATTAGGATAATCTAGAGCCGTATTTAGACGAGGAAAATGGAGATTGATTGTGACTAAACTAACGATGTTCAACAATTTAATATACAGTCTGTATTATGTAACGATAAATTCTTGTACAGACTTAACACAATTGCAGTGAAGCCTTGATCTAAGGAAAAGAGAACTGTACGATTCAAGAAAAACGAACATCCCCTCCACTGCTCCTCTGGCACGGACCAGAGGGTTTTTCTTAGATCGAGGCTTCACTGTATTTGAACAAAACCTTGGTTGTTAAATTCTTAGTAGCTTTCGCGTGTTCTCTGAATAATATTCCAACGATTAATTAAAATCCTTTTAAGGCTTTTTAAAATCCCACGATCTCTAACGATTTCAGTCGGGACCCCACGCAATCCACAACAAACTAGCAATTTCGTGTTTGACTTCGACTCAAATAAATTCACCCAGAGGTCCGTATTTGCATTCCCTCCGGCGTATCTTGACGAGGTTTCTGTCTTATCAGATATGTAATAGAACGCTTAACAAGATAAACGAATTCTACTCGACTCGAATTTCCGTGACCGAATCCATAAACATAAGGGTTTGCGCAAACGTTTCGCAGCCTGTTTGCATAGAACGGATTTTGTTGAACGGATCAGCGTGCACGGCAGAACAAAAACTGATTTTCATATTCATAGTTTCCCATTGTCATCTATCGTCGAATCGATTCCGATTCTCGTCAACACCGGTGCCACACCTGAGCCGCGCAGGATCGATCGATTGATCTTATTTCTAAAGATATCTGTCTATTGCGTCGACGTACTAAAATACTTACATATGTATGTATAAACGTTTCAGCATGTGACGTTCGCGAATGATGGTTTCATGGGACTTCGCATGGAAAAAGATTCGGTCTGACGAAACACTTTATCGACGATGAACTCTGTACGCGAAGATAAAAGTAATGCTATCACATTCTTCGTATCGTACGACACGCGGAATCGCTTCCAATCGAAATATCGACCGATTCCATATGATACGTACGATGCTGTGATTCGTCGTTAGGCGCAGGTGATCATTAGACAGTGTATTATATGCACTTATCAAAAAAATGGGCAGGCGTAATTTAAAAGTGAACATATTAGAAGAATTTAGAAATGCATTATTTCCAATCTATTAAATATATTGAGAAAAAAAATTAATTTCTATTTCACTCCAGTTTAATGCAATTGTGGAAGAAAATGTTTGTTTTGTAGTCAAATTTTACAAGTCAAATTTTCCAAAAATAAAACTGACAGATTAAAATTTTTTATATTATTTTTCACCACCAAGTTATTTATGGAAAATTCAAATTTACCTTAGTTTCGAAAATTTGACTGTAAAACTTTGTACTCGCGTAAAAGCACGACATTTAATAATTAATATTATTACATCGATGTCGTTCCAAATGGTAATTACACAGAGACACGGACTTGTGTTTCCAGTCGTTGAAGTGTTAATGACTCTTCGATGTATGTGATTATCGACAAGGGTCCAATTAATTTTAACCCGTTCACAGAAGGTGAAATTCAAATAAAATTTTCATATCAATATCGTTCAATTTCGTTCGAAAATTTTTCAATGAAATAACGTCCACCGTTACAATTTGCAATTTTGATATAGGTCTGCATTTTATCGAATAGCCAAATTAAACTTTACCGTGCTGCATTAGAACTTTGAGGAGATAATAGAACATTTCAATAATTGCATCAGTTATGCATTAATGCATCCATTTAACCTTTGTTCACTTAATTGTTGCATTGGTTTAATTCGAATTATGTATTTTTTATTATGTTGAATTCACAGTGCTTGCAAATAACTAAAAAAATAGTCAAAACTATATTAATATGATATATTAAAATTATATAATAATACTAATATATAATATTAATATTAATGATATTAATCTTAATATTAATTTTAATGTATAGTATTAATATTGATATTAATTTTAATATACAATATTAATATAAATATCAATATATAATGATATTAATCTTATTATTAGAAGCAATGAAAGCTTATTCGATCAAGTTCGATACCACATATTGCTTTTGATGCAATTAAATTTCCAATTCAAAAAATCGCAGTCGCAAATTAAGAATTCACATGAGAAACCAACCTGAGTATTTTTGCGACTGCAAGCTGCCATATTGTCAATACAGGAATGTGTTACGTAGCCACGCTCTCGTTTATAAACAGTGCAGTGCATTAGTCATTTAGTTACGAGACTATACGAGCATCTCATACCTGGTTACACAGATTACGACAATTATCCGGTCGGAAGCGAAACGGTAATGTCTGGAATTGGTAAAAATCGGATACGAGACCCGACTGAAATAGAAATCGAACGGAACTAGTTTCGCGAGTTAACGGACAAAGTTGCGAGCCCCGAGTTGTTGCTGTAAATCCTTCCATTTTCAACGCGCCGATATTCAACTTAACGTGAATGAGGAAGTCTTTAATACGAGTTACGTTTCCTGAAATAATTCGCTCCGATACGAATCAAAGCTACGCGTTATCGAAATATGAGATGGTAATAGGTATGATTTTTTATTTATTTATCGCGTTCATGTAAATTGCGGTACGCTGGAATAAATTTCTTGTCAATAAGTACGGAATTATGTGAAAAACTCTTCGAATTGATACAGCTGCTATAATAAAATCTACGGTAATCCTCTGCAATATGTTTATGTCAATTATGGTACGTCTAAACTAATTTTTTGTCAATGCCTGTAGAATCTGTATGTGAAATACAATTTTTATAAATATTCAATAATAATCTTCAGAGATTGAAAATTAAGATAGAAATACTTTGATATTAATTTGGTGATAATCCAGTTCTAATGTTACATAATTATAATGGTTGTCATTCACCATGTACACCACAGTTACACATGTGTTCGCTGACACTGACATGATTAGTTGTTGACAGCTACTACTTCGCTAGTTTGAAAGTAGTTTAGTTCTTAATTCACTTAGTCCTGACTGGTGGTTAAATTCAATAATTCGTGCAATTAATGCAAACATTTTTGATTGTACTTCTAGATAGTAATCGAAACGTAATTCCTAATTATGTATATACAATTAATATAATTAATAATAAGAAACAATGTTATCATTTATCTAGGCGAGGAGAAGGGATAGTATCATTGGTCATTTGTTTAAAACAAAATTGTATGAAACTATAAAATATACATTAATCAAGAAATATTCAATTAAAAATTAGAGAAAAATCATTAAATTATTTTCGTACAACTTAATTTGTATGATGCAATTTTTATCATAAACTAGTTATAAAAAATATACAATATCATCGCTGGCGATATAAATAATTAATATCCGATGAAAATATTCAATATAAAAATGTTTACTGTAATATAAATCGCATAACCGGTCTGTAAAAGAGTCATTCGCTTACTTCAGTGAGGTGTCTGGTCATTGCTCGCCATTTCTACTTACGATTTAACTTTCTCAAGGAGGATGCTCTGCCCGGGAAAAATGATTACAATGCATAATTATATTTCTGCTAAATAATGTTTAGTACAAACGGATTGTTGTGAATCTATAACATTCCTTAATCTACAAAATGCATTAACAGTAACAATACTTTTAATACAACAAAAGCCCCAACGTAGGATTTTTCATAAACGTTGGCAGTATACTTATTCTTAAACGATCAGAACTTTATATTGTTGGATGCTAATAAAAATTAATAACATTTTTATCAGAAAGAATATTTCACAAGAATAAGATGGCAGCCCTACTGTTTACGCACCTTTTGTTACACAAATTCTATATCACTTTCGAAAACACAATCTTTGTTATGACCTAAAAACCAGCGATTCTCTCGATTAGTCGATTACTCGGGATTAATCCGAAAATCTAATTTTGGGCACCAAAGGGATGCAAGTGACATTTTCTTGACATAGAGAAAATTGAATTTTCCACGTGTTAAAAAAAAAATTTCGCGTTCCCATTAAAAGGAGCATGAACATATACACGAACGAATTTCATCTTTTAGTTCACGAGTTATTGAACATGCAAGAAATAATGTTGCCGCGCTTGCACCCCCTGCACATGAATTCAATTTTTTCGCAGGAAGCACGGAACAGCACGTTAAAAATCGACTAGGATGTTCAATATGAATGCGCAGGAAGATCATTGAAATATGTATTTTCATTTACCCGATCGTTTTCTTCAACAAAATCTCAACCCTCCCCAGTGACTCTACTCGAAACAATAGAAACTGTAGGACGACGATCGGTAACAATTGCCAGGCAGAGCGGTCCCGGTCAGGCAACGCGATCGTCTCTAATTCGTTGAACGTAAACAATCCAACGAAACACGGTTAGAACGTCTAGTTAGCACGATGCTCGCGATGAAAATCGTATCAACCCGATTCCTGCATTCACGGCGAAAGAAGCGGTTCGCCCGGGGATCGTGAAAATTGTCGAGGCAGATCGGTTTTTCCGCGGGCGCGCGTCCCGCTAAGCAATCGCGTATGCTTGTTGCAGCGATGTTAGAGGTTCCCCTACTGGAGAACGTAGTAAAGCAACGCTGCCGTTTTACGAGGAGGGTTCTCTCTTCCACTTCCACAGTTCCTCCACCGCACGGCGCACGGGTTCCTCGTCGGTGAGCGCTGGTGCCCGTGGCCGCTGTCCCAGTCGTCGCCCTACTTTGTCGAAGCAAACTCAGCTCGACACTCGGTTTACACCTCGGTACGACGAGAGAGTAACACGTCCACGCGCGCACCCACACGCTCGCAGCCACGGTGTACGGTCGCTCTCGTGTGTACGCACACGCACATACACGCACACATCCACACGCCGGGGGGGAGAAGAGAGAGAGCGAGAGAGAAAGAGAGAAAGAGAAACAAACATACACACACACACATACACACACAAAACACGTGTACACGGGGGATCACATACGTGGTGGCGTTGAAAGAGTCCGAGGGAGATAGAGAGAAAGAGAAAGAGAGAGAGAGTCAGATAGACACACGTACGTGGCACACAACACACTAAAACGGGAGGCAAACGTGCTAGACGCAACGACAACGTCGGTGGTGGTTGTGGTCTTGGTGGTCGTGGTCGTGGTATTGGTGGTGGTCGTGGTGGTGGTGGTGGTGGTGGTGGTGGTGGTGGAGGTGGTGCCGGGTGGTAGTGGTGGCGCGGCGACTACCAGTGTGATGGTGATGGACGTGGTCGTCGTTCAGCCAGGAACCGGAAGTGTCCCGCGCGAGTACTCCGTTCGCACGGTTCGGGGAGAGGAACCACGTGCCGCGACCGGAATCGCCATTCCCGCTCCAGCTCGACGAAAGAAACACGGGCCGACGTTTCGCGGAAGGCCTTCCCGCGACCTACGACAACCTGCCACGCGTTCATCGATCTCCATCCACCTCGATACCTCCTCGTTGTCTTCGCTGCGGAGATAGATCCCGTTGACACCTGGCGCAACGTTTAGAGTTATCGCGCTCTCTCTCGCTCTCTCTCTCGTTGTGTATGTGTACATATATATATATATGTGTATGTGTATGTGTGTGTTCGCGCGAACCGGACATTAACCTACGATAATGCCGCTGAATCGATCTAAAGTTTCTTCTTCATTGTCCCGTGAAAACCCGTCCGCCACACCGTGCGCCCTTGGCTGTCCGTCGTTATCGTCATAGGAGAGGAATCGTCCGCGAGAAATCGGTTGCACCAGGAAGCCTCTCCGGACAGGGAAACGATCGTTACTCCCGGCTTTACGGGAGAAAGTGGCCAGGCTCTCGAACCGGAAGTGCCATCGAGCGAGAATATTCAGCATCATCGGTGTCTCCCTATCCGCTTCTCTCCCGTCTCTCTCTCTCTCTCTCTCACTCTCTCTCTCTCTTTCTCTCTCTCTCTCTCTCTCTGTGTATGAGAGCGTGTGTGCGAGTATCTCGGCTGTGTTCCATGCGCACGCTGTTCGCTGATCCGCAAACTGAAAACCCACTGGCGCCCGTGGCCCGCCAGTTGTTCCGCCAGTTTCCGTGTCAACAAACCAACGTGTGTGCCCGAAACGATCCCGCCCGCCGACGCGAGCAAGAGTAGAGGAGCTGCTGCACAGAGAGGGAGTCGTCTGATCTCGAACAACGCCACTGCCAATCGACTGATCGCCAAAAACAAAAAAAGCAAAAAGGAAACCGTGCGCGGAGCGCACACGCACACACACTTCTTAAACCACTTCTGTGATTTTTTCTCCGAACGACGATGTCCTGCGTTTCATATTCCCGCGCCGGAAGTCCTCGGGAACGCGCCTGTCCGCGCGTGCCGGTGGCATGATCCCGGCCATCGCTGATCGATCGACCACGTTTTCATTCTGAACACTGCCAGCGGGACTCTCGGAGACCTTTAGAATTAACCCCGGCCTCTATCGGGGATCGCACTGCCACTGTCAGAGGGAGATCCAGCCGCCGGACCGGGTCAGCCAAAATTGGTACACAGCCGCCGCCGCCGCTGCTGCCTCCACGTCTCTCTCTCGCTCTCTCTCTCCTCCTCCTCCTTCTCTCTCGCTCTTCCTCGCTCCTCATGCATTATTCGAGCGATCTGGAATCGCAACCCGACACTGCCGATCGATAGCAGCGCGTGGACGAGGACGCGGGAAACGATACTGCCACGTTAACAGCGCCCGAACAATTTCTTCGGCCTCCACGACTCAAACTCCATCGGATAAAACTAGCTTCCCCATTGTGTCCTCTTCTCCCGCGGCGGTGCGCCTAGCTGAATCGTCGAAATCGCTCGCAACGATTCGGCGTGTTTTAATCGAGATTCGCGGAGGAGGGCGATCGAAGGAAAGGAAAAAGTCGCCGTTAAACGGTTCCTGAAGAGGGGAAAAAGAGGACTTGCGAACGAACGGTTACGTAACGCTTGCTGCGTGGCTGCCATTTTGGTGCGTTCGCACGCGCGAACTGCACGCGTGTTCGCCACGCTTGTTCAGCGTCCCGTCGTCGTCGTCGTCGTCTCGTCTCCGTGAAAAAACCGACGCATGAATGGTAGCGCGCACAGCGTGAACGCGATAAGAACGACTCCGGTTGATAGTGTTACAACGACACGGGGCACCGGCTATGCTAGAGCAAACACGGAGTCGTGACATACGCGACCGGTGCCGAGCGAAGGTGCAACGAACTCTATCTCTCTCTCTCTCTCTGACCGCCGCGCCGGGGGAATTTTGTGTGATATAACCCGAGAACCGAGATCGATGTGTATTTTCGGATGACATGTATCTCTCCCGGGCCTAAGTATTAGTGGGGTTCTTGGTTGGAAAAAGGGTACGGAGGACTTTGTGGGCCTCGATAGGAAGGACTGTGTCAGTGAAACAGAGACAGCGTTGAACTCACCGCGATCTGGATTATCGGGGCTGTGCGTGTGTCGACGATCGATGAACCCTAAGCCGATAGTCGATCGAGACGCGTTCGTTCGGTGATGCATCGAACGTATACCGGTTCTCGTTTCGTTGAGAGTCGCCGCTGTGTGTTCTTAAACGAGAAAGGGGAGGGAAAGTGACAAATAGCTGGAAGGATTAGAGTGCGTGTTACGGTCGTGGATACAAAAGGACGTGGCCGCGGAGAAACAAACAGAGGAAGAGGGGAGGACCGTTTATTGGTCGCGACGCGGAGGAACCGGAAAGACGAGGACGTACGAACGACGGTTTTCTGGTTGGACAAAGGATAACCCAGTTCCGAGGGAGCTTACACGTGCAACTGGGTCGCGGTTGTCTCGGACTGTGTCGTCGTTTTGGCCACTCCGATACTTAAAAACCGATCGATATTTAAACGATCACGATCGGGCCATCCCTCCGCCAGCTGTGAAACGTATTTTATTATCGATTTCAACATCGACTCGACTGATTTTTATCGAATACCGTTTACTGTTTACCGCACGCCGGGAGACTCCGGATCGAGATCGGGATACCTCTCGGCGATCCGACTGAGCGTTTTAGCTGACCGTCGATCTCTCCTTTGTTTACATCGCAGACCCGCAGGACTCCGAACACTTCCGGGACCGTCGAGCAAATGAGGAACAAGTGCACGTGCTTCAGAAAACGGACCAGACGTCGGAGACATCGCGCACCGCGGCATTTCGGTTAGGCTACCCGGCTACCAGTGACGTTCGGTGATATCTGTCCTTCTCTCTCTCTCTCTCTCTTCCTCCCTCTCTCTCTCTCTCTCTCTCTCTGTTCCGTTTTGCGTGCAACTGTGTACATGTGTGTTCGTTCCGGTGTTACAACGTATAGATGCACACGCGTGTGGATGCAGGAACGCGCCAGCGCGCCACCAGTGTATAAACGCTGACGTAACACGGCGAACCTCCCCTTGACACCTGATCGACAATCCAACGTCGTCGGGACGTCGGTGACCTTGTTCGCGTACTGCACCGACTGCTTGTCGGCGGGATTTCGGAAACAACTCGCAACCGCCCAACAAGTTTCGTATTTTGGACGTCATAAACGGAAAAAGATGTAAGTCTACACCCTTCAGATTTTCTCCACGGTGGGGACCACATGCCAACCCCTGCCGCAGGGCAGCAGAAAACGATTGGAGTTTTGCTCTTTTATTTAATGAATTAATGCAATTAAATTGAACAACGTTGCACTAGAGTAACACTAGGTTTAGGGAGCACTAAAGGTGACTATTTTACATTCCTTCATGATAGTAACAAGTTCAATCCAAATTTTTGAATCAATATATACACGGTATAATGAATTTGTTGAATAGTCGTAAATAATCGTCAATAATCGTAAATTACTAGAGCCCGCCATTTTGAAAAGAGCAAGAGAATTCTTGTACTTTCAAATTCTTTTAATTTTCCTACCGTTTTAAATTTCACCCATCTTTGTTATGAATTAAATCTGCAGTCTACTGGTGCTCGCAGAAATTATTTAAATTAAGCTATTACAAAAAGTTAGAATTTTTATAGTGATCTTAAAATAGTTTAATTTCAACCTTAATTTAGACTTTAATCTTGAAGCTTTGTTCCCTTCATAAAATTTCGAAATGATATTCCCTTAATTCATTAACGTAAACTTCGACTGAATAAGATCGCAATATTCTGTCGCTGGTCCAATAATTCCCACATAAAAATACAGTAGCTAATTACGTATTGCCAGTGGCTTGTCTAATTGGTAACGGGTCTGTCATTCTTGAAAGCGAGACTAGAGGGAAGAAGAGAACAGGAAAGAAAGGGACAATAATCGATAATTGATGCAAATCCACTGTACAGGTTTTGGACAAGTCGAAAGGTCTAGGTCGTTCAGCTAGTAACAACTCGCCTTCCTGCTCACCGAAAGCCGTGAGAATTTCTTGTACAAACCCAACCTTCCCCTACCTAAACTACACGGTGTCCTGCACCTAGCAGCACGATCGTACAAAAAATCATTTTACACGAAAAATCAAAACTGTAGAATAAAAGCGTGGATAAAATTTAATTGGGTGCTACCCGATTCATGTGTGCGTTTCAGTAACGATTTCTCATACGATACGTGTCAATGGCTGAAAATATGAAATAACACTGAAATTTTTATATCTCGATTTTTTTATATTACACACAGAAACATATTTGTTGACCTTCGAAATTTATAGTAGTTACTCAATTCTTAGCTGCATACTTAATTAATGGACACAGTGTATATATTCAATCCGGAAGAGACTCTCCGAAGGCAAGATATGATGAAGCGTCAAAAATACGAAACTAAGTTTTTTCAACGAAATCCTCCGACCTTGGAGGCTGTGAAGAATCAGAGAAAGGACTTTTTTGCTGGAGATAATCCGTACATTTGTTATTCGCGGAACTGATTAAAATGTAATGGACAAAATTAGCACGTTGCGTGCTGCTACTCTATTCGCGTAAAATGATACTTTACGAAATAAAAATGAATTTATGACGGGAAAGTATAATAGATTAAATAAAAATTCACTAAGCGTATATAAGTAATCAGTAGACTCCGGATCTTCATGAAAATAAAAACTTTGTGCAAGAATTGCAACACACAGGAGCTAAATACGTATTTGTATTTATAATTCATATTATTTTATATAATATAATAATATAATAAAATCTTTTTACTGTTTTAAATTGGATCTACGCACTTTTTTTTCATAAATACATAAAATCCGGTGTCTAGTAATTACTAATTAATACACATTCCTAATCTCCCCAACCCCGTCCTACACTTCACAGGGATTTGGTGGAGAGTAGCGAGGAATGGGGAGGGGAGTCTGCGGCTCGCGAGCCGCAAGTTGCCCATGCCTGTTTTAGATCTCGAGCAAACTTGGTACTATGAGTATATTAGCATAAAAAATTATTGTTTAAAATACGAACAAATAATTACGTCACCCATCGGAGACGCGGCAGCGAATTAAAAAATTCGTTAAACCGACGAGGAAGACATTTGTCTGCAACCTCCCACCATATTGATTAATCAATTAAGCTAATTGACCAGTACAATCGTGACGAAGGTGTCGAATTGATATACCGGAATTGAACTTGGTTTTATCTAAGATCGAGAGAAAAACCGCCAGCGTATGTGGGACAGTCCACTGCCTTGAACCGCGGAGATTTCATTCGTCATTACCTTTACGAGTTCGTGAAAAGCTGAGCGTACACGATCTTTCCCGTCCGACTCTGCCGATCCCGCCAACAACTTAGCGTTCGCGTTCTCCGCGTCTATTGTTTCCGCTTTAATTGGCTCCTATCTATTCACAGGATCATCATAGATCAATTTGCACGATCGCTTGTTCACGATAGGACGGTACGGTTTCTCTGCTATCTATAAATACGCGAGACGAACCGATACTCGATCGACTACGTCTCCCGAGCGCTTAGTGCCGCTAAGACAACGATACGCACGTATTATAAAGGCGCGGCTGCAACAATCCCGCACACCATTCCGTGTATTCATTCTTCCCGGAAAGCCCGGTCAAAAATGTGGAATAAAATTATCCCGTTCGAGCCTTTCGTAAACAGCGTACGGACGCGTACGGCTGATTTTTTTTTTTCTCGGATCGTGTCGAAGTGTAAATACGTTGTTATGAACACGGGTTGATAAAAAATTAAAAAATATCTTCGATGGACATTAATTATTAATGTTGGTGTTTCCTAGTTTAGCAGATGTCGGATACAAAGTGGATTTTTTGGGATGATTTCGTTGACCCAGTTGTGTCAATTGCAACAATCTTTTATTCGCAAAGTGATTATAAATAGTGGTCCTGTTAATGAAATGAAACTTTCGTGTTAAAGAGAATTGTGACACCTACTTGAAAGCATATTTTTATTTTTCTTTCGTCAATAATTGGATTTGTTGCATTTATGATGTATGAAATAACTTTTTCTCTTGTTCTCCGTGGCTACGTTCTCAAGTTATTAACAAAAACCACGGACAAATCACGGCTACCGCGGACGAATTCCGGCTCGGCCAATGGCAACGCTCCGCTCGACCGTAGCCGCGCCTCGATTGGTCCCCGTTTTCCGCGAATAACTCCTTAACGAAGCCAAGCAGACCGCGAGAATCGCCCTATTCAAAGAAGTACAAAATTCTCGGGACTCTGTGCGCAGAAATGCAAAAATTCACATCACGCGACGCGTTTCGCCTCAGAGAGGGGGTAGCTTCTTCCCCTCGATTCGTGCTCCCACCCCTCATCTGGCGACTCTCAAAAAAAAAAAAAAGAAAAAAATTGATGGCCAGCAGATCGCAAACGTCCCGTCCAGACGCTTCCCGTTAATTACGTAAAGATTCAACGGTGTCAATCGCGTGACAAAAAAAGAGCGTGAAATACCCTGCCCTTCAAATAAACTACTTTCCGAACGACAGCGTTGCGTAAACGATAACCGCGTTTATGACGTTCGCGGTGGAATTAGAGACGTTACGCGCATTGCTGTGCACATCCCCGCATTCATTGTCCGAAGAAAGGATCGTTTCTTTCTTTATGCAGAACGCGCCGCAATTAGCGAGGCAAGCCGAGAGAAAATGAAACGTGACGGGCGAAAATAAATACTATAAGAATAGAATTTTCTCGGTTATCCGCTCTGTGTCGGCGAAAAATCGAAATGTTTCCTTAGACGCCGATGATTTTCTACGATTGTTGACTAACGCGTGTATTACCATTTCTAATCGGCATAAACATTCATCTGCGCGTTATCTATGCGACTCCGTTGATCTAAATATTTCCGACTGATGTATATTAATGAATTTCGTTGTGAAACGCCGCGCCGCCGCGTCGTTGCAAATGTGGATTAACATTGGTAGAACTGGCCTACAACGAACAAGACACGTGAGACAAGTGGCGCAGAAACGTACGCACACGTGCTTTCCTATTATCAAATTGAATTCTTGCGATAACAGGACTCCGGTGCAAACATGTTTCGTTCCAAGTTCCCTTTTGTTCTCACGGGACATCAAATTCCGCTTTTAAAATACCTCTTACCCCTTTGTTAATTCATGACAACAAATGGCCTCGACTCTTTTTATACGACGATCCTGGATAAAGCGCGTCTTGCGATAAAAAATTTTTTTTAACAATTTCTCCCCACTATCTAGAATACACCGAGATATTTAAAATCTTCGTGAAACACGCGATTTCTTTTATTTTCATCTGGGGAAATGAAGAAACAGAAGTTTTTCAAAATCATTAACGTTTGCAATTTATTTTTAAACGAGAGAATCACTTTCAAATACAGAACTTCTCTGCTACAATGTTCATCATTCGAAATTATTTATGAAATTCGTAAAATGGTACTTTTCAATTTTTAATTTTCAATACTTTATATTCGACAATTTAGTCGCCATTACCAAAATAATCGCAACCATTTCGAACACTCCATGAGTGCAGTACACTTAGAGATATTAATATGCCCGCAACGGTCAAATCCACCGAAGCAGATAAAACAATTTGTAGCGATAATAATCGCACGCTATATAACACCGTACTTCGGGCTTTTGCTGCTTCTATAGCGCGCGCACAAATCTTCGAAAACATATGAAACGTCCGGTTAATTGAAGTTTAATACAATTTCATTTAATTTACCATCCCGCGAACCGATTAGCAGCGGGCGAAATGAAATTTCCCCAAAATATTCGTGTACACATTCTAAAAAAAAACTCGCATAAACTGTACATATATATGTATATCGCAAGCCTATAATGCTGGAAGCTCATCGGCGTGTGTGTCACTTGCACGACTTCCCTTGTCAGTCTAATCGCGAGGAATGATGTAAATAATTTAGTAGGCGCGAGCTTGCCGGTAGGTAAGAAAACGGATCCTCAGGTGGAGAACGAAGGTGGTATACGTATATCGACGTTCGTGTCTTCAACAGTTTGCGTGAAATCCAATTGCCCCACTTCTGAGCTCCGTTGTCTTGATAATCTGCGCGATAGTATCCTGAAGTTAACAAAGCCTGGCACATGTAAATGCGCCAGAAGTTAGCTTCGTCGGTCGAAGACTTTCCCATCGTGAACTATACATGTTCCAAGGATGACGACGTTCCGCACTTTCGATGACAGTCTCGAGAACCGAACAATGCGCCGCACGAACACTTGAATAAACCGAATATCGGCCGACAAATTTATTAGCGTCCTATGACGCTCGAACTGTTTACGACAATGTTGAATTACTGCGTTGCACTCTACCGAAGACTATCGTGGAAAACACGAGTCGAATTTTCTAGGGAATTTAATCGCTGTTGAAAGAGTTCTACACTTTTCACAAAGACTGTAAATCAGAGCTACTTCTTCCCCTACGGCTCCCATTATCAGGGTGACGGTTCCCCCACTGTCAACGATTTCATATTGCCCCGTGCTTTGCCTAGGCCCCCTATGCACAGAGTCGCCAGAGGAGGGGAGGGAGCACGTGACCAAGTCGTGGGGAATAGCGTGGTAACGGGGGGGGGGGAAATTGGGAGATAAGATTTAATCTGGCGACTCTGCGTACGCTACTAATCTCCCCTACCTCCTCCTCCACAGGAGTGTGGTGGGGAGGGCACCGGAGTGGGGTGAGTAGTCGTCTACGTCAGGCCTCCTCTAAATGGTTCATTATAAACAGGGTGTGGATTTTATGCATTTATTTAGTGAGTAAACACGTTAGACGAGATTAGGAATTCGGTTATGTTATTTGTAGCTTATTGGTGGAATCTTTATGCATTTGAGGCTTATACAAATTTTTGGGAAATCCTGGAATATAAAAGTCGGTTATTTTGGATCTGCAAAGGCTGTTCTCACTGAAAATAGAATTTTCTTAGACTCCACTTTCTTAAAATGTGTCTATAAAAATTGAAAATTACATGAACATCCCCGGTCGACTTATTTTTATGTACAAAAAAGTGAAAAATCTTATAGAACGGAATTATTCTAGCTCAGAAGAAATGTTTAATTTTCGAGTTGAAATAGCTGCGAGCGCAAAGGGATAGTGATGTCTTAACCCGGCTATGCTTTAAAAAAAAGGCACTTAGTAAGTTGTTTTGGGTCCATTTGGACCCATATCTATTTATTTAATATTTAGCTATAAAATGTTTTTAAATTTTTTATTTATCTGTTGTTATTAACGTAAATTACATACTAATTAAAAATTACATTCGTAAACGTAAATTACATACGTAATTAAATTAACTTATTCGGAGTCTCTTGTGCAATAAATGCAAAGCGAGGCTCTGTGCTCTTTACAAATGAATTTTGAACAGTTGGTACAACATACATCGTATTTGTGATCTCTTTTATTGGTCTAACTGCAAAAAGTACACCGTCCTCTGACCCTTTTTTATGATAGTGCAATATCTTCAGTTCTTGTTCGTCGCTTGTTATGGTCACGAATGTGGTGACCATAATAAAAACACGTATGGACCCCAAATGGACCCCTAACGCCATACGTGTAACAATTTCTATTACAAGTATTTCAAAAAGGATTTTAAATATTTTTTTTTGAGTGGAAGAAAGATTTTAATAAATTATTCTCCGCCAAGAAATTTCAGACTCACCGGCCATTCCGTTTGGAAGTTACAAGCGCGCAAAGAATGCTTCTGGTCCAAGTGGACCCAATAAGCGTAGCCGGGTTAAATTCGATGTTAACGCGGAGGAAAGCGTCGGCGAGGGGTTGGAGCGTAGAAACGAACGGATTTCGGTGCGAGTGAAAAGTGGTTGGGCAGGAACGATGACAGGCCTAATAATAAATGAACGATAGAAGGGGTGGTAACGGCGATCGATCCGAATTTTCGAGGGCCTCCCCTTCACCCCGGCCGGCTATAAATATCCAACAGAAGGTATTTATGCGAAGCGGCTGTTAGCCACGTTAAAGGCACGCTAAGTAAGGAGCACGCGGCAGCACGTCGCGGGAACTAGAGTTGTGCAACCCCACTTAAAGTTATTCTGGCGGATGAGCGCAGTAGCCGGTGACGTCCCTAACCTAGCCTAACCTCCCGGCTGTACCCGACAAGCGCCCTCTCCCGATGACGGAGCTTGAGATAGGTCGGGTACAAACGTCCGTACGAATGCATGTTACGTACAGAGACCCAGTGCTGCTCCGCTATAGTCGAACCACGACCGTACTACGATCCTCTGACACCGCTCTGGCAAAATTCATCGTCGTTTTCAGCTGATCGGCTGACTCCGCAGTATTCGCACCTTCTCTTCGTGATCGTTTCGCGTCAACAATTATCAGCCGATTTTTCGGAAGACTGCGATACAGGCTGGTTCACCCGAGGGTTGCTGACTACTGGATCCATGATGAAATTGTTAGGCGATTAAATAGCCAGTGATCAGACAAATATTGGCAGATCAAATTATTTGAGCTACTTGCATAAATCGACTACATCGATTTTTAAATACTGGGGACAAATCTTTGTCAGCTCGAAATACAGGGTGGTTCACATAAGGGTTGACACCTACGATCGAGTGATTAGCTGACCAAATATTCGCTCGAGTCACGCTCGAGATCACTCGCTCAAAATAATTGAATAAATATTATCAATTTTTAAATAGTAACTCTATAAATACAAGGAAATATTAAGTTAATAGCACTTCTATTTTAGTGCTGTTACAAGAATTTCTCAGGTCGATAAAATTCTATTTTTCTTCGCCCTGCTTCACAAACATAGTCTGCGAACCGTTCTCCCAAGCATATTAAACAATTCTCGGATCCTCAAATTTTTTAATTTTACTACAACCATGTTGCACTTCGATAAATTCGATCGAAGTGTGGGAACAAAACTAGTCGAATGAAATTGTAAAACAACAGTAGTTGTGGTACAAGAAAATGTCTTGCACAATCATTTTCGGGGGGGCGCAGTTGGAAAGATTCGAATCAGCAACATTCAGCTGCTGTGTCTCGCTGAACCGCTTCGGAAGATGACGATCCCGCGCGAAGATCCGCGCACGGTCCAGTAATAAACCACGGAAATTTGTACCCCGAAAACGACATCAAGGCGGTTTCTAAGCCGCGGCTGTAGCGTGTCACCGATTATAACAGGCTAGACCCCGTCCTATGGAGGCCACGTGCGTAGAAAACAGATAACAGCTAGCAGACTCCTCGCGACCTATGCCAATCTCAAACTAAATATATCCGCCAGTAATCGCGGCATTGCGTTCACGAACTCCGCCATGTCTGTCCTATCTCCGCTGCACTAACGCTATCTGACGCCGTCTAACGCCGATCAACCGAGCATAACTCAGCCAGAATAACGAACGCCGTCGATTCATGTTTTTCCGATTGACGGCTAAACATCGATTTTCCAGCAGCAACGGAGGACTTCGATGCTTCCGCTATCCCGTTGTCAGGAATCGCAGCACTGTCTCGCGATTGGATGCGTGAAAGACACGTGCAGAATACTTGCAGCCTTATATTATACACTTTGTTATTTTTAATTGTTTCTCTGAGAAACGTTTATCGGGACGTTTTTCTGATTCGAACGAGTCCGAATTGCTTGTTTAATTGTCGATTCAGTGGAATATCCGAACACTCCGAATAAATAAAACGATGCATCGTACGGATCGGTAAAGATTTAATCTCGCAGCGTGGCTAAGTGAAACTGTTCTGCTATCCGAACACTCATGATCCACAGGTCGGATGATCGTGAATTAAGCAAGCAAATGCGATAGGAATCGTGTCGTGTTTGGTGTCATTTTAACGAGGAAAACGTCACAAATACATAAAAGTTTCATATAAACCATAAACAGTGAATTTGACTTTTTGTGAATATACAAGATTCTATTAGCGTCTGCAGTATAGTCGCTATCTCGAAGGATTCTTTACGAGAACTTGTAATCTTTTGTGAGGCATAAATGGCGAAACGATAGTCATTAGCAATTACTTTCACGTCAGCTCTTACACGTGCAAGGAGGTCAACAGAAAAAAATTCTTTTATCTGCAAACTGATTTCTATGTGGAATTAAAAATTTACATTAGCAAATGGAATGAAAAACGATGAGAGAAACAGGAAGACTTTTATTATTATTTTTAAACACAAGAGATCACTCTTGTATTTCACTGAAACTATAAAGGTGTTTCTATATGTATATCTAAATGAATATTGCATGAACTTTTATGTTATCAATTGTTTATGTACCGTCAGAATATTATATTTATATCACTGTATAATCAAGGGTACAAATAATCCGAAAATTGAGTAAATCATTTTAAAATCACTATGCGCTTTGAACATTTCCGAATCCCACGGTTCTCCCACCATTCGCAGACTCGTGGTCTAACGGTGTTCGGTAGTTTCGCGAAAAATAAAATGTTCTTACGAAAAACGCGACTGTTATTTCATCATCTGCAACGATTTACGTACCGCGTAACGCTATGTAAGCCCGCGGACAAAGTAGCAGCATGACGCTACTACGAGATGGCGAGAGAAAAAAGGCTGGCAATATACGTCGGTAATTACAATTGATACATCGTGAGAAAAAATCGCAGATGATAATGTTGCTTTTGCACGTGGCGAAAAAATAATATCGCGAGCCGTGAACGAGTGGTCGGCCTTATAGTGACTCATTAACCAATGCAACGGGACTGGTGGCTGCGAATTACGAGCTGCACTCTGAAACTGAACCCGACTCGGTGACAGAAATACAGCAAAGGGCGGGTCATTCGAAACGCCTCTGCAAACAAAATTGTGTTTTCGTAGTTAACTTTTTTCAACTAAAAAACTGTCTACTATCTCTAGCAATTGATTGTTATTTTGCATAATGTTTGCAAAATCAAGGTTTGACATTTGTGCGTGTATTCTTAATCTCCAGTTACGCGCACTTCAATTTCTACACGATTGTTCATACAGAATGTCTATAAATAAATAGCGAACCTACTATTTTAATGCAAAATGAATATTCACTAATGTAGACTATATTTATGTTAGGAACAATAACTTGAAATTTTCGAGATTGTTAGCACTACACAGAACAATTCCGCTACCGTAAGGTCAAGAAATTACTTCACATAAAAATTCAAGGAGAGACACGCAAAACAAAAGTTCCTCCGCACTGAATTTATTTATAAAATTTGCATTTGAGAAAACAACCACGTTTGGCGTCCGCCATGTTTAATCTCCCCGCGCTCGCGGAGACCGGAAGTCATCCGGTTCCGTTCCGCGTTCCTCGCGGCTCGTATTCATCAGCGAAAGAGTAGTCGAAACAAAGAGCGGAGAGAATAGCGAAGCGGTATAAATCCGGGAACGACATTCTGCGGAATTCTTTCGCGAAGTGATCGAAAAGATTCCGACGTGTTCCTCTCGGCTACTAGAAGCGCGGCCGATTGACGGGGATGAGTTATGGCGACGCAAACATCGACAAAGCACCGCCGCCGTGTATCCTTGCGTCGGAATGATGTCATTTGACCCTGACACGCGTAGTCAGCGAGTACCGGTATTCGAGCGCGGGTACCCGGCTCCATTCGTTACGAGAGAAACGCGCTCGAAAGGTGCATGACACTGCCATACGTCCGTGACTATAACCAAGGAACGCAGCTATCGAAACGACCAGCTCGCACGATTTTTGCGAAAGGTCATCGAGCAGCAGACACTGCTCGTGGTTGGCGATCGAAGCGATTCGATGCTCGAGGAAAATTGTAGCGAGATTTTTCAACGAATTTTCAAGGTGCTTATCGGTAGACCGTTGATTTTTATACAAAATAAACAATTTTCTGGGTCAATTATAAATAATGAAAGCTAGGTTAAAATGAAATTAATCAACATTTTTTAATTCTAACGTCTTCACAGTCTATTTATCGGAAATTCTGTAATAGTCTTTTTAATCATAATTTTAAACGTTTTTCACCTGTTCGCTTAATTTTAAGAACGTGCACTCGTGCGCTTAATTATTTTTAAGCCAGTTTTATTTTTTCCTCTTTTCCATGCAGCACCGAGCACTCTCTTACATTTTATTTAATAGGAAATATAAATTTTTTACACAAATTTTAATTGCACAGATCGTTGCATAAAAATTCTTCGTGAAAAACAAATAAGCGAAGAATACAGACTTATTCGCACTCTGATTAGTCTTATAAGGCCTGGGAAACTCGTGGTCCGAGAGTCGATGACGTAGAATCGGCTACCCCTACTATCGCGCTCCGGAGACCTGTCCGAACCTGTCGCGGCAGGCCGACTACGTCATCCACTGTCGGAGTACTAGTTGCCTGGTCCATGTTTTTCGTTAATAACTCCTGAACGAAGACGCGCAGAACATTTTTGCAAAGGAAAAAGTTACTTCAAATGACCTGCGGAATCACCTGTTTCAAGTACAACATTTTTTGGACACCTTGTATACACATCCGATAGAAATTAGATTTAAAAAAAAAATTTTCAACAATATTCACTGATTGATTGTTTCAACGCACACGTTTATGACGCAATGTAAATTAGTCAGGTAATCCAAGAGCGTAATAATTTCATTCGAAATATTCTTTAAGCTTACCTTCTGACATGTGGAGTTTACCAGGCAGCCCATAACAATTGAATCGCGAAAGGAATCACTCGGAATTTTCCGAAGGGGCGTGAGCGATGTTGACTTTTGGTTTCCACGTGAAAACGGTGTTTGCTCGCCGCGAAGTCGTCCGTCAGAAATAACGCATGCATAACGATCACGATGCGTCGCGACTAGTTTGAGGTCGTCGCTCATGGACGTTGGCTGGCCTTATAGCTTCAAACTTGTTATAGCTCTCGAGCAGCGGCAGTACCAACATGTCGCGGTAAAATTCGCGATCGAGCCGCGACCGATCGTCCTCGACTAAAGAAAATTCCATCAAGATCATGGACACCCCGCGTCTCGTTTAATGAGGAATTTTAATGAGGTGAACTATCCAGATTTTCAGAGAATGTACAATTCTAGTTTAATTAATTTACTTCGAGTGCTAACGAAGGAAAACAAATTTCATTTGACCTTGAGTATGCTTCCATTATTGCCCCACCTCATTATATCAAATGTGTAGAGCGCCTAGAGATTCTAAAGATAAGATATTGCTAAATTAATCACGATTATGAACGTTACTATCAAAACTTCTCCTAGGGAAATCGATTAAGCTCCTTTAAACGAGCATAATTTGTAAGATTCATTTTTATGGACCGGCTTGCACTGTACATTACCTTTTCTTTGGGACTCATAATTCTGCAAAAGAATATTTTCTCCCATAATTGAATAAATATAAATATATAAATACATTTAAATACAGTTCTTCTAAATTTGCCCATAAAAATGTAAATTTACAATAATGCTTTCAGTATGGTAATCATTATATGACAGCAAAAATCGATATTGAACCTTCATAGTTAAAAATAAATGCATTATATAATCTTATTATACGGTATCGTGATATTTATAATGTACATGAATATCATGAGAAAAGTATTAGGAGATAATTATAATTTAAAGTAGCAAAAAGTGATACAGCTACCGAAACTAGAAGAACAACTAACGTCAGCACATTGTGGCAAATTTTATTTGGCACAGCCTTCGTTCAAGAAGTTGAAAAGCTGGACAGTATCAATAACTATTTACCGAAATCGACCATCTTGTTTACATAGGTTCTGCCAACTAACAGTAATCATGGCGCCAAGCGTCAGTGGCAAACGTGACTGAGCGATGGCTATTAGTCGACCCTCCTCGAAGGAATCAATTCTACTTGAAAAGCAAACCCGCTGGGGAACGCGTGTTTATGTTGCTATTTATACTGATCGATTTAAAAACAAGTTTCAGTGCTTGAATAAACGAAAACCATTCAGCCAATAAAATAAACGCTACTTATTGCAGAGCTAATATGCTTAACAAACTCTCCCCATTTTATCTCATACAATTTTCCTTTTATTTGTTTATACAAGGTGTCCCAAAAATGTTTCGCTTCCTTGAAAGGAGAGATTCCTGACATCATTCAAAGTAACTTTTCCCTTTGCGAGAATGTTCTCCGCGGCTTCGTCAAGGAGTTATTAACGAAAAACACGGACCAATCGGAGCGCGGCTACTGTGGGCGGTTCCGGCTCGACCAACGCCAACGCTCAGCTTGTAGCCGCGCTTTGATTGGCCGGTGTTTTTCGTGAATAACTCGTTAACGAGGCCGCGGAGAGCATTTTCGCAAAGGAAAAAGTTGGTTCAAATGACCTCGAGAACGGCCCTCTTCAAGAATGAGAACTATTTATTAAAAAATTTGAAACGTCGAATTGGAGAAATTAAATGAAAAATTTCTATTTCTATCAGATGTACTATTTCGAATTTGAGCTTGTTTCGCGGAATAAAACGGTCTCTAAATAGCGTGTTGTCTGTTTCAATGAATTCAGCGAATCGCAAAACCATGCGAACGCGAGTCGCAACGTGTTAATTCGTCTGACGTTTCGTCTCGCGACCTTCCTTCTTCTCTGATTCACTCTGATATCTTCTATCAGCAAAACTGCTCTGCTCGTATTTTTTTTTCTTCCGATCCAGCCTCTACGAAGGCAATTCCACGAAACCTTATAAATTTGTCCTTCCGCGGGATTCTAATAAAAAGCTGAAAAACAAATATTTAGAAATACGAAAGTCAGAGATTATTGCATCGCTGCCTCGAGCACAATGGCAGAAGTCGCTCATTTATACAGAATTGACTAATCAAACATGCCGCATACGTTTGCGCCGCGATATCGTATCGGGCGGTAGCGCTTGTACTTTTCAGCCTATCGGATAAAGAAAATAAGTGACGATTGATGATGGCGGCTTTGAAAATAACACCCGTAGTGCGATCGAGCGCGATAGTAATTGCAAAAGGGGCGCATGGCCTAGATGTAAACGCGCGTATAAATTTCCTGAACTTTAGCACCTCGCAGTCGTACGTTTACATTTCATAACATTCTTTTTTTTTCTCTTATTTCTACCGTTAACATTGGTTCGAAACAACAATCGAAGAGATAACGTATGGAGCAAAACATGATCGTTTGTTGTTTTCAATCTAACAGGTAATTGTGTGAAGGGTCACAATGGACCCAGCCACCGTTGTCGGAGAGTGAAGAAAAAGATGAATACCATTTATAATTTCGTAGACTCGGTTTAAAATCTTCGCGTCACGAGTCTGCTGCATTATTATAAGGTAAAGGGTTTAAAAGACTATAAACCCTCGAGTGGACTTTGAAAATTAAGTCAATCTTTGCAACTTCGAGAGAGTAACGACGCGCAAGTTTATGTTTCTTGAAGTAACCAATTTTGTCCCTCAAAATCTCATGGTGGCGGCCGGTGTAATTGAGAGCACTAAGTAGGCTAGAGCCACGGCAGTAAACGATGTAGGGGTTAAAGAGGGTTGCAGAGGGTGCTTCCGGTGAGAGCGCGAAATCGCGATAAAATTAAAGCATCGGAAATATCGATGGGTGGTCGTGTTTCCTTTGATTTTTTCGGGGCGATATCGGCGGCAAGGATCGCCAAGTTCAGAGCGTAGCGGTCGTCGATGTGCAGCTGCGAGCCGATATCAATGGTCGAGAAAATTGCGCGGGTTGAAGAGCAAAAGGCTACGAGATTCGATGGCGGGATTCGAAGCGTCTTCGAGGCTTGTGTACGCGCCAGCACACACTGTCCTTCTGCGGCTGTCTTTCCGTCCGTGTGCCACAGACACAGCCGAGCGGTGCATGCCTGCCGGTGTGATTGACATCAGTAAGTATGCCATGGCCGACCGCTCGCAACGTGCTGGTACGATCGACTGCAGCACTGCCCACACTGTCACGTACACACTGTCACGAACACAACAGAGCTCTCTCGCTCTGCCTCGAAGAACGCCGCGCCGTCCGTCTAGGCTGCCTAGAAAAACCGGCCGAGAAAATCCTGCTGCCAACGCGTTTCCGCCGCGGAACGATCCTCCGGAGCCACGGCTAGGGAAATCACCGGATGAGTCCTCCAGATCTCTGTTCCCTTTCTCTCGTTTTCTCGATTCTGTTCGTTTCTACTCTGTTTTGTTTTTCCTTTTTTCTTGTCGGAACGCCACCGACGAAACAACGAACTGGTTATGCAACCGGCGGCGAAGAGGTATAACAGGTGGTGGCGGAGTCGTAGAACAAATACAGTGACTTTCTTGGTGACGCCCGCTGTGGCTCGGCCAACAGATCCTTGTTAGGCGTGAACTGTCGGCTGTTCAACAGTCGTTTGTTCGGGCACCGATCTCGATTTTTACGTGATCGCCTTGTAGCCATAAGGACATTTAATTTTCGGTGATTTTACTGTTGACGTTGGTTACATTTTTCTAATATACTTTTCGAGGTACTTTATTTAGAATTCGCAGTCATGTTTAAACTGCGAATGTTTTTGCAAAATAAAAACTGTCTGCACCGATTGCGATAAATACAAACTAAATTGAGTGTTATTTCTTTCCTTTAATCATTTTAATAAAGGAGTATATTGACATCTTCAATTTTTTAAATTTTTCAATAATTTCGAATTTCATCTACACAATTTTGCTATAAATTCATAAAGATTCGCAGTCTAGTCATCTTATTCCATCAAATTGAATAGTAGCCACGATTTCATGGTAGCCACAACTATTGAAATATATTTACATAGCAATTTTCTATGCAATATTTTGTCACTTCTATGAGGTCAACGTTAATCTTCTGCTTGATTGAAATATAAATAGTATTTTATATTATAAGTAGTAAATTATACATAGTAAATTATAAATATTAAAGCAATATAAATTGTAAATTATACCTCATAACAGAATAGTTCAGAAAATATGTGTTATTAAGGATTATCTAATACTTTAAATGCAACAAATCAATCATTGTACAATACAATTTCTACATCAAGATATTGTTTGTCATTATATCTTACAATTATACTGGGTGCTTCTTTCTTTTGCACAGCAGTGTAGTTTAATGGTGCCATTGAAATTCTGGTTCAAAGTTGACCCGTACACCTCTGTCCAAGGGTTAAAATAAGCAAATTTTATTCGTGTTGAATAGCAGTATCTTATAGGAAACAACAGAAATTTGTCTATTGTTATGTTACTGCGACCATCAATGAGACAATACATATTTCTTAAGATCACCCAGTTTGATTGGGATTGGTGAATGTAGGTTATTCAGAAACGTCGATAGTAGATTGTACTGCTATTATTTTCTAGCTAGAAAACCTTGTGTGTAACTGTCAAGGCCCAAAATGAATCAGTATATGTACTATAGTCCCTGAATCATGAACGTTAGACATTCCAGAATTTTATCGTGTAACCCGATTATCTTTTACAAGACCTAGCGAATAGTTCATGTCAGAATTCTTAATGGAAATTTGAAATCTCGCTTGATATCACCGATCTTAGGTAACAACAATAATAATAATTCTTCGATCGAGAATAATGAGTATTTTCCAATTGCTTCGCGAATACATACCTTGTGAAATAACACCGGTGGAATGATTAGAATGAATATCGTTGAAGTGGGACTTCCCATATGGATTATTGAGACCAAGTTCGCGTCCATTCACTTCGCACAAAGCTACATTGTAAGAAATTGAAATTCCTTTACGCACAACGCGAGCCGGTTTACACTCGGTCAACATTCCTACGCACAAAACTGCTACACCGTTAAATGTAAAAGTTCATCGTTTTACGTCGTTACATAACGAGTGTGCAATTCCATCAGCCCGCCGTAATGATCCATAAAATTGGCGACTTTCGATGTACCCGGGCTCTTATTGTTGAATACAAAACTCGACACCTGGTGTGCGCAATCTTTTATAACTCCGGGCGATCGTGGATGTTAATGCTCGATAAATGTCTAGTCACTTAAAGGATACAGCGGCAATTCGAATCCTCCATCACATCCCAGCCCCTTCGCCCCCCCGCCTGCAATACTTAAAGCTTCATCCATTATTGCTTAGCACCTAGAATTCGAAAACAGCTATGCAAAATAGAAAAAAAATCTTAATCACCCGAAGATTATGGTAACAGCATACGTCGATCCTGCATCGTTCACCCAGCCTGTTCATCCATTATTGCTTATCACGTAGAATTCGAAAACAGCTATGAAAAGTAGAAAAAAATCTGAATCACCTGTAGATCATGTTAACCATCATACGCGTCGATCATAGGAAGATCCTCCGCGACAGATCCCAGCCACTCGATTGCACCAGAAACGTCTGGTCTCCCCGGAGTTGCGTGGAAGCGCAGCAAAGGATGTACACACAGCGATCCCGTGACACGTGTGACGTAAGGTAACCCTGTTCCTCGAAGGCCGCGGTTTTCACCAGGTTCGATCTTCCTGTAAGATGGTATCGTTTCACCCGAAAAACCGGTATGCCAGCGAAGGCGAAATGCTGGGTTGCTCCCTTCCCCCTCTGTCCACCTCGTTTCGATGGTGGGGGAGGAGGGAGTCGCGCAAGGAGGATTCGATGTCATGCACGATGACGACGATCCGCGAACGACAAGGTCCCCCGCCACTTTTACTTTCGTTGAATAAACACCCAGAGAGGAGAGACAGAAAAGACCGGCGCGGCGCGGCGCGGCGCGCGGACAAGAACGATCGAAATCGGCCGCTGCACACCCGCCGCCCGAAAAACTTTCATCCGAAAGGCCACTTTCCTCGCTTTCTTATCGGAGAGCGAAACACACCGGTTCTTTCACTCCAGTTCAAAGATGACGCGGAGAACGGGCCCCGACACGGTCACAGTAGTGCTCACTCAAATTCGAATGAATCCGCTACCAACGTTACTAGATCATTCGGGGAAATGCTATAGTCGGAGCCAGAGTGACGTCACCGAGCTACAGTGTAGTCTAGTCGAGATAGTGACGTCGCGATTCGTGCTGACGCCACTAGATACCCACCGCTATTGGTGGGACAATTCTCGGCACGTGACGTCATCTAATCCCTTTGAGGCACACATCCCCACTCATCCCCGACCAATTTAGTATCCCGTGCTCAGCGGAGCGCTATCTCGGTAAAACTACCAGAGCAGAAGAGACAGACGTACCTCAAGTAGGTAAAAGGTAATCGTGAAATAAGGAAAATTTTAAATTCAATCATTTTCGTCTTACCTCCACAAACGTAGTACCGGTGGATTGTTGATATTCTGCTGATTAAAACGAGTCCAAACACGACATAAATCGAACTAGTTTTATACGTAATGTGCATAACAAAATGGAGGACGTACGTGTGATTTTATGTACAAAGTTTGTAATAAATGAACGGATTTGTGTCGTGTTTGGACACGTTTTAATCGGAAGAATCTCGACAATCCATCGGTGCTACGTTCGAAACTGTAAGACAAAAATAACCGAATTTGAAAATTTCCTGATCGCACGTCAGATCTCGGGCGTCGATGTTCGATGGACTGCGACTATTTCACTTTCGCTCACTACAATCTATTCTCTCATTTTGTCGAGCAATTCCTGAAAGAGAAACACTAGCCAACAATGCGAGAATATGACTTCCGGTTCCTATTCGTTTGCAAATCGAAGTGAGCACTACTGCGAATCGGGAACCGAGCCGAACCGGCGACATCGAAAGTGAAATCGCCGAAGAAAAGGTGACGCGCGTCGCCTTCTCCCGTTCCTTATTTGGCGCACGATTTTTTTCATCATTTCACGCGTGCATGTGCGAGAGACTTATGCCATTACGTAACCAACGGACGGGGTTGATCGGCCGATTTACGAGAGACTCTTCCGCATCGGTATCGCCGCCGACACATTTCGTAACCGACGATTTTCCCGGGCCGTCGCAATTAGACGGGCTAATTAAATCCTCTCGACACCGAGCGAGACATTCGATCATCGGCCGGCTATTATACTTACTTTCGTTTCGACCAGGCCGATCTCTAAGCCGTACGATTCCATGGTATATTACCATCTGCGCATTTCCACCGGGTATTCCTCGTTCTCCTTCATCGATCTTCGCTCTGGATCTTCGAGTGAAAGTAAGCACGGACCGCAGCGATCTTTCGTAGATCCGTGACCCGTGGGATTTTTATGCGACGTGGGATTTGGTCGGCTTACGGGATTTTTATAAATTTCAGCTCTTGGAAATTTTTGAAGATTTCTCGATGATTTTTGGGCTACTTGGAAATTTAGGATATTTATTATTGTCTACGTGCAAATAATAAATAATATTTTTACTAGTGGATTTGTCATACATTTATGCTTTCCAAAATTAATAACTCCTAAACTAATTCATTTTCGACCCAAGACTCCCTAATACCCTTTTCAAAGAGCAAATTAATATTTATCAATTGATTAAAAAAAGATATAATTTTATTAAAAAAATTTTTAATAATCGTAGTGTTTTATTAACCTTTTTCTCCGCAATTCCGACGAGCAGCAATTTTTTTAAAATTTCGTTTACCTTCTAACATGTCAAGAATTGAAGTCGTTAGATCCAATTTTAAAAAAGGTATTAATATTCAAAGAATAATTGCAACCGTACAATCCTGATAATCAGAAATTAAAAAAATTGACTATCGACAGTACTATAGTAACATCTGCAGAAAGGAACATTAAAGTGAAGATCAAGCTACGCGAAAATTCGAAGACGAATGATCGCAGAGGTCGCTCGTAGGTCAAACTTTTGTCTGCTGAACACTTTCAGAAACTTTCATTAAAATCACCTCGTATGATTTAGCAAGGTCTCGCCAGTAGCGCAGACGCAACTGTATCCATCGTAGATCTCCGTGATCGGCTCTCGATCGTCTGGTTCCCACAGCCAGCTCAGCTCGTAAAGACTATCTCGGATGCATTATTCCGGCATTAGTCCAAGGTGAATTACTCGGAATGTCCTGTCGATCTCGCGTTTCCTCTCGGCGCGGCTCGCTATCACACAGAGGTGAGCCCGAGAGAGTGAAAGTTCCCGCGTCCACGCGTGTCGTGTTTTTGGCATTGGGCGTTGGGATTGGAGGGTCTCGGTTGGTATCGAGGTCACTGGTGCCACCACCACCAAGCACCGTGGATCCACGACTTCGGTGGATCGCGTGGCCCAAAAACTTTGGGCTGTGCGAGGCGTTCACTTCGACTGCTCCGCGCGGACCGTTCCGAACTCGTTCCTTCCGGGCCTACGGCAGTCGATCTTTAACCGTCGACCTATCGCGGAAGTAGCGGACCGTCCCCGACACCCTCGCGATCTTCGAATTCTGGATAATGGATCGCCTAGTGTCAGCAAGGCTCCACGCGCCGATCTTCAGTGTTAGACCAAAGTGACTACATGCGGATCCCAGTTTGCGTGCAACTTTGGTGATCCATCGTGTCTTGTTCGATTGTCATCGCGGGCCATGTGACCTTTAACGTGACCTCGACCGTGAACCAGCTGGAAAGTCCCTAGGAAAGGGGGGAGAAACGGTGGCACCTTCTATTTTTTCTGGATACTTAGTGGATCGAAACTGTGACTTACCATGTGCGCGAAGATGAGTGTGCTGCAAGGTCGTCACATAGGTAGGAGATCTATTTTAAACTGAATTTAGCACGTGCTAACAACCCGAGTGATCGTGTAACATTGCGACCCGTGGCCAGTATTGGGGGAAAATCGGGATTTGGATTCGGCTGGGGAATTTGGAGCAGCCTTCGCTCTTCGGATACCTGAAACTATGAATGTGCTCTCTATCGCCGCGCACTGAAAATATTCTACACGGCGACGGGAGTGTCGACACGATAGTTCATTTTATTAAAAAAAAAATAATAATTCGCTAAGTGCAGATAAATAAAACTGGACCTGACGTGACACAAAATTAAAAAGTAGACGATACGAAAGTAATAAGATAAAGAAAGTGAAAAATGAACTATCCAAATTAAAAATAGCAACCTAACTCACAAACTGGCTAAAAACCAAAAATTATAAATATATTTTCTAAAAATGCGAGAACTAACGTATATAATATAAAATAAACAAAATTTAACACAAATCAGAAAAGCATCAGTTGGGAAATGCCTAAATTAAAAATAACAGCATTCTAACTGCTAAAGCTGCTAAAAACCGAAAATTATAAATATATTTTTTAAGAAGACTAAAAGTAAACAACTAAATACATGAAAATTCTCTATCATTTCATAGTCATGACTCAACGATAAATTGAATTTCGTTTACAGCCAAAAACCAAAGATTCTAGATAGTATATTCCTGGAGTCCCAAAAATCCATTATAAAAGAGAAAACGATTAATTGCGAAGCGTGGACTACATTAAAATTCTCCGGGCCGCGTATCAGTTTCATTGGATTAGTCACGATTCTCTCAAACGGTTCGTCTACTTTCACTCCGCCTCAATGGTGGAAAATTAAATTATTCCCCGGGCGGAAAGTTCCTCGGTGGTTTTTTTTACTTTTTTTTCCGTTTTCTTCGCGAAGTTCCGTGGTTCGACAACGCGGCGCGAAGAAGTTCGCGGAATCGGTGTCCCGTGGTGCAACGAGGTGTCGGTTCGTCAGCGTGTCCTCCAGGTCAATAACACCGCGTCGCGATTTCACAATTGCACGCTTGGCTAATTGCAAATCACAATTGCGAGTCCGCGACGCGACGCGACCGAATGCGCACTGGCGCAGAATGCTATTCCCGGAGTTACTCTCTATCTAACTCGCATCGGAGACGCGAAATAGAAGTTTGTTCGCGGAAGGCGGAGGAGCGATTGTCACAATCATGATTTAACTACTGCCGAATTAAAACCGCGAGATTGTGCTAGATTCGCCGTCACAGACTATGCGCGATTTTCCGTTGGTTTATTCCGAGACCGTTGTTGTCCGTTCACTTGTCTTCGTTTAGTTCCGCAATTGTGAGCGATTCTTATTGCTACTTAAATTGGTCCCCAAGAGGACGTTTCACAGATTCTTTTTTACTTTTAGACAACTTATCACTAGTTGATACAATTTAATTTCAGAATTTAAAGAATTTTAGTATCTTAATAAATTATTTTGAACTTATTCAGATCGTTTAAGAAGGAAAGAAACTTCAATATTAATATTTAGTAGTCAAACCACGAAATAGGAAATTTATTCCAAAATATATGTAAAACTATACATGTTCTTCCATGATTACAACACATATTTTATTTCACTGTAAAATATTAATTTAAAATTTTTACAATGAAAAAATATGGACAACGATTAAACCTTGAAATAAGAAATTTATTCTAAAATATATAAGAGATTATAAACGCTTATTCGAGATTACAATTTTATTTCTCTGTAAATCAGAAAATAGGAAATTTATTCCAAAATATAGATGAGATTAAACATGTTTATTCATGACTACAATATATTTGATTTCACTGTAAAATATGAATTAACAATTTCTACATAAAAATATAGACAATGATACTACATTCCTCTATGATTAATTAATAAAACACGTACTTTCGCAAATTTTCTACGAATTGCTTTCCAAAAAGTGGTGTCAAACATTTCTTTTATCAATACTCAAATCCATTACTTTCTCCCGAGCGTTGCAATTACGATTTTCCATCTGCTATGGCAGCGTAAAAGTCGTCCCTGTAAATCAGACACGAAATTGTAGTTCACGGAACTGTAGGATGAAAATCGTTTTAGCGATGCATAAAATTCGCTGAACGATGACACCCATAACCGGTCGATTGTATTTCATCGGGGGATATGAAACTCGAGCTTTTATCACGCGGAAGTAGCGGCCAGTGTCATTTGCTACAATATTTTCTCGTCGGAACGCGAACGATCGTGTCGTGGCCGCAGCACGGTCGATTGCGTAAACGATAGAAACCTGGAACCACCGGCGGGGTTCGTCGTTGCTTCGCAACAACGTGGACTTTTGCTCCAGATTGCAACAGATTCGAGGCTGTGCCGGAGACCTCGCTGCACACCGTCTATCGCGGCCGGTGAACTTCACCGGGGATTTTCTTTCATCGAAATATCAGAACAGTTTTATGCTAGAACAACGGGGCCGAGGATTGTTCTACGGGCTTCGTTCAATTTCGTCACTCGCTCGGCTTCTGTCGCAATGTTTAGAGCCAGCTATGCGCTGACCCGACGAAATCACTTTTTGCGAGATACACTAATCGCCGGAACTGACCATGGAAATATCAGGGCGGACACTAACCTTAGATCTGTCAACATATTTTCATTCTTATCTTACTGTTTTATAGAAAACGATAAATGCAATCTTCTCTGTTGCACGATTGTTCGCGCAGCAACTATTGCCGCGATCAGGACCTTCAGTTACTATGAAAATCAATTTAGTTCTCATCATTTCTGTGATGCGATTATTCCAATTCATTTCCAAGGATACATGAATTGTAGGTGATATTTTTTATTAGGTTGTTTAAGAAATATTTCTTAGGGGAATTGGAGAATTATACTCGGATATAATGAGGTTTACATTTTACAAAAGTATTTCGCAGTTTATTGATAAAATATGAGCGTTTTATGTGTATATCTTAATCATTCAATAGCAGGTATTCGTTATAAAATAAATAATTATGGAATTTAAATAAATTTAATAAATCGAAAATAATGTAAAAGTATTTTTTTAATTCTTCTCATTCGTGTATTTACTTTTTTTTTAATTCCACGAATTTATAAAATCCCCAGTCCAGTTATTAGTTATTAAAATTATAATATGAATATGTCAGACATGGACCAACAAATTGATCTTTAAACAAAGTCTCAAACTGTGAAAAGAGAAAATTGAAAACTATTATTTGGCAAAAGCTGGACAAAACTCATCCTAGAATGGAACAAGGATAATCCTTGTAATTACCGTCTCCAGAAGTTTCACTATACAATTGTAAAATAATATCATCTTGTTTCATTAATCGCGAACCCTGGCCTCGGGCTTTTGACTCACACTATATAAATCGTCCACTCAATCCCTTCCGACCCAATTAGTGTTTTTCATAGATGAGCAAAACTGGCTTGCAGCCGTTCATTAGACTACCGGGGGCTTTCATCTACAATTCTATACGTTGGGTAAAAATTTATTATACTGTCAAAAGTGGTTCTCAGGTTTTTAGGGATTTCACTCATGTAAAATCAGTTTACTGATGAAACAAGAATTCATTAAAGAAAAAACATTTTCATCAGATCGAAAATAAAATTCAGATAAATAAAAGTTTTTTATTTCTAACAAGAAACGATCAAAGACGAAGTACTCTTACTCATACCAGTGAAATAAATCATAGGACAAAGGGTTAATTGTTACGATGACACTCCAAAAGAATGATCGAATCCACTGAAATAAATATTGAAGTAAATATTCGATCTAAGAAAACGGTAACTGCACGATCTAAGAAAAACGAATACTCCACTGCGAGGCATACCCCGCGGTGGGCCAAAAGGCTCGAGCTGCCTCGGACGGCGAGGTTACGAAAAAATAGTAAAACTGTACGATCTAAGAAACAGCACGGACCCGCTGGTTTTTCTTAGATCGAACCATTACCGTACATTGAAATTGCGTCGCGTGACTTACATTTAATAATATTATATCATGAAAGGGTCGAAGGGTGCGCGAATATTTTCGCATAAGCGGCGATGTACGCTTGACGATGCCAGTTTCGATGTTTCCACGCGGCTCGTCGGCTTATGACACAACATGGCAGAGCTTGCCGTAGGAAAAGTAAGGTAAGGCCAGTGGTATAATAGAAACTTTCACTGCGGAGGTTCAACGTACGAGCGGCGACTCTCACTGGCCGTTCTCACTGGTTGGCCCGACTGTGTGTATCGGCCGAGCATCCGAAAGACACGATTCCCGTGTGTGTCTGCTCGGCTCTCGAGGAAGCCCTTTCCCTCTTCCTCTCGCCGCGTGCCGACACGTAAGACGAATTAAGAAGGAATATTTATAACGTTGCCCCATTGTCGCGCGCCGCAAAGCCGGAGAAATTTCTCGTTGTGCGTGGGTAAGCCGACCCTCTGCCTTCCTTCCTTCCTTCCTTCCTTCCTCCCTCTACCTTTCCACCTTTCCTCCTTCCTACCTTGCCCTCTCTCTCTCTCTTTTTCCTTCCCTGTGGCCCGTAACAGCCTGTAAACAGCGACCTATTGTCGGGGATCCCAGCGCCGAGATTTCCTGCCGGACGAGTTACGGTGGGTGGGAAAATTGCTTGCTTATCACTCTGCTCTCCCACTTTCGTTTCACCGCTAAACATTTTTTTTTTTTTTGTAATAATCAACGCCGCTTGCCTCTGCACAACAGGAATATTTCGATACCAAACTGGTTGAAAGGAACCTTTCAGGGATTTTTTAAAATATTGTAAATACTTTTTCCTCGGCAGGTTAAGTCTTCGATCGAGTTCTCGTGAAGATTACAGATTCTTTTTTTTTAGTCTTTGTACTACGCTTTCAATGAGAAGTACACCGTCGACCGTTCGCAGTTGCCGACGCTAACAAAATTGAGCTCGAGTTGAATATTTCTATCTTCAAATATGTAAATTTACACTGCTCGGTTAGCTCATTACAATCCGCAATAGTAATGCGCAGCAACCTTTTCTACGAACGTTCTGCAGGAAATATGTAACAGAATGAAATATATCCTCATTGTTCTCAGGTATTGATAAATTCGAAACAAACTGCAACTGTGTCTAATTCCAGCATAATTTGCAAGATCCTCGGACATTTTTCTGAAGATCTTTTACAAATATTCACAGTTTAGTGGTCTTTAAAACGAAATTTTAATTCAATATGTAATTTCGTAAATGGAATTCTAAAATACAAAGGATTCCAATGCCGGAGAAATTGTAGGTAAATAATTTATGGTTACTCTAATACAGCAGTAGCATCGTACGATCCGAGGTATGAAATAATTGATTGAATGGTTTGACATCGCCGTTCGTTACTTTTTTTACAGCCACGCCATCGCGTGGAAAAGACAGTTGATGGTTTCGGTGCGCTCGGACCGTTTAGTCCGCTTAATTAACATTCACCGCCCGACAAGCTATTCGCCGTTTCCGTTGATAAGTGAATTCGAAGGTGGAGACGTGAAAAATAGAACAGTCACGCATCCACGAAGACGACCAGATAAGCGATAACACGGCTTTTCAAATAACGGTACCGCGTGAGGAGATAAACCGTGCGAAGCCCGCTCGAAGCGTCTCACGCGCGCACGATAGCACGAATTATCCACCATGTTAAGTACATCCATAATTCTTGAACTAATGTCGGCATGGCTAATCTCTTTACCGCGGAAACGGTAAACACTCGGCCTTTATAAACCGAGTTTCAATTAGCAATTAACACGGGAGTGAAAGTTCTATTGATGGGAGTCGGGAAAAGTGTTGATTGGTAATTCACGAAAATAATGTTACGATTTCTGTGAGAATTTGTAATTTATTGACAGAAATGCCAGAAAATATTTTTCTTCTATACGTATCATCTTACCGCGACAATTGAAACACGTTGAAGATTAGAATTTCGTTTTCTTTAATAATTTCCTAGAAGAGAAAGAAAGAGTAAAATGCATATTCATCGATGCGCCAGAAGACTGGAATTTAAAGAAACGAATGACATTTATATGTAAAATGTTCATCGTGAAACGTGTAAAAAATTTAGCACAGGACTAATAGTTTTTATTTCGAAGTTTGTATAAAACTGTTCCTATCTTCTGCGAAATCAGTATACGTTTACAAGTAAATTTTATTACAAACTGTTTTATGAAAGTAAGAATCGAAGAAATTTCAACGAACTGTCGAGTATTATTAAACTTTAACATTTTTTGTAGAAATATAATATAGTAAAAAAATGATAACCAATATCTTAATACACAAGAAAGACATGATAAATAATTTTAAAAGTAGACGAGACATTTTCAGAACACATGAACAACTAAAAAAGTAATTTAACAGAAAATTTCTCCCATATTGAAAAGTCAATATTAAAATTGAGTGGTGCTGATATTGATTCACTGAAAAATTAGATAAAATTGTTCGATGAACGAAAAATTGAATGGAAATATTCTAAAAATAAATACCGTCAAAGGTTTCTCCTCGATTGAAAAATCGATATTGGAATTAAGAGTGTACTTAAAACAAATTCTCGATAACTAACCTAAAAAGAAATTTCCGGCGCCAATTCTAAAATTCTGGCAGGTTCCTAGAACCGTCCGATTCAATAATTGCAAGGTAGAAATGTGTCCGCATAGGATTCTACCGCAGATTAATCTCCGTTAATTCACTTTCCCCGCGGTTTGTAATTTTGACGCACGCCTCGGGCATCTTTTTACGCTCGGGGCCCTCAATCTTGCGGGCAACGTTTAAATTATGCCACGAAGTTTCCTGGTCGCTCGAGGAGCCATTATTTTATCCGCGGCTCATTACCATTGTCAAGAATTCGTTTCCTCTTGCACGACACGAGATCGAATCGTGCGCGGTCGAACACAGGAGCCCGGGATAGAAAAAGGAGGAAGACCAGATGAAACAGAGACGAACAGAGAGGAACACAGACAAAGAGAGAGAGAGAGAGAGATAGAGAAAGAGAGAGAGCCTAGACTTATGGTGGGAGGGAAGTAGACCTAGGATGTCATGGCGTGGGAGAGTCACTTTCACCGTCGCCGGCCCCTATAGCGGTAAAATCTACATGGCACAGAAAATTACGCGTTCAGTTACAATCGATTCGCCGATGATGGTACCGACCTGACGGAAATATGTCACGTTGAATTCGCCAGGTTTTCTATTTCCTTCATAAAAAATTTGTTCGAACTTATATCCATCGTTTGAGAACTTTCTCGTGGTACATTTTTAAAATACCACCCTTGGGAACTTCTTCAACCATTTTCTTTTATCCTATGATCTGTCTCATTTTTATTCTATTATTTTACAATATTAAAATCTTATTCCAATTTATGGATTCCTTAAAAATGATTGTTCTATTCGTAAATTTTTAATATTATTAGGTATAATAATTTAGGTATAATAATTTTTTATCCTATTCTAAAATATTATTGGTACAATCGACGACTCTCTTAATATAAATGAACAAGTCGTGTGAATAAAGGAATTAAAATTTTTTGTGCTTCTTCCCAAGATTTTTTGGCTGGACCATTCACACGAAAATTTGTAACATAAGGGTGTTTTAAGGAACGTTCTTGACATATTTTTATCGAAATCAATTCAGTCTTGTCGTATTTCTAAGGCAACACATGCCAGTCACTGTTAGTGCTTGGTCGGTTTGGTGTTAATGAGTTGCGAGGTAAATATTAGGTCTCCCTGCTAACGAAGAAGGAAAATATTGTTCCGTAAAGGTTTAATGAAACACGCATACTTCGCATAATTGCTGGATATGGAAATGTTATAATACTACAAAATAGAATTGTTTCATTTAGTTTAGTTGTTTCATTACAACGTGAATTTTGTTAATATCATCGGTTTATATTTTAGTTTAAAAAATGCTCTCGACAAACAACTCATTTGTTACAAGAAGCAAAGCTTAATAGCTGTCCCTTGGTAATAACTTTCATTAATGGAATGTCAAGCGAATGTATCAGCCATAATTATTTCGTAGGTAATGGCATTTTAATAATGACGAGAATACTAGTTTTCACTGCTCTACTCCGTTGATCGTTGCATTAATAAGTCCTTAATAAATTATTGATGATTTTCACTTACCGCTGAATGAATTGCGTAACCCGAGTTTCCTGTTGTGATAATTATCACGCCAGCTCAGCGTCTGAAAGTGGATCTGCAAAATAATCAGCTTGTTTGTCCGTCTCATGGTTGGAAAAAATAATATTCGTGCGAGATCGAAAATTTTGCAACAGCCGCCTATCCTAGGTAACGCCGGTCATAGAACATTCTACTTTCTTGTTATATAAAATTAAGTCTCTAACCTTTCGTTTCCTTATGTAATCAGTGTACTCGCGGAACTGAATGTTGGAAACGTCAACCAGTTATTTGTGTTTGTTGACATTAGGCGAGTGGTTCGAAGATTCTCAAGAAAATTCTGTCTCTTTCTGAAGAATTTTTTACACTTCACATAATATATGTAAATTATATACAATATTTAAATTATAGCAGCTCAGTATCGTTGCAAATTTCAATAAACGAAAAATGCAGTATCGTGAGAAGGATTTATTTAAACTAATAATACGATGTTTTAATTTATTATCATTTTATTTTTATTATAAAATGTAAATATATATTATACCATCGTTTTTAATACTATAAAACAATGCTTTGCGTAAAAATGATCATAATAGACAACAATAATAAAAATAATTTTATTCGAGGATTAAATTGTTTTTAATAATCGTGTGCGAAAGTCCGCGGTACCAGTAAAAAATTATAAAACCAACTTTCGTAATGAATGGAAGAGCCGTTCGTTCAAACTAATTTGAGAAGACACCATACCATTGACGGTTACGTAAACCGAGTTTCATTAATATAATTGATCATGTATAATTGCTAATGATTAAAGTAACGATTTCTTTGAATATTTGCACGATAATACACACCTCTTTCATTAATTACAGGATCTGGTCTCATACGGCCGGTCGATAACGTTATTAAAACAATAGAGAAGAATAATGAATGCACAATTATTACGTACCACTGTCTGCGGCGTAATTTAATGCGCATAATATTCACTCCAAAAGACGCCTGTAGACCGTTTAGAAATTAATGAAACTCTATTTCTCAAGTTTGAGATACTGGCAGAAATAATTCGTTTAATCTCGTTTCGCGGTGCTCGTAACGCATCTAAAACACGGTAACAATTAGTTACACAACGTCACAATTATCGAGCGACGTCCGAGGTTCGATTAGAAACGAGGGGGCAACGTAACATTAGA
The DNA here is from genome assembly GCA_028454225.1 of Lasioglossum leucozonium. Lineage (NCBI taxonomy): Eukaryota > Metazoa > Arthropoda > Insecta > Hymenoptera > Halictidae > Lasioglossum > Lasioglossum leucozonium. Next base: position 7,670,766 of record CM052212.1, on the reverse strand, counting down.
GGAAAAGAAGAGGGGTTCGCGATACCTCTTCCACTTTGCGACGCCATTGCTTGTAAGGATGCACCTCTGCTTCCAGAACTATTCATGTCCATTGTTTTCGTACCGTTGATCCACCAAATAACAATAAATATCCGATTTCGACAAAATTTCGGGTTCGGACCGAGTATTTTTTCCGGGTCCCGACCCGAACCTAGGCTCAAGTACTCTCCTACCCTTACTAATTATACAGACTCTAATTTAACGGAGGACACATTTTAACCCCTTACCGTACCATTTTTTTTACGGTTACAGTGATTAAAACGTCTTCATTCCCACAAATGTCGTAGAAGAGAAAAGAATACATATATTTTTTGTATTGCTACATCGATTTTAATGCTGAAATATCGATTACAAACAAATCAAATTTTATTTCATCTGGAAACAAAGGCGCAATATTAGTCTGACTCGTTAAAATATGACAAGGGGTTAAGGGAGTTCTCCAAGGGGTGAAATTTTGCGTTTCGCAGAAAGTCGGAAAAAAAATATTTTCCTAAAAGTGTGAGGGAAATGTAACCGGTTCGCCGTCCATTCGAATGAGGGTTCGTTCGAAAATCCGCGAGAGACGTTGGCGCAAGGGTGTCAGTTACGATCTGGATACACCGTCGAGCCTGAAATATTCAGACAGGCCTGATAGCCGGGAATCGGCCGAAAAGCCGGTTGGAGCGGAAGCGTCTCTTTAATGAAGCAAATAACACACGGGTGGGTTCTATGCAGGAGGGTGAATCGCAGGCCTCGAAAAAGCTTGGCCAAGATAGCGAGTAGTTTGCTTTGAGCCGGGGCACACGGCAGATATACGTATACGCGAGCACGCGTGTGTACACACGAGACGACGGGGCTCGGCGACGGCCTCTCAAGAAGAGACCGTAGGTTAGTGCATTGGCTGCACTTTCCGTCTCGGTGTGTGCATGTGCAGGCCGGCTCGTATGCATGCATTGGTTACGCAAGCACGGTGGTGTGTGTGAGACTGGTGACCTACATACGGCAGGGAGCAAGGACCCCGGTGCACCAACGTATATGCACGCTCGCGGGGCTCTCCCAGTGCCGAGACCAGCGAGAGTGTGCATATGCGCACAGTGTGTGTTGAACCGCGCACGCGCGACAACCACCCTCTCCCACCCGGTCCCGTTGGATGCGCCACGAGACTGTGTTGGTGCACGTAGCCGCCATCTGGCGTCGCTCACCATCACCAACGCAACAGCGCACTCGCCCACGTGGCTGGCTCTGCTCCGCAGCCGGCTTAAGCCACTTTCACACGCGGAGACACTTGATGCACTTGACTGACAATGAGAGTGTCGCCGAGCCGCGCGCGGTGTTTTCGTTAGGCCGCTGCCACCGGATTTTTCTTTCTTAATTGCTGAATGGTCGAGCGGGACACGATGCAACCCAATTTTCTCTCTTTCGACCGTTGAGGACGGTTTGACAGCTTTTTCTGTTAATGCTTTAAAAGAATTCGCACAGTCACAGTAATTTATTCGATCAAAGAAGAATTGGGTAGATGGGACGCGTGAGGGCGAGGGATGCTGTATGATACTTATTGTGAGTACGAGGTGAATGGTGCTTCTCTCTGAGAAAAGAGCGTATGATAATCTGTATGATATTCATCATGTATTATATACTATCATACACTATTTATTGTGATTCATATTCTTATCATACTGTATTTATAATGTACGATTTCATCGTATACAATATTCCATCATACTGTATCTGTATAATACTCTATTAGTCCTATATGATGATTCTATCATACTGTTATGTATGATGCATGATACTCTGCTCTATGTATGACGTGTGATACTGTATTCATTATCTATCATATTCTAAAATGTATGATACTCCATCTTTTTTTTTGCAGATCTTAACCTAGTTTTAGAAACCTTGCACATTTAGAAACAAAAGCTAATGATTGTTGGATTTTGAAGATTTTAACTGAATTACATTTTGCATGAGCACTTGAACGCCATTTTTCTGTCGATCTTGAAGAATGAAGTTTTATTACAATTTATTTAAGAAACCAAACTTTGTGAGAATCTGCGAGGTGCAAGAAAATTCCAACAGTAACGTTGACGTTCTTTCCTATTCTGAAATGATTAAATAAATTGTCCGGAATTTCTGTGACTTTTGCGAGCCCTCGACGCAGCAGCGAACGCGTTAAACACAAAGCAAATAGGACATTTTTGTGCGGAGAAGGTAAAAAGTCAAGATTGCATTACGTAACGCTAGAAGGAAGCTACAGCATTGGATAATAGACGAGGCACGTTCCGAACGCGAGGAAAAGTGTTTGACGCCGTTGGCCGTATTAAAGAGAAATCAGTGAATTAAAAGCGTTCGATGTAATTGAGAAAGTTCCGTCGCGATATCCCGATTTGTAAACATTTTCTCACCACTTAACCCGGGAGGACTCGAGCTGGTTGTAGGCCAGCGATCGGCGATTCATTGGCACAAGGTAGCTGCAGCCGAATTTAAACTTCCACAAAGTTGAAGATAAACGAACTGAAGTAATAACGATCCTGAGGTTCTGTATGTCGAGCCCAAGGTTTCAATTAACCGAGTAGACGTGTTCCTTAAATGATTAATAAACGTCGCGAATTTACTATTGGTTCACCGGCTAAACATTAATCCTGCTACCAATGCAACAACGCATCATCATAACCCGTAAACATTCTCTTCGACACGCTTACACAATTTTAACTTGAACAATTATTCGTTCATTCGGACATTAACTTACAATTTTATTACCGCCAATTTATACTAAAGATGATTCCTGGGGTTATGTCAAGTAACTTTTTCCTATGCGAAAATGTTCGCGGCATCGTGATTATCAACGAAAATCGCGGACCAATCGGAGCGCGGCTACTAGCGGACGTATTCCGGCTCGGCCAACGCGAATGCCCCGCTCAGCCGTAGCAGTGCTCTGATTGGTCCGTGTTTTTCGTTGATAACTCCTTCATGAAGCTACGGTGAACATTTTCGCGAAGGAAAAAGCTTCCTCGATAGACGCGGTTAAATACGAGAATGTACCACGAAAGAAAAAAAGACACGAACAGGGTCAAATTCGGGATCAGTGTCCCGAATCATCTAAGATATCTTTCGCCATCACCGACAAAATTAACAATGCAGTACATCGATCACCATGAAACGTAAAACCAGCGGGACCGAAAGCCGCGCGACATGCAAATCTAGTTGCTCCCGAGCGATCGCACGCGATTGGCCTGTATTATCCGCCACATTGTGTTTATTAAAACGACCCATGGTGTGGCATAGCTCACCGCCTCGGCCCGCGTCACGATCATTAAACCAACGTTACACTCCCGCGTCTTCTTTCCTCGTTAATTACACACAACCATCGCATCGCGGGGCGAAGCGTCCAACGATAAGACGCGATTTATCATTATCAGAACACTCTGGCGAGTGGTCGTTATTCAACTGACCCGGTGCACCAGTCTGAAACTAGCCCCGACAAAAACTATCTAATAGAGCAAGTCAAACGTTTACGAACGTTGTAAAATCATTCCCGTATCGGGGAAGCCTTTTTGTCAACTGCAAAGAAAATAACGATGTGATTATTCTGCAACATAAAAATTGTCTGTATTCGTTGAATACAGGAGTTACGTAGGTATCAATTTCTTTTTTAAATCATTTCAGCGAGTTTACAAGTTCACAACACAGTTTTTCAAAACCTCGATTTAACTATACCTGAGAAGACGTCTTACTTAGTGCCCGCGAGCCACATTTGGCCCTTTCCCCCACTACTTCGTTCCGCTAAGGTGGGAGGTGACGTTCCCCCACTACTTGACACTGTCCTATCATCAGAAGTCGTGTCATTTCTTTCCATCTACAGTTTAAATAGTGGGGGAATGGACTGGTTGGTGGTGGGGAGGCTCGATAGTCACATTGGACGCTTTCCCCCACTTCTTCGTTCCTCTAAAGTGGGAGGTGACGTTCCCCCACTACTCGACACTGTCCTACTGCCAGACCTGCATTTGTTTCCATCTACAGTTTAAGTTGTGAGGAGATTGATGATGGGGACCGTGCGACTCGCGACGAAGAAGAAGTTGGGCAGCCCCGTCTTACTAGACGATGAGCGTCTCTCAAAATCGTTTAACTAACTTTTACGATTAAATTAAATTAAATTACGATTGTTTAAATATTTTTAAGAAAAAATTTTCGAAAAGTTGAGAACATAGAATTTAGTACACCACGATCTGCGAGAACGATGCACCGAATATCGAAATGCGAAATAGATGGTGTTCGCAGGAAATTGTTAGTGCCGAGGGTGATAGTAGAAAAGCGATTCCGCCGTTAGGGGAAGATCTCCGGCGGATCACGCCTCTAATTATCCTATCATAGCGCGATACAGGAAGATTCCGTGAAGCTTTCATAGCGGATCGTGATCCTAAGACGAGCTAGCTCGTGCCCCATCGAATAGCATGGTTTCGCGCGGTCCACCGCTAAAAGATACTGCCACGCAACGATCCAATTGTATGCTATTGGCTAAAGAGGGGTTAATGGCGAACTATGCGTTCGCCGTAATCGCGAACGCGTGCGTGCAACACACGTATGTACTTTCACATTCAGTCCGTTCTCTTTTGCGATAGCCGATATCCTCGACCGAACGAGATGACTTCCAACTATTATCCATGAAGCGACTGTTGCGCGCGAAATCGATTAGAGATTCAATGATTCAGTTCGTAGGAGGCCGAGGCATGAATTTAAACAATCTAATTTTATTGAGTTTCTATTTTCGCGATGTTACCGATGAAGGACGAGCCGTACTTTATTGGAATCGATTACTCTACTTTCTAGAGGATCGCCGATTTAAAACGGTACAGATGGATTCGTTGAAAACTCAATGGACCGCTTATGACAAACAGTCAACATAGAATGGTCTTGTCTATTCTGAAAGAAACATTTTCTTCCCACCACAATCATTTCAAGTTTCTAACACGTGGGTGCGAGGGTAGGGTAGATAATAATTATCGGCTGATGCAATACCTCATACTGTTTCTTTAAAAAAAAAGAAAAAAGAAACAGTCTGTAATTACAAGAGAACGGATTTTTGCATTTAAAAAATTAGTCGAGCATGGTAAGACTAAAAATAGAACATTATGTGGCTTTATCTAGCGTATAATTTAGTAAAAGTATTAACGGAGGAAAGAAATGATACATTTTTTTCATTGCCGTTTCAATCTTCTCAATCTACTGATCACCAATTGTCTCTTCGGACAGTGAGGCAAAGTTAAAGGATTAATTAAATAGTCTTAGGATTAAGTCAGACAAGACGCTCATTAAAACCGATCCCTAACCTCAATTTTTGCAAGTTACTCGTGGTGAACGTTAGAGGTAGAAATTAGGTGTTCCATTTTGTGAATTCAGAATTCAGTAAGCTAGCATGGGAATCCAATTAACCTAATTCAATCTGGCGAAGGAATACGTTTATAGATTCCTCTAAAAATTTCGGTTTTTTGATTTTTAGCTGGAGAGTATTTGCAAATTGTTACTGCGGATCGAAGAGCGCGTTCTCCGAGTCTATGCAACTAGATTGAAGACTGGTTAATAGAAGTGTGCTTTATTGTTTCGTAGAACTATTTAACACGTGTCGGCGACATCAATTTGGGTCAATTTTCTACTGGTCAATGCATATAATTCTAATTTCAGAGAATCTACAATCGTGTGGCACAACTGTTCGTAAATATTACAACGTATGCCGTGTCTCGAGAAAATACATAACGTTTGCTATAGTTGTAAAACACTAGATCGATGCTCAACTTTTTCTACCTAGAATTAATTTTCTTAATAATTAAGCTTAATACCACAAACTTCTAGAAATTAATACGTTTCATTAATTTTCCCTACTCTTTATATTGTGGAATTAATCAATTTGGTGAATGAATGAGCAATTATTTATTTACTCGAATTATAATGCGTATAATTAATTCTACTTCAATATTGATTTAGCGATTTCACAAAATTTACAGTTTCATCAAGTTTAGGTTGAACTGTTCTTGCGTACTGTACTCTTTCCATCTTACGATAATTATTACGATATAAATGTGGTGTTAATTGTTTCGTAATTTTGTTTTCAGGAATTATGACCCTTACGAGCAGCCCGTGTGAGCTAGACAACATGAGCTTGTTTCAAGACCTCAAGTTGAAAAGGAGAAAGGTCGACTCCCGATGTAGTAGTGACGGTGAGAATCTACAATTTTTCAATAATTTTCGAACTTCTCAATCCTTCGTCTGCAACGTTGAAATTTCGCCCGTCGTACTCATGCAATCTAGATTTCCCTAAGATTCCACGATCCGAAGATTTGGAATCACTCTATCAATTTATTGAAATAGGGGTTAAATAACAATTATTTAAGTAACTGTAAATAATAGCACCCACTTATAGTGCCACACTAAAGCCTTGATCTAAGAAAAACCCTCGGGTCCGTGTTGTTTTCCACATCGTCCTGCAGTGGAGAGGATATTCGTTTTTCTTAGATCGTGCAGTTCCCGTTTTTCTTAGATCAAGGCTAAACAAGTTTCCAATACGAATTTTTACCATGAATTGAGTAGCGATTCCAAACCTTCCAGTCAACGTTGCAAGTAAGTATCTTCATTAGTCTTCATTATCATTGTACATCATCTTCAGGCTGTGTATCTTTATGCAAAACTGCCTCAATTGCAATGTTTTTTCTAATGTTTTTACTATTTTATATGTATTTCACCTACTCGTTCTTGCGACAAACTCGAAAAATCCACGTTCTAATTAATAATTCATGTTTACCATTGACATTTACATATACTGAACAAACAACTGTAGAAATCCATTACGCAGCCACACGTCTCTCGACTAAAAAAAACAACTCTCACACCGCCCATCCATTTTTCAAAAAATCACGGACCTTCATCTAAATACCGCAACTACCAATTTCATTCATAGAAACCCCACCGAAAGTAAGCAGCGTGTAAATGTCATGCTGCAGCGAACAGCTGTTCGGACGCATCTCTCGAAACGATTTAATATCGCGTCTCTCGAAATAGAGATTCTCACGTTCATTGGTCTCCTAACGAGCAGCCGTTCGTTCCCGATCGTTCGCGCAAATCTTTTTAGGTAGACAGTGAACTCGGCCATCTGCGGTCGTTGCCGTGTTTCCAATATCGTCTGGCAATTATCTAGGCAAGGAATCGTTAACGACGAAAGAAGCGAAACAATACGCCGCGGCGGCGTAATCATGTCTTCTACAGGGGATCGTATATCATTGTCCGGGCTGTAGACGAGCGTACAGGCAATCGTTTCTTGTTCAGAGTACCCAGAACGAGTATCATGAAAGCGGTCAGCGCAACCGTAATGATTAGTTGCCGCCCATAATGCCGCATTTGATACCCTTATTGCACCGATTTTCATAAGCCACGCGTATTACTCCGACGCGCGTAGAACGAACGAAAAGAGCCTGGAGCATCAATCATGGTTCATCTGTTCCGCTCTGCGAGTCGCGGAACGCTCGAACGTATCATTAGAGGAACCACAACATTTAAACGCGGCCGGTTCGCAGGTTTGCAACGGTGCGGGAATTTATTATGCACGCGTCAACCCTGCCGCGTCGCGTCGCGTCGAGTCGAGTCGTCTTGGTTCTACGCGTCACACCGTCGCGTCGTGTTGGTTCTACGCGTCTACCAGGATTCTTGACTCCTCTCCAATGAGACGAGGTTCGTTCTACCACTACTCTAACGCAACGGATGGGAGTTTATTTAGATAATGGTGTCAACAAAGTAGTTTCGCGTTCGGTCTACCGAGACATCTCTCGCCCCGCTCTCCCAAGTATTTCTATCGCGCGAATCATAGCGTTATTTTAGACCACCTGCGCGATAAACTTCACCGTACCTCGTTTTCTGTCTCCCGCGACACGCGACTGTCCCTTCTATCAATCTCGCGCGGTGTTATTTGCGTGTGATCCATGGGGACACTAGTTAGATAAGTACTAATTAGATAAGTACTTCGCTTTTAGTCGATACAATCAGATTAAAGAATTTACAAATTTATTTATATCGATCTTATTCAATCGAGAGTTTAACCTCTGTTATTGATTTCATCCAACGAATTTTGATTCTGTGCAGTTGGATCAAAGAATTCACAAATTTGTTTATTTATCCCTTTACTACGTTGATTTCGTCGAACCAGACAATATCGATCGTATCCCAGAAAATTTGATGTAGTACGATTAAATAATACAATTTAGGAATTAGTCTATTTGTTTCTTTAACTATATTGATTTTGTAATACTGCGTTAATTCGACTATAAATATAAATGTTAGATCAAATTATTTACATTTCAAACGAACGTTATTTCACGAACAACCACGAACTATTTGATCTTGCAATTCAAACAAATATTTAACGCTATATTTACGGAGCACTAAAAGTGAGTATTCTATATTATTTTATAGAAATAACAAAAAACGAGTTCATCCAAATTTTTAGCCATATTTTTACAATATGTGTATACCTAAAGAAATAAATGGGTTTATCAATTCCTCGTGAGTGTATCTTTACAATCTCAATATTCGTAAATTAAAAACATTATAACCGGTCATTTCGACGGGTCCCGTAAACCTGGTGTTAATATCAAGTGAAAAAATATCGAAATACGTGGGATTAATAACTGTATTATAATAATTAGAATTTGAACGGACCTAATTCCTGCCATCGGAGGGTTAAATTCGGCGCCCTGTATATTTGCATATGAAAAAATCGCTTTTTATTTTCAAATACCGTTCGCAAATACTTTCCTTGTACACGTTGTTTGGCCTCGGTGAAATTACACTTCCCCGAACTCCGTTTCAGAGTAGTCAATTCCGCGAAACAATGAAAGAGCAACGTGGTCGCGCGGCTCCATTATCGCATACCCATTCTACTTAAACCCCATCCTGGACCACTCGAGGCAGCTCGAACTCCTTTCGCAAGACCTCTCCGCGGCGTAACACCTTAAACGACCTCGTCCGCCGATAAAACTGTGTATCTTAAGCTTTTCTCCTGGAAATCCTGATCCTGGATCGGTGTGTTTCGATAAGTGCTTTGGGGGACGTCCCTGAGCCACTTCACAGCGCCGTTTCTCGCCCCCTTATTGTGTCTTGAGCGTGGTGCCGATCGACTAGGACGGTCTGGTTACAATGGGGGTTGCCTAACGCGAGAACGTTCCGAGAGGAATGAGAATATTGCACGACAGTGCCAACTCGCCTGGTTATTCGAGTCGCTTTATTAGTACAAAAGTCCAGTAGAACCTCGATTATCCGAGCCAATTAACGACTCGCGCATACAAGAAGTTAACCGAGTCTCTATCATACGAACAACAGTACTAGTAAACTATGGAGTTTATGGATTCGTGAAAACCATAACTTTTAAACCAGTGGATACCTAACATTAAAACATGGATTTTCGGCATCTCCTCGCCAAAATCTGCAGGATTACATTGAAAAAAGTTAAAAACTTTTGGTTTCCGGAGGTGAAGTTTAACCACAATTAGAATTTTCTTTCCTTGGAGGACAAGGGTGGGAGACACCTTCAGACCCAGGATTGAGGACCCAATGTCCTCGAGCGGTTAATGGCAGTCTGTTATCTCTGGAAGCGAACGTGCTAACCAAATTTTGGGGGTAGACGATGGTAGAGTCGTGGTGCAATAAAGTATTCCGAGTGCTCGGTAAGAGCTGCCATAAAATTCAGGGTCCGATAACACTGGACTTATAGAGATAGAGAGAGAGAGAGAGAAAGAGAGAGAGAAGGACGTGAAATCGCAGCTCGACCGGAGGAAGGTAAGTGGAGGAATAGCGGGGATGGTGGTTACTGGCAACGGTGCAGGGTAGAAGATCGCCCACGCGGTCTCCGGGACGTGCACCCTAAGCTAGTCGGTCTGCGCGTGAACTGGCGAAAGCACGCGGGTCGTGGATCATCGCGAATGAGTCCGCTCGCGATCGCGCTCGTCACCGCTTACCCCAGAAATATCGGGACACGAACTAAATCAATCCTGACGTAGGCAGCGACGGGGGCAGCGTCGACCGGTCGTCAGGCTGCATCGATTTTCGAGAAGGTTGCATAGGGGAACGCAGCCCGATACCAATGACCCTCGACCTACTGGCGATTAAAGGTCAGAGACTGGCGTTGGCGGGAAGCCGAATCGATGGCAACGACGCTGAACCTGGATTGTTGTCATGTCGGAAGCGACGCCAAGCAGGAGAGATACCTGGGGCACGAGCAGGCGCGCAGTCACCATAATCCTCGGCTCAGCTGTCACCAGCCAAGAGAGAGAGAGCCCCCAGTGCTCGATCACGAACCGTGCTGGAAGCCTTGGCGCCTCTCTCGGAACCGTGAGAGACACCCATGCTTCGCACTTCCCAAGGCATGAATGAGTTTTTTCTCGCGGGACGCGGGTTCCGGGATCAGCGAGCAGCGCCGAGAATCATTGATCTTTCGTCCCCTCCCCTGGAGCCGCCACGCGAACAACGTCATACTTCGGAGACGCGTGCACGACGCAATTCACTCGCCGACGACAGTGGCTCCCGACCGGAGACCCAGCCGGTCCACATGAATGCAACAATATGGGAACATCGGGCGAATCGTGACGGGATCGCTCCCGGACCAGCGACGATCGGCAACAGTGACAATCGGTTCGCACGCGGAAGACAAACGGCTGATTAGATCGCGTTTTTAACGAACCGCCGCGCCGGATCCTCTGATTCAACCATAGCCCATTATGCTCGCGAGTGTCGCGACTTGTTGCGACATGCCGCGACTGTATGGTTGTCTTCGGTCGCGAGGTTACGCTTCCTCTTCCGGCAATTGAGAGGACGATCGATGGAGTTCTCGATCGGTCGGTTTCTGTTCGCGCACGAAAGGACTATGAAAGGTGTGGACAGTTTTCGCTGCGTCTGACCAGTGACGGGTTCGACTACTTGTTCTCGCCCGGCTCCGCGCGGAGGCATGAACTCAGGCGGATCGGGAACGAGAGAATTGTTGCCTCGGAAAGAACATGAACGAATCAACGTGCATTGGGGATATTCAATTTTCCAATTGCTGGAGAACCGTTGCTTTAAGGAGATTATGGTTGTGAATGTACCGACGTAGAAGTACAGGTTGCTCAATTTTCTAACTGAGAATTGGAACTGTTGCTTCCGAGAGAACGCACACGAATCGAGCACAGATGATATTTTATTTTTTCATTGATCCGGAGAACCGGAAGAGAGTGAACGAATCGACGTACTCGAATCGAACATGGACGGATATTTAATTTTGTGATTCTTGGGGAATCAGAACTGTTGCTGTAAAGGGAGCTGTGCATTCACGTATATGAATCGACGGATAAATATTTAATTTTGTAATCGCCGGAGAAGCAGAAGATGTGAAGCACAGAAGAATTGACGTACACATATGAATCGACAGATAAATATTTAATTTTATAACAGTTTGAACCCGGAAAATGAATCTTGAGGAATCTTCTGACGTACGAACATGACTAGTTTTTGAGGATTTTTTTAAAGGAGTTACCGAATTAAGTACAGGTACGGCAAAATGGAGAACGAACCAGTGCGACGATACCTGAGACAATCGACAAGATACTTAACGAACAACTTGTGATAAACTAGCGACAATTATAGATGAAGTAGATCGATAGAAGATATTGGAATATCGGTAGAACAATGAATTTTCCATTGAAAAATAATATGTTCGCCTGGATGGAGAGTTGGCATTCTTTCAATATGGATCTAAGGACGTCCCAGCCTAACTTTGCGGCTTACTCGTTCCTGTACCATCCTTATAACAATTTCTCAATGTCAGCGTATCAGAACTATCTTGATTTCCATCGTTACATCCGATCGAGACTGACGCTGAATCCTTATAGATCGTTCGATCATCGGCTCTGCTGCTACGGCTCGAAGCACATGCGCTCGTCTCTGTTTGGTAAATAATTCTACATAATAGTAAGCAATTATAAGAATTAACGGAATTTATTGATGAACGAACTGGAACGTTTCGAAATGATTACGAATATTGGTTAAACTTCACCTGAGGAAACCAAAAATTTTTAACTTTTTGCTATGCAGTCCCGTAGATTTTGATGAGAAAATGCTGAAAATCCCAATTTTAATTATAGGAACGCACTGGTTCAGAAGTTATGCGTGTTTAAAGTTCAGATCCGTCTGTGCGAACCAAGACGTCGCGCCGCAATGAAAACAAGCAATCATCCTCATAATCGGCTTATTAATCGTCATTGCAATCATCTTGTTGATCACGCAACTACTCATCCACCGCTGACATCGCCGGTTAATCTTCGATCGATGAATGAACTTCTGTCGATCACGCGATACACGATCCATAGATTGCGGATATTTATGCGAAGTCAACATTAATCTCGAACTCGTCAATTTTCAGAAAACTATTTGGGCTAAAATTTTATTCTTCGTTCTGAAAATGAAACTAATTTACTTTACTAGTTTAATTATTAACATATTATCTACCGGTGATAATTCTTGATATAGCTCCATAAGTTAGATCCCTCAACAGTAACTACAGTCGTAATTTTTGATAATTTTGGCTAATTAAGCTTCCTTTACACTACAGATAAGTTTCGCAGTCCAGTGATAAAGAAAAAATCGCGAGTTAGAATTACCCGAAAACAGAGGATCGGTACAAGGGATGATCCTCGGGATCGCAAAGATGAAAGGAGCAGACTATCGCGGACGGTAAACGAATAATCCGCGGGAACCGATATTCGCGCTATTAATAGCTTGGAAACTGGAACCTAGGTACCTACAATCACAACTCGGCCTTGTCAACTGCATTCCTTCCTTGACCTACACGAGGCAGCAGCCGTGGTCTCACATCCTTTTCCACGATCCGACCGCTCCGTACGAGTATTACGCTTTCGTGTCGACCGCGTAAATTACTCTCGGTCTCGTTGCTGGATATTCTAGCAACGTGCGCGCCCGATCCACAGCATCCGATACAAAAACTGGAGAAAAAAGCGCGCGGCCCAGTCCACGTCCGAACAATCTTAAAATAATACTGCACGGGCCACCGCGGTTAGAGCTTCCCGAGAACTTTCCCCGAGAAAACAAACTTCGGAGACACTCGAACCTGTTAACTCGTATCAGGATCATATCACTTTATCGCCTCTTCCCGCGTCGCGACTGTAAACTGATTCCGGAAGTTACCGAGGAGTTCACCGAGTGCCGATTCCGAAAGACCAATAACGCCCTTTTAGCAGCGGTCGCTATTACTTATTAGTTAAATTGGTAAACGCTGGAACTAAACAGTTGCCGAAATCAATGCCGAAAGCATTTTAATTAATTCGACTGTTATTGGTGAGATCATATTAATCCTGAGATCATTTCACGGAGCATTCTTTCCTTTCCGAGAAATGTTCTCCGCAGCTCTGTAAACGAATGTTGTTCACGAAAAACAACGACCAATCGAAGCACGGCGTTGTTTTCACCGGAAACAGTAGCCGTGCTCTGATTGGCCGGTGTTTTTTCGTTAATAACTTCTGGACGAAGCCGCGGAGGGAATTTTCGCAAAGGACGAAGTTACTTCAAATGACCTCGAGAATCACCCCTTTCAAGGAAGCACAACATTTTTCCGGGACACCCAGTATACAACGTCCTCTTACACTACGCAGGAGTTTGGTGGGGAGGACGCAGGGGTAGGAGAGGAGGAAAAATGATTGAAACGTAAAACAGTAGAAGATTAGAAATATCTAAGAGTATTGTTATGTTGTTTCGGACGTATTTTTCAGTATATTGTTTCAGGAGATTTTTATTTTGCATAAAGTCAAATTATAATAGCAGAACATTCAGAGAATTTATAACTTTCCTGCGAGAATATAGTTTCTTTTATAGTTCACAAGATAGATTGCATTTAATATTGTAACATATGAACGTATTAATGTACTAAGATCCGCGTCTCGATGCCTCAGCCCGAACCTTAAACTTTAGCTATCACAATGATCCCAGAAAAACACATAGCGCACAAAAGTAAAAGACCATAGAGGCCCGTTCGATTCTCCGGTCGGCCGCGCGCAAGTAAAACATGCGGCGCTTCTTTCGAAATCCGGGCTGTCAACGTAATAAAACACCGGATCGGCATCGGCCCGCGATAAATGCCATTAATCATTGTGATAGACCACCGGCGTGCTTATGCGCGCGATGATTAATAACATTTTCACAACGGCTGAAATCGACGAGGACCAAGCCCATTAACGGGAACATCGGCGTTCAAGATGGTTACGCGATCATTGAACCGGACGGACGCGGACGGTTTCGAACCGACGCGATGAACGGACGAACACAATTTTCGTCTCGCGTTTACTTTCATAATATCGTGCAGGGAGTTAATTGTTATTAATGCTCGGTGAAGCCCCGGTTGCGCAACAAGAACACGCGGAACGGACAATGCGTTGCAACGATGCCGCCGGGAGCATCGGGACGGAATGCAAATAACGTGTTCGCCGCCATTAGAACAAACTGAAATAGGTAGGGCCGATTTGTTATGGCGAATCGTCCATTCAGCGACTCGTACTTCGCTGCTTTCGCGTTGAAACGCTTGCCAAGAAAATCCGCGACAGCCAGACGATGTTCTAGAGGAAGCGTTGCGCATCGATTTTGAGAACAACTCTGAGATAAATAAATAAATTGGATTGATGCCCGCTAATTTTGATGAACGGTTTATCGCGCAGATTGAGAATTGGAAAATATTTGTCGATGCTGTGCAACCTCTAAACTGCCGAATTTAGTTTTAAAAATTAGAATTGAAATCAAGCAACGACGAGTATACACGTCGAACGCAGGGCAAATGGCCCTATTAGAAATTATACGAAAAACGAAGGATGATTACATTTTTATTTGACAAAAAATTAACAATTCATTCTGGAAAAGGTTATTACACCGCACCGCAATCGGAGATTTTGATTGACGTGTGATCACGTCGAACGCAGTTAAGTGGTTAATACAAAAATGTTGGTAGATTTGGAACAGGCCCGGACAACTTCTTCCCCGCTATCGCTTCACGACTCCTACTACCAGTGTACCGGTTCCCCTACCATCAACTATTTCATATGACCCCTGCTACGCTCCTAATCTCCCAAACCCCTTCCTACACCCCGGAGTTTGGTGGGGAGGACCCAGGACTGCGGGAGGAGTCGTCTGTATCTCGCGAGCCGCAAGTTGCCCTGGCCTGATTTAGAAAATACCCATAGACTGCTAATTTAGACTTGAAAAAAGTAGCACGATTCTTATGAATGAAGAGGTATGTTCTGCTTCCGTTCCATGTACCCTAATTCCTTCGTTAACAGTGAACAGTCAACTTTTTCCCGCCAGACCTATTTCCTCGCAAACCACACAAAAAACACGTCACCAGCTCTTTCACTCATGGTAACACCGTGTGTCTGATCACCGTAAACCCCGTGAAAATCAGCTAGTCGTCCGGAACTCGAGCAGCGGGGCGGCACGATCATCATCACGCTCATCCTCATTCATAAGCCGAAAGTCGAGTCCGCAATCGATCGAGCACCGTACGAATTCGCGGCTCGGTTAGTCCTGGCCAGGCCGGAAGTAAATGCCCTAATCGAAATAGTAGCGCCGGTTCTAAACGTGAGATCAACACCTTATTTCTCAGACTCCCCGGTATCCCTCGGATCAGCAGGCTCGCCGCTCGGGATCCAGCCGGCGGACGCTCCTTCACCCATAAACTTTCCTGCTCCAGGAGAGAGCATGGCCGACACCTCGACCCTGTCGCCGGAGGCTAACATGCCGGGCTCGCCGGGCTGCCCCGTGGTCAAAGTGAAAAGCGAGTATCTGCTAGGCATCCCGAGTCCGGGGACACCTCGAGATCCTCTTCGTGGTGGCGGCGCGGCGGTTGGCCTGGAGGCTCGGGACACCGGTTGCTCGGACCGTGCGTCGCCCGATTCAGTCTTCCCGGACGCTACTTCGATGGTGAGCTTCAGAGTCGTCGAGGAGCAACAGCACCAGCAGCAGCAGCAGCAGCAGCAACAGCAGCAGCACCATCAGCAGCAACAGCAGCAGCAGCAACAACAACAACAGCAACACCAGCAGCAGCAGCAACAGCAGCATCAGCAGCAACGTTGCGGTACCCCAGCACCAGCCAGATCGTCGCCTTACTCACCTATCCAGGCGGTCTCCACGACTCCCATGCCCCAAGAAGCAACCTCCAGGAGCGACAGCCCGGACAAGGGCGACTTGTCCTCTGTCCAGACGAAACAGGAGTCCGACAACTCGGTTTTCGACGGAGGAGGCGGCAGCAGTACCGGTAGCGGCGGCGGTGGACGCTCCGAGACCTCCAGTCAACCCAGTCATCGGAGCAGCCCCTCGTCGCAGTACAATTCGAACCAGAGCATGAGTCCCAACGCGAACACTCCCCACGTTTCTCAACAGCAACAGCAACAGCAACAACAACAGCAACAGCAACAACAACCGCAGACCCCGCTGACGCCTCCCAGACCCAGGGCGCCATCGGTGCCGCCACACCTACTGGCTCATCACCAGTTTTGGTCGCAGAACTCCGGTGTACCGGGATTCGCCACGCAAAGGCTACTTAATGGAGTGATCAGCAGCGCCGTCAACTATGGACAGAACGTCGCCGTCGTGTCCACCAGCAGCGGGAACACCAACATGACCAGCAACGCCATCAGCGGCGGGAACGGACCTGCTTCCGGGAACACGTGCGCTACTACCACTGTCTCCACGTGTAAGTTCTCTTTCTCCGATATGCTGCCTGTTGGCTGTTCTTTTCTATTTACAGCTTTTATATTTACAAACGGTTGTATTTAATGTTTCGACGCTCTTGTACAATGGAGGATTCGTTTTCCAGGTGAAACGATGAAACCCCCGGCGCAAAGGCCAGCGCCGGCACCCCCTAGACCGCCGCCCACGGTCATCATGGGGGAAATAGGGGGGCGTTAGGACCATGATATGGTCCGCGCCACCCTTGGACCCCGTACCACCGCCAGCGGCGTCGTGGACGACCACCGCCGCGGCGGCCTCCTGTTCTTCGTCGGAAGAATCGGCCGCCCAACTGCTCCTGAACCTGGGCCAGGAGTCCAGAGGCAAACCACCCTCCGTTTCCTATTCGTCCGGCCCTCCCCTCAACATGGAGAGGTTATGGGCTGGCGACATGACGCAATTACCGGCCGCGCAGCAGATGCAGGCGCTGAATCTGACGGCTTCCGGTTCCAGTCAGACGTGGGTAAGAAACGGAGGGGTCGTGAAATCCGAGTCGGCGTCGCAATCGATGTCCATCGCGCCGCCCGCGCCGCCGATGCCGCCTCAGGAACACGAGGAGGAGGAGACGCCTATGATATGCATGATCTGCGAGGACAAGGCCACCGGTCTTCACTACGGGATCATCACGTGCGAAGGGTGAGTCAGAGTCTTCGATGTTCCTGCAACCCTTCGACCGACGTCCATTTCGTCTAGGCCCTTCCAGGGCTTCGTCTAGCGTTCCACCTTCTCGCGGCTGACTCGAATTGTTAATTAGCTGGCGCTTCTTTTTTTTCTGTTGATGACCCGAGTCATATGTCATTTCCGTTTCAGTAGGGCGAAGTAGCCTAACGCTGGCCACTGGCATTTTATCGTATAATTGAAACGCAACGAAAAGTCATATTGCTGTGACAATAACCTCTCGTTAATCTCTTGCGAAGGATGTAAACTAATTTCTGTTAAAATGTTTTTAATTCACTTTATCCGATAACTAGAATTTCTTCAAATCTCCAGACTTGCTATTTATAGAAACTAAATTAACATAATTAACAAAACTAAACTAAATTTCTGTTAAATTTTCGCAATTATAGTAAAAATTTGTTGATAATTCACTTTATCCGATAACTAGAATTTCCTCAAGTCTCCAGTACAGACTTGCTATTTATAGAAACGGCAGATAAATCCTGCCAAGATCCTCGACAATGCTACAGTAACGACCAAAATGTAATAATCAGTTCAAACGTTTAACATAGTGTAATACACGTGCATATCTCGAAACGTTTCAGCGCGAATGCCTAGCTTTCGCCGACACAGGACGCGGTAGAGGATCAGATGCCCCTCTTAATTAGAGATAATTACAGACAGCTATGCGCGGAAAGCTAGGACCACACTAGTCATGATCCTAAGGGTGCCTTACGGCGAACTATGACCTTTGGGTGTCCCCCACTTGATACGTAGTTTCTAGAAACTCAGAAATACACTCAATTGCTAGGTTCTTCGAAGACAGTGCGTCACCGGGCGGCTATAAACACATAGATAAAATAAATCCTATGGAGGAAAGACAAGGCCTACGTCACCGCGTTCATCATCCTTTGCCTTTTTCGTGACACAATTCTTTGTTTTCCTATTTCGTTTTTCATTTTCAATGACCTTTTCTTGCCTTATCGAATCCAATCGCTACGATCAACCTGTGTATTCTGAATTCTTTACGCTCGAACGGGAAATCCGTCATTTCGATTCGTTACCGATTCTGTTCAGCATACATACATCTCTTCTGCACAAAAAATATATTCTGTCCCATTAATTTAATGCAGGATCATTGATCGTAAATCATCGTTAAACAGACTCTATCAACTTGACTAGTTCATGCATCTATTCTTCAGCATTGAAAAGTAAGCATAAACATCATAAATTATAGACTTAACATTTACGAAAAAAGTCACATCAAATTGATAAAAAAACAATATATAACAGGAATTTCTAGAATTTATTTATTTCAATAAAACTTTGATTGAAATTCGCAATGCAACAAATGATTTTATAAAATTCACAGTATTGAATGTTTGCTACATCCGAGTGGAGCTATTTGCACAATAAATATTCCCAGTGAGATTTTTTATAATTGATTAAAAGTAGCTAGGACTTTCTCTCGGAAAGTTGATAATTCCTTTCTCAAAGACGAACTCCGTTCAACATTTTGAAGGTGACATAGGCAAAAGTAACAAGGTAAAACTGTACTCCAAGGTGGTCGCCATACCACTATATCCTGTACCATGGCTGATTAGTCCTTAAAGTTACCTCGGGGTGTCATTACACGCTTTCATACTTGTTTATCCTATGTCTATTGTCCTGTCGGACGAACCCGGCAAATTACTTGGTAAAAGTCCTCCAACGTGTCCCCCTATGCATCCTGGTATAACCGTAATTCAGTAGTCGTGAATCTTTAATCTGTCTCTAGGTTAAAGTAGCAGGACGCTCTCTCAAGGAGCGAGGAGTAGACGTATATCGAAACGTTATTGATAAGTCGACTATTGTCATTTAGACGAACTCACGATATCGTAAAACAACCAAAAACAGCGTTAACTCGCAGATGGAAAATATAATTTATACACATATCGAATCGAATTCTGTTTTAGGGAACGATTCCGATTAATTTTGATTGAAAAATTTCAATATTACCGAACATATTGAAGTCGAAATCTTCAATATCTAATACATAAGTTTTGCATAAAATGGTTTACTGGTTTATGCGCAGGTGTAAAGGGTTCTTCAAGAGAACCGTTCAAAATAGGCGGGTGTACACCTGTGTGGCAGAAGGTGGCTGCGAAATCACAAAAGCCCAAAGAAACAGGTGTCAATACTGTCGCTTCAAAAAGTGCATTGAACAGGGTATGGTCCTCCAGGCTGTTCGAGAAGATCGGATGCCTGGCGGTAGAAATTCTGGTGCTGTGTATAACCTTTACAAGGTTCGTATAAACTTCACTCATTATCCTGAATTCGACTTCGTTACAGAAACAATCGCTTCATTTCGACGGCTCTTGGTCCACCTAAAATGGCTATTAAAAAATATTTACGTACGATCCTCTGCATCTAGTTCAGGCCCGGGCAGATTCTTCCCCTCTTCACGACTCCCACTACCAGTGCACCGGTTCCCCCACTATCAACTATTTCATATTGCCCCTATTGCGCTCCTACACACTCCTAATCTTCCCGCTCTCCTCCTATACTCCACAGGAGCTTGGTGGGGAGGAACCAGGCCTGATCTAGTTCACCACTCCTTGGAGTTCAAAAACTGTACACGCAAACTCGAAAATCTGTTCGCAAAAGCATGTGTAACTGATCAAAAAATTCATTATTTTTGCAATTTTAATTGTCATTATTTCATAAGGTTTAACGAAATCGCTGGAATAATCGTTCGTGCGTACATGATGTACAAGATATAAATGATATTGAAAAAGACTAAAATTTATACAACAATTACAGAACTCCATTATAAAGAGAAGAGAGATCAAACGGTAGAATGAAGCTAAAGAGTTTTACAGTTCGTAGAATTATAAATGCAATTTGTAAAAATCACTGAAAGCATGCTACCATCGGAAAACCAAGGAACTGCTGTTTCGCGATAAAATAAATAAAAGCGACGATAACCGCGTCGAGAGAGCTAGGTGGTGGCGTGTTTGTTTTCAGTTACGTTTACGATAACGAGACCCGGGCGGTTTTGTTCGTAGGTGAAGTACAAAAAGCACAAGAAAAGTAATAAAGCTAGCGGAGTGGGCGGAAGTATGGGTGGCATGGGTGGCGGCGGTAACGTTGGCGGTGTGAACGGGTCGGGATCCCTCGGTGGTATCAAAGGCACCATGGGCTCGACGATGTTGGACAAACACATGGCCGCGGCCGCGGCCGCGCACCATAGCCAACAGCAACACGCTCAGCTGGCTGGTGGTTTTCTTCATCATCACAAAATTTCGTCGGGCGACCCGCTCAACTCACAACCTACCCCCAGTCATCCGAGTCACCCCGCGCATTCGGGTCATCTCGTCAACGGGACGATCTTGAAGACGGCGCTCACCAACCCCTCCGAAGTAAGTCATCTTCATTTTTCATCATTAAAAACATTTTGCAGTGGTATCCTTGGGTCTGTCATCAGCCCGACTACACTTCTAATTTTATCTACTGTATTCAGGACTGCACTTCACCTCAGGAAACCAACATTTTTTCAGTTTTTTTTTATGTTGTCCTGCAGATTTTGGCGTGAAAATGCCGAGAATCCAAGTTCCAATATTAGGAAATCACTGGTTCGTTGTGTGTTTAAAGTTGAACGATTTTAAGAGGTTTTGACTGGTAAGGGCGCCGTCATATTGGTGTGTACTACGGTTGCACGTTTACGTTATCGACATCACCGCGACGATCAGTACATGCCAACGTGGCGGCGCCCTTGCGAGTAAAAATCGCTCAACTTTTGAACTAGATTTTCGGAATTTTCTCGCCAAAATCTACAGGATTTCATTTTAAAGAGTTTAAAATTTGTTGGTTTCCTGAGGTGAGGTTTAACCGTTTTCAGACGTTATAAGATTTCTCATATCTATTGCTGATAGTTTTAAATCTCTTCAGAACATAAAATAAATAGAGTGGACAAAGTGATAAATTTAAGAGCATCAGCAAGATGATAAGTATTTTATATAAATTGCCTTTAACATAAGAAAGTAGTTGTACTGTACGATCTCATAAACAATACGAACCCGAAGGTTTTTGTTATATCCTTACTATGTTAGAAATCACTGTAGAAAATCTTGAACACTAAGAAATAATCGAAAACAATCTTCGATCGTCTTGTTCGTTGTGCACAAGCAAAGACATGCATTTCTACATTAGCGCTTTCCCTTTACAAAAACGACTACTCCGTTCCATTTTCATTCACGATCAACGAAAGTATCGTCTACATTCGATGAAAGGATAACACTGAATGCCCCAACAAAAAAAAAGAAAAAATAATAAAACACTCTTGTTTCACTCTCACTTCGAGACCCAATTAACAAAATTTTTACGACAATTCGAACACGCCTTTCGCACACCTGGACAAAAGGCAAACAGCGTCTAACGCAAGAAGCAATTCCGATTCCGTTTAAGAATTGAAACTTGCAGATCGACCGGCAAGGGAAACAGGATTACCGGACTGAAAACAAAGCCAGCCCGCTCTTGGGAGTCCATCGAGTATGGTAATTTTCGCGGTGATTTTTACGCGCCTCGGAACATTTCTACACGAGCTCATAAAGCGTGACGGCAACATGCGCGCGTTCGATTTCACGCGATGTTTCTGCGTGATAATTCGAAGCGGCGCGGCGCGGCGGGATACGTACGGTTTGTAACAGATTCCCCGGGATTTCTCTATCAGCGGTGCGGCGCGGCGGCGTTCGAGGGCCGATTATCTAACAAGCTGATTCTACGCGCGAAACATTAATTAGGCTTTTGTTGAGACGTTCCCGGGGCACCAGTTAGGTAGCCGCGTATAGATCAACGTCTGTTGCGGAGCGATCCGAGTGATTTATTCGACGCGGCTCGTTAGAAATCGAACACCGCGCCGCGCCGCGCCGCGCTGCGCCGGGTCGACAAAAGTTGATCTCCCGCGAAGCACAGTGCAACAGAGACAGACGAGCCGGGTCTAGACAGAGAAGGAAACAGAGAATACATGCACAACACACCGTTCCGATGAGAACGTCCCGGAGGCATCTTCACTTTCACTTTCGAGGCAGCTGCACGCGATCGGATCACATGCTCGCTCGAAATCTTTCCTGCTCCGGGGACTTTTTCTCGATCCGGCCCCCGGCAGCCTCGATTAGTCGGACGCGATAAAATATGCGAGAGATCCGCGATAGATCGTGACCGAGCTCGCGAACAAACGCCGGAACAGAGAGTGAAATTCGCGAACGGGAACCTATCGTCGCGTCGTCGGCGAGACGCTTCGATCCGCGAAATGAATCGGAGCCGCCATCGCGTTGCATCACATCCTCGGATTCGGGATCAGGGAAACGGTATCAAGGAGGTCGTTGGAAAATGCGTAGTCGTTGACTGTCGCGCAAGCGGCCAGAAAAGACGCTGATTCGATGCAACCCCCGATTATCCGAACTGTCGTATCTGAAGCGATCCATACATGCACAACATTCGTTGCGCAAATCGTCGACCCTTTGACTGTCCCGTTTTCTGGGGTCGCAGTAGCGCGAGAGATGCGTACGATGCTTGCAACTTTCATCGGCGCACTTTGTTACTTTTAGTCATCTTCTCGCGAAGCTTTTGTGGACACGTTCGCGACATTTTTCTGATTCAAATGAGATATTTGCTTGTTTCATCCACGATTTAGTAGAACCTCGTTTATTCGATTCATTGTAAAAATCAGTGAAGATTCAATGCAGTAGTTAGATAACTATTATCGAAACGTTGTCCGTGATTAGTTCGGTTAATCGAGGTTCTACCGTATCGTGGATTAGACCAGTACACGTGATCCGAATCGCATTGTGTTTGGTGTCGTTTCAATGAGAAAAGTGCCACGAATATGTTAGCAAAAGTTCCATTACGCGATCAACGATCACTGAAATAGTATTGTCTCGCATTAGATGCCCTGTCCAATGAACATTTAATCTACCAAGCACTAAAAGATGGCTGAAATTGTCCGATCTTATAAAAACACGTAAACGAATTTCTTTTGATTTTCTGTAATCTCTATTGTAATATCTGCTTGAAAGAAATAGGATTTATCGTTAGAACTCGAATAATTGTAAAACACGAAAAATATGAAACGTGGTAAGTTCGATGTTAATTCACTGTTTTCCTTAAAAGGAAAGTTAACAGTTGATAGCGTAGGTATGTAAGTACATATGTATATTACATCCTCGCTCGTGAAAGCCAAGATGGCGGTCGACTCCTATCTCGTTTGACAAGAACTAGCTAGAATTTGCCGGAGACAAAGTGGCAAGAAATAACGTTGACCGATTGCAAAGACTCGGCGAGGTACAACGAACCGAAAGAAGTACAAAAGTGAAAAGAAGTCTCTTCCTTTCACGAGTTTAAGTAGGAAGCGGCCGGCGCGGCGCGACGGCTGGTCGCTAAGGCTAAAAAGGCTGCGGAGTGTGCGGAGTAGCATCGAATTCGAAGCGTTTCGATCGGTCTTCGACTGGCCGATCCTGAAATGAATGAACTCTCCGTTGCAATTTCACTTTCTTACGACTCTGCTTGCGCAAGCCTCAAGGTTTCCCACATTACGAAAGCCGATAGATTCAACGAGCAAGCGGCTCTCGAGAACCTGGCTGGGTCTCGTCGTTGTCGTCGTCGTCGTTGTCGTCTCGCATGCCTTTTCGTACCCGTCTAAACGCAGAGCATTATCTTCTACATCGTGAAAGTGTTTCCTACTTGATGGTGAAACCCCGCCGTAGCCGAGCAGTGTAGCTGCCACGGAGTCGTTCGACGACGAAAATTAATCCTCACGGGGGTTGACTCGTCGCAACAGAATATTCTTCCTGCGCCGATAATTGAATTTTCCCGACATGATGCAACTGTAACAGTAGATTACGGTTAGCAGCACCGGTGATGTTGTTGGATAACATCGATGCGATATTATCTGGCAGCGATGGGACCGAGCGCTGCGCAAACGTTGCATGTACCGGCCTGGTAATGCGCTGGTTCTTGTCAAAGTGAATGTATTGACCACGCGGAGTTTTCTCGGAAATTTCTAAACGCTGTTACTGAAATTTCTTAATGCCGTTTCAA
The DNA here is from genome assembly GCA_028454225.1 of Lasioglossum leucozonium. NCBI lineage: Eukaryota > Metazoa > Arthropoda > Insecta > Hymenoptera > Halictidae > Lasioglossum > Lasioglossum leucozonium. The sequence continues at coordinate 7,646,220 of CM052212.1, read as the reverse complement.
CTCCGCTCGAGATTGCTTAATGGTCTTTTTTTCTTTTTGTTTATATTAATCGTTAATTGTACGAGGGCTATTGTTAACCTTCGTTCTCACTGAACAATATTTTCACTTTTCGTTTCGTCTCACTGCAAAAACAGAAATAATCGTTTTACAGTATATTAAAAAAAAATAGTACAATTAATTAATACTTCTAATTTGATTGAGACCTTTTAATAATAGTCCAACGTATGTTTACATCTGTACGGTGGTCGATATCCTTAAAAAATAATTATGGAAAGCAGTATAATTTAATGTTAATCTTCGCGATATTTTTAGAAAATAATTGTTTATTCTCACAAATGTCGTCCGAAAGAAATATGTTATGACCACGCGTTACCAGGCGGTCACAGTTTCCGCGCACTCGTCATGAATTTCGAGAACACATTAGCGACAAGTATACACAAGTATACTGTGCGGAGCACTCGTTTTTATGAATACTAATCGACTGCGACGCGATGAATCTTAAATAGCGAATTGATTGATATTCATGAGTAGGATACGGAAGTCGTTGATCATACTGAACTAGTCCCATCACTATTTGATAGAACGGTTTTCACGATCGTGAGCGTTCGTGTAACGCGGAAATCGAACACGATTAATGTCTCGATGTAAAAACATCGGGACCGAAGTGTTTACTTACATCGTGTACGTAAACGTTGTGTGATATAGACACTGTTCTTTCATCTCTAATTTAAAGGGATAGCGAGATGACACTAAGCCGGCCACACAACATTCTTATTTCGAAGTGCTGGCTAATAGAGACGCCGCTGTACCGTGAATTAGTCGCGTTTGGTCTCGTTTTAATCGGAAAACTGTCGCTAATATGTTGGTAAAGGATTCACAAAAAAAAAAGAAATAATCAAAAATTAAAAAGTCATTGTTGTTAATTTGTCTAATCTCGTATCCTGATCTCGGAAAACGGAGCTCTCGGGCCTCGAATTAATTTTTCATAAATATCGCGTACATCTTCGTCACTTGTATCGGGACAGTCCCGTAATCAGATTGTTCTAATTCGTCGACGGATCGATCGGAGCGAGTGTACGACAAGCGTGTAGCAGTTATCGGGAATATTCGAGCGGCGTTACGATCGACGGGCGCGTGCTGTGCTGTGTGTGTGTGTGTGTGTGTGTGCGTGTGTGTGTACGAGGCATGCAAACAACGACAAGAATTACACCGGGAACATTCGGCCCGGTAGAGGCCATTGCCAAAAGTGAAATCGATGACTCGATCGCCGGGATAAGTATTGCCCGTGGGGGCTCTCCATTAAGGAGGTCACTTTCCATCTCCGGGCGGATCATTGCGTGCCCGATGCAACACACTCGCGGATTTTCAAAAGTTATAGCTCGTGCGTGGGACAAATATGGACTAGCGAAAGTTGCTGGATACAGGAAGATTCGGATCGGCACGGTCCTTTCGAAACAGGAATTGCAACATTTTACAGCGTGCCGTGCAGTCAGCCGGGTTATCGGTTAATTGTTTACGAGTTAATTGATCGGGAGTCAATACCGAGCATCCGTGCCGCTCGTAATTGGATATAATTGTGCAGTTTAATTGTTTATTTATTCGCTGCGAATCCCATCAACGACTCTCCTGCATTAAGATTCTTTCGGGCAATAACAAACGGAATGTATCTTTTGGATGTCGAGCAAGATTTCTGATAAAAGTGAAACTACATATACGAGCCTGGATATACACAGAAGTTAATTGTTTTTAAACTCTTATCAATCTAAGCAGCAATATTCCTCACTAAATTTAATTATCATACAAATCAACTGTATTTCATTAAAAACCTCTAATAATACGGAAACCTAGATAAAATTTTAATAGCTATCGCTCTAATGTGTAAATTTTCCATGAAATTATCTTAATTCGTAATTAAAACTAAAATTTAATTTGATTAAAATATTCTCTAAACAAGCTCACTTATTTTTTTAGCAATAAATAAAAAATCAGAGCCACGTGGCAAGTCGTGATGTAAACGAACAAGCGAAAGACCAGGAAATCCAATGTATTGTGTGATAAAGAATGAAAAATCGGCGGGGCCCGATAGAATTCGTCACGACGCGACGTCGATAAGCGTCAGCCGTTATCGACGTCGGATCGACGCGTCCGAGTGAAACAGTACGTCGACGTCGACGACGACGACGACGACGACAACGTGGTCTCGGAGGTAGGGACAATAAAAAATCAGCGACAGCCGGTGCCAAGGACGGGCAGTTCTCCGACGGTTTCGTAACTCGTGAAAGTCTGCACAAGGGACACTGACCTCACCCTACCTCCTTCTCTTCCTCCTCCAACACCTTCGATCCCTCCACCGAGTATCGGCGATCGCCTTCAGCGACGAACGTGTCCCACGGTTCGACGTTTCTTCGCCCGTGTGGACGAAACTTAAGGGTATATCCCGAGAATCGCAGCTTTCGCCGAAGGTATTGCCGATACGAGGCTCGTTCTCCCTCTCCGATGTCTCCAATCGACGAATACCGACCTCGAGGAAGTACATCGAGGTCTGAAAGGTCAGTGAAAGGCCGGATCGGATTTACGTAGGAAGCGCGCTCGATCCCCACCTCATCCGCCGCTCCGATCGACGGATCGAAATTATTGAACCGCGACGACAACACGGTCCCTGACACGACCCGCGAGGTCGCGAAACTTTCTAAAGGTTTCGAACGGTTTTGTCTTGAACTTTCCGGCTGATCGATGCGCTCCGGGATCGAGCATTGCTCGGTTCATTCAAGTCTATTTTTTTTTCTCTTGCCGGATCGACGCTGTTACTACGCTTTTGTTGGAAATGGCGTATGACTCTCAGGGTTGCGAGTCGGTCGATGCGTTTGTGCTTTCTGAATGGAACTCGGTTTTCTAAACATCAAATTCTAATGTACAATCCACGTTGTTCCGAATAGAACGTATTTTAGATAATTTCAAAATAAGTCTTTGCCACAATAGCATTGAGAAATTTTATTTGATGAACACTGGAAATCGAGGAAATGGCCTGAGCGACGACACTTTTTAAGCAATTTAAAAAATGAACATCCTGTAAATAGAAAAAAGACTGTGTCCCATTAGAAAATTAAATATGTCACTTTAAAAGTTCTACTTGAGATATTATTGCATCTTCGATTTGATTTCATGAAGAGTCGCCAGATTAGGACTTGTCTCCCCCTCTTCTGGAGGACGTCACAATGTCACGTGACTGATCCGATACCGACAGAGAGAGGACTTGTCAATTCGAGTCGATCGCCCTGATCAGGCGAGACCGAATGAAGTGCAGAAGATAGTTCATTGAAGAATTGTTTTAAATTATGAAGCTTCTTATCTTTCTAACGTAAGGGGAAAAGAAGGAGATATTAAGGAAGAAATCTTTTCTGTTCAAGGTGGTACATTTAAGGCAGAGGCTAGACAACGCTGTAAGCAGTTCGAGGGATCGAGCATTCCCTTTGGACACGACCCTAGCCATGATCCAAACCCTTATAGACTGCGACGAGTTCCAAGATATCGCCACGTTGAGGGTACGTGCGAATGCTTTATGTATATTGCCTAACCACTTCCTCGTCCGTTACCGAGCATCAATCATTCTGTTCAAAGCTACTTCTTTCTCCCCCAAGTAAGTACTGGGTTGTGTAAAAAGTGGACTGCGGATTTTTATGCGAAATAAATTCGTACCACATATACATTTATTTCTGTGCTTAAGCATTCCGACGAGTCCAAAATAATACGGATTTTAAGTTTTTTAATTCTCTTATAAATTGTTGGTATACTTTCACTGTTCTGAACGTGATCGATTTTTAAGAATAACTGTTTTCAATGAAGGAAAAAATACCTTTTAATAAACCAAACATCTTCTAATAAATTACACATTTTAACTCGTCGCCTTGAAATTTAATTCCAAAGTATCCGATTAAAACATATACTGTTTCACTTGATTTGATGGAAAATGGAATACTTGTTGTTGCTTCAAAATCAATGCTATTACATATGCATTAGTCCAGACCTGGGCAACTTGCGGCTCGGGAGCCGCGGAAGACTCCTCTCCCTACTCCCGGGTCCTTCCCACCAAACGAGGCAAAGCACGGTAGGGGCAATATGAAGTAGCCGATAGTGTGGGAACCTGTACATCGGTTCACGATGGAAAATTGAAAATAATCAAACGTCTCTGAGACGTCACTGTAAGGGAAGGGATGGACAAAGTTAAGGTGCTTCTACACTTTGGAAAATATGCAACCCAGTAAAAAGCACTGCACCGTTGCAGCAGTGTATACATTATCTTTGTTTTCGGTTTTTATTCAATGGGCTACTTGAAATTGGAGATCGAGTCTCCGCAAGGAGGATCTTCGCATTCGATCTTACTCACAAACTTCTCCCGCTCTGGTTGCAGAACTTGGACGAGCTGCTGGACCATAAATCAGACTTAAGTGAGAAGCTGTGTCAGATAGGAGACAGCATAGTGTACAAGTTGGTGCAGTGGACCAAAAGGTTACCGTTTTACCTTGAGTTGCCGGTCGAAGTTCACACAAGGTTGCTTACCCACAAGTGGCACGAACTCCTGGTGCTGACCACCTCCGCCTACCAAGCGATGCATGGTCAGCACAAGTTCACCAACGTTGGTTCCGACGGGACGGGAGCGGATTTTATGCAAGAAGTAATTACTGTCTCTTTCTATCCCGGCGTTTCAACTCGCTTCGTCGCCGAATCAGGGATCCGAAACTTTCACTTTGAGACCAGTCAGAAATAGTCCTCAAGTGGCCATTCACCAGTAAATAGAGATCAAGAACGTCTACGGTGGCCCCGCAAACGACACAATTCGTTCTATTTCATTTCAGAGACTTTTCGATGATTATTTCATTCCATCTGCTCAAATTCCTAAAATCGTGAATATTTTATCGTTAACAATAGACGTTGAAGTATTTCGAAGTATTTGAAGCGATATCGATTAATTGGTTTTTATATAACGAAAAAATACAAAGTTTAAGTTGCAAATTGTTTTAGGAATTTATAGTTAAAGGTATTAATTAGTAATATTCCTTGTGCGAGTGGATCAAATATCCTGCGTCAATATATTATACGCATACAGTGCAGCAAGCTTCGAACAGCTGCGTTTTCTCATATTTCAAAACTTATTTTGAATTACCCGCAAGAAATATTGGATCAACAGGTGGGACCGCCTCAAAGAGCTAAATTTAGTACATGTAATATTAAACCATGACGTGTAGAAATTTCAATTGCTGACGTTTAAATCCGCCCTTGTTGAAATATTATTTTTAATCTGCTGAAACTCGTATAATCTTGAAGAGAGACATATACTTGATCGTAGTTAGATTTTTGCCTGTAAAAATATTTTGTATAACATCTTAACATACAAACTTAATAGGAAAAATCTAATGATCAAATTTAATTTGAGTTTCAAAAGTATAGACGAAGAAACTTCAAAGTAAAATGTTCTATGGATTTGATTAAATGATGCTGTTTATGCATAGGTTTCGAACAACATGTATACGCTACAAACGTGCCTGACCAGCATGATGGGCCGGCCGATAACCATGGACCAATTACGGCAAGACGTAGGGCTCATGGTGGAGAAAATCACGTACGTCACACTAATGTTCAGGAGGGTGAGGCTACGGATGGAGGAATATGTCTGTCTGAAAGTAATCACCATGCTCTCGCAAGGTAAGTATTTTCACCTAACCTCTGTTCAACGACTATCTAACAACTTCTAATCTCAATTACGTGGAGAATTGAAAAATATAAAGAAACTTTGTACTTTTTGACAATGCTGCAATTGGAGATGCAAAATGTAAGTTTGAAAATTAATTTAAAAAATGTACTTTATAGTACGAATATGTTCACAAGGAAATTCATGGTTCATTTTATATAAATATATTCCTCTCGATTTTGAATCAAGTAACAAGTTCCTTCTTAACAATTGGTCATGGTAAATCGTGTAAAAATAAGTCGGAAACAACATCTACAAAGATCCGTCGGGTTCGGGTGCCTCAATACAGTGCCTATTCGATCTAAGAAACAGGAACTGCACGATCTAAGAAAAACTAGTATCCCCCCGCTACATGCTCCGCGAGAAACTTGTGGGATTTTTCTTATTAAAATGACTGCGATGTAATTTGAACTGTATTCAGCGTTTAGCAATTTTTTCTAGAAAGACATACCATCTACACAAACATTTATAATTCATCGTTGTTTCCCGCTAGTTTCCAAACAAATAAAAATAAATGTGTGAACGAACTTGTTGCTGAACCAAACACGAGGCGTGTCGATTAAAGAATCTGTAAGAGCGCAACACGTATTCACCGTTCGCTTTTGTGTCTGTCTTCTCTTAGCACGTGGAGGTACAATGGAATTAGAACAAATACAAGAGCGGTACATGAGCTGTCTGCGAAGTTTTGTCGAGCACAGCGCGCCCCAACAGCCGAGTCGGTTTCACGATCTTCTCGTCAGGTTGCCGGAAGTAAGTTCACGATAGGAGACATTTCCGATCGTTGTTTTTCCCTGTGATCTCGTTGCAATTGTCGGAAAGTCACGTTCACAGAACGAAAAAAAAAAGAAAAGAAAAAGAAAATTTATTACACAATAATTTCCGTAAATAAAATATAATCGAGATCGGGAAACGTCCCATTCGATCTTAAAGATCGTCACGAAAAAATCGCCCGGTCTAAGTCGAATCTGTTTTCTTGCTGAATTCCAGGTACAATCGGCGGCGGCTCTTCTACTCGAGAGTAAAATGTTCTACGTTCCTTTCCTATTGAACTCAGCAATTCAAAGATAGTAAATAAACAAGCCCAACTGACGATAAACGAAGCTGCATACACCTATATACATACTATACATACAGACAGATAAATATATATGTACATACATACGCAGATGTATCTATGTATATATTTATGTATATGTATAATATTATATACATATATATATAAATTTACAACACAGAAGAGAAAGAAGATGTAATAGAAACCGAAACGAACAAGTGCAAACAGAGTCGCAATGAAAACGAGAGAGAGAGAGAGAGAAGACGCTCGTGAAATAGGGTGAAAGAAGGCTTTGTTTGCCGTATGTATGATAATTATATAAAAGTACGTATAAATAATATAAATCTGTGTGTTCGTTGCATTGTACAAACGGAAGAGGGTTTAAGGAGGGAACGGAAGAACCGTGTGAAACGTGATAACAAAAAGAAAAGAAATAAATAAGAAAAAACAAAGGACACAAGGGAGAAGTTGTAAGGACAGAGAAGAAAAACAAGAGAAAGAGAGAACGGGAAAGATGGCGAGAAAGAGATATGAGAAACTCGTGGAGTGGGGAGAGAATGCTTTAAATAAGAAAAATTTTGAGAGATAATTAAATGAAAGAAAATATTAAAGTTCGAAAGGGAGAGAGAGAAAGAGCGTGTGAGAGATATTAGAGAGAGAAAGCGCGCCACCTCGAGATGAGAGATCAATCGAGGAGGGAACTGAACTTTTTTATCGAAACTAAAAGACTATAATAATATATTTCTGTACGCAGTACCGCGCAACTACGTCATTGTGTGTTCACGTTGCATAATCCGATCGATAATAAGACTCTCGTTACGTACGCTCACTGTAGGCCATCTACTACCACCTACTACTACTACTACTACTACTACTATTACTACTACTACTACTTACTACTACTACTACTACTACTACTACTTACTACTACTACTACTTACTACTACTACTACTACTACTACTACTACCGCTACTACTACTACCGCTGCTACTATTACTACTACTCTCCACCACTATCAACTAAAATAGCAGACTACCAAAACGACCGAAAGATCAAGTCGACCGATGATGATAATGATGATCATAATAATAATGATGATGATAACGCTGACGATGATAATGATGATGATGATGATGATGATGATGATAATGATGATACAGATCAACGGATCACGAGCAATGGCACAAAACAATCGATCAGCGAAACATCGACCGCCGCATAACATACCACACACACATACACACACATAAACACATCCATACACACGTCTCTATTACGGATTTTTACGTACAAGCACACAATGTAATTATCTTTAAATAATACGGATAGAAGTCGCATACGTGTGCAGACACGAGTACGCATCCTCGACTGATAGAACTGTAAAACGCCTGCATACTTCAGCCCTTCTCATCGATGTATCCACGTGATTCTATGACCCCACCCTCTTAATCGAAGCAGCGATCGTCGTTCTCGTTCACGAATTGCGAGCGGCAAGTGTGATAATTCAGTTACCGATCGAAACCAGAGAATATACACGGTACAACAAAAACAGCCGACACCGTTGACCGCTCGAATTTGTCAAGGGAAGGAAAATGTCGTCACCGGGAGCTCGAAATGGCAACTTTTTGGTCATGAGAGAGAAGATAAAACGGATGTACGACGTTCGCGTGGCCGCACGAAGACTAAAAACGGAACTGTATCATATACATACACGCGTACGTGGCGCGCGTGCAACGGGATGAAACACGGCGGTACAAGTTGCATGGGGAAAAAAAAGAAAATGGAAAAGCGAAAGAACAAGGAAAACAACGGAAACACAGGAAAGATTTCGGATGGGGTTCGTTGTCGTCCTCGTTGTTATTGTCGTCCTCGTCATCGCTCCGCACTCCGAATCAAGGTCCAAGCGCGCAACACAGAAGACTATATTATATATATACATACATATATATGTATATATATATATGTATATATATACATATATATATATATATATATATATTCACCGTTTTGTTAATTTACACTTTATCGCCATCGACGCAATTTCTACAAACGTGCATCATTCACCGGTCGAAGACACATGTTCTTGTTCGTAACTCTACTTTGTGCCCTCTCGGACGGTTTGAGCCTCGTTTCGGATCCGCGGACGCGTTTATAGAGCTTATGGTTGCGAATTTTATTAAGGAGCAGACAAATGAATTAGACAGCAAGAAACGGAAAGTTCCTTTCTCGCGGCTTGAACGATTCAACCCTCCCGCTATGCCGGGGTCACGGGTGACCCGTCGCGGTAGCGCTGGAGATAAGTTCGAGCGACGATGTGTCCAATTTCAGATATAAGACGACGCTTTTTATTTCGAAATAAGAAAATCGCTATCACCCTCTTCTTCTTTTGAACTTGTTCGGTCGACCACGCTTAGTGTCAGAGCGAGAGGGTAACGTCATAGTCTATCCCGGAGGTGGGGAACCTGTTTATCATTAGAGACCACGCTTAAACTAGGCTTAATTGAGGCCTCTATAATTTTTTATATTAATTTATTTATATTTTCTATTGATTTTCAAATTCTCGTAATTTACAGGGTGTCCCAAAACTCCCTCAACTCCCGGAAATGGGAGTGTTCCTGACGTGATTTGACGCAACATTTTCCTTTGGAAAAATTACTATTAACGAAAAACACAGACCAATCAGAGCCCCACCTAGACGCGTATTGTGTGACGCGCCGGCTGTTTCAAGGAAACATACGATTTATTTATCATGTGAGAAGCCCGGTTGCCCTCATTTCGAAGTAACAAATGAATTTACCGCTGAACTATGTGAGTTTTTACAATAACTAATTCAATCAATTTCTTCTCTTCATCTCTTGTTCATTTCCTCATCGCAGCGCACCGCTACGCTGCAGCGACAGTAGAAACAGTTTGCACGTCAGACAATACGCGTCTAGGTCGCGCCCCGATTGGTCCGTGTTTTTCGTTAACGACTCCCAAACGAAGCCGCGGCGCCTTTTTTGCAAAGGAGAACGTTGCTTCAAATCACGTTAGGAACCTCCCATTGCCGGGAGTTGAGGGAGTTTTGGGACACCCTTTGTATTATTAAATATTAATTAATACAAGAGCCAACTTTTATGAAGGTTTATCCTCTGGTCTATCCTTTTTGCAACGAAAAATGTCGCTTGCCATATATATATATTTGAGCCTCTCGCACATTCTCAACAAAGTCGCGTAAGTGCCCTGATCCGAAATTACGACGGGAGCCGGACCCGAACAATCGCCTTATATCGGAATAAAACTGTATTAGTGAAATATCAGTGAGAAATGCTCCGGCATAGAACTCGAAGAGGGTTGAGGGCGTTGATTTTCGATAGAGTTTGCTTGATAATTTAGAAAGTTGATTCTTCGACGAGCTTTCGGGAACGCTTCAGGTGTGTTTTTACAATAGTTCGAACGGATATTACAGGAATCGAGACGAGGACCGGACCGCGCCGCGACGCAGACACATAACGCGCGCGAGCACTAAGTTTCTCTCGTTAACAAAGTATACCGGGACGTTCATCATTAATCCGCGGCGAAAGAGTGTTTCTCTTTCTTTCCTTTCTTTTGTTTTATGATTCCTCGCTGAAACGACTGCGATTATTTCATAGTATTATAGTAACGAGAAAAGAAACGAAATGATAAAACGTGTAGGACGGGATCACCGAGAGAATAAGAGAAAACAAAAAACACGAACTACGCGAGGGACTTGGTATTTCTCTCTCGCGGAGAAGCGTATATACTATAATTATAAATATATATATATATGCGAAAAAAAAATACAAACAGAAATGAATAAGAGTTCGAACTAAACGAGTTCTCACATTTAGCAAATATGTAGATATACATATGTGTATATGTATGTGTGTCATCGACACGTGTGATATTTGGTTTCTTCGTGACCCGGAAATACCAGGTTCTCCGGATTGGCTCAATTATTTAAGATAGCGGAACGCGCATTATAGGGGAGATTAAACGAAAAAAAACAAGCAAGCAAGCAAGCAAACAAACACAGGTGAAACGAAAGAAGTGAGAAAAATAAAAACCGGTGGCTGTCGCCAGTCGAAAGCGTCGTTCGTGTCCCTTCGAGAAAGAAAAAAAAGAGGAGAACAAAGAAAGAACAAAAAAGAGAACAACGCTCCTCGCGTACGCATGCGCAATGGTTGATATCGGCACACGTTCTATCGCAACGTACATTGTTTCATCTTGCCTCCATAGAAGTTATCGTAAAGTACGCGCTAATCATCGGCAAGCCCCCGGCCACCAGCACGACGGAAACAATCCCCAACAATCGTCCCCCTTCCATCGTCCGAAGGTCCTTCGATCGTTCGAAGTCTTTTCGGTCGTTGCATTTATCTTGTTCGTTCTCGCTCGATCTCGATCATTCGCGCGTCTCGCGATCTCTCGAGGTAAACAAAACCACCAACCGAATTTCTGCTCAAGGTGTTCCGCGAACGTTTTTTCACTCTAAGGGACTTCTACCCGAGCCCGTTCTGCCTTTTTCCACCCTCGCCCACCCACCCCCGCGCTCGGGAGACAGTTAGCCGTCGGACTTATGGCCGGTTGGGCGTCGAGAAACACACATACACACGAAAGAATCAACACGAACTATTCGCAGACCTTGGGCCTACTAGCCTAGGGATACTTGTCCATACTATAAGACTTAACTAACGATGGGATACTTCATACGGTAAAAAACAAAAAAAAACATGTATATTATTCGAGGTTAAGGAACTGGGGGTAACGGTTCCTGTATTCCCCGGACATCATCGTACACTTGTCTGTGTTCAATTGTGACGGTCGATGAGGTCGCAACAGTGCAAGAGAAAGAAAAACGAAACAGATAACAGCAATTTTAAAGCAAAGGAACAGCATATTTATGAATCCTGAGAGAAGAACCTCGCTAAAAGAAAAAAAGAAGAGATTACATTGTAGGGATCATTGACCATTGGCCAACGCGTTTTTCGTGGACGTTTAACTTCTTCCTTTCGAGCGCTAAGTGTTCGCCATGAGTTTTGCCGTAATGTTTGCCCGCGCGCAAAAAACATTTTTGCTTTTCAAGTTACCGTTTGTATATTGTGCAATACAAAAGGGGAAGCAACGTATGGTATTTACGGGATACGTTCGTTCCTTTTTGGCTCTCTTCCTTCTGTCTCCTATCTTCGTGGATACTCTACACCCTCGACTATCCCCCTCACCCTCACCCCGATTCTCCCTTCGTTCTTCTACGAACCGTCTAAACCACCTCCCACCACCCCTCAATGCCCCGCCCCAACCCCTTTATTCACGTTAGTTCGTAAAGATTATGTACTTCCCGCGAAGAACTTTTTTTCTCGTCGCGCCCTATTTATTGTTAATGTTGTACATACGAGTGGCAGTGTTGTCGGTCGCGAAAGAACGAAAGGATAGAGAACAGAGAGAAATAAGACCATCGACGTTTGATAGAACGGGGGAAAAAACATGAAAAAAACGAATATACCGGAATATAAGCACCGAGTTGGACTGTCTTTATATTACATTATATATATATATATAAGTACATAAATATAAATATATAAATATAAATATGTATATTGTATAAAAGCAAGAAAAAAAAATAATGAAACTGTGCATCGATGTCTGGGAGTACAGTAGCTGCTTACGGGAGAGCTACGCGTTGGATCAGCAAGACTTAGGGCATTATACTACCGCGAGTATTATCATGCCCAACCTTTAATATTTAAGTGCGAGTGAGAGTCTATTTGAGCAAAAGTAAAAAAAGAAAGAAAAGAAGAAATTTAAGAAAAAAAAAAAGCAAACACATATGCCTCTCGTTTGTGGGTTTTACTTTGTACATATTGTACGAAAGGTTTAATAATAACTATGTTGAAAGTACTAGTCCTGTCTCTTTGTATAATTCCGTGTTATACCTGCTCTTGTACGGTGTCGAGCGGCGCCGTGTTACTAGGATCGCGCGTTCAACGAATCTTTTCTATTTTCGCTAAAATTCTTAAAAAAAAAAAACAAAAAAAAACATGAAAATTGAAATTCCACGAGAAAATTTGTCGGATATTCGGCGAACATTGAGAAACCATATTGTATCGAGACCCAATTCGACGCGCTATCGTTCCCTCGTACGATTTTAATTAGCTTTCGAATCTCGACGGAGTTTCGAGAAATTTTGAACGCGCGCCGTTTCACAGAGCGCGCCGCTTGTCACGGTGCAGCGAAAAAAGCGCGAAATGCAAACGTTAACCCAGAAACGACGGGCAGAATGGAAGCACGAATGCCGGATTGGCAGTGAAATGATGATGATAAAAAGAAAAAAAAAAGAAGATACTTTTTCAATGAGTGAGTCAAAGTTACCAATTTCTACCTACGTTTAGGAAGTACATTTTTATCGTCTTGTTTACCTTCGACTATTCCTTTTGTAACTGAGATTTGGGCGCCGTGTGAATCGCCGCTCTGCCGGGAACCGGATGCTGCGTTTCGCCACCAACAATTTGTTTTTTCTTGCACGGGGTACGCGCGCGAAATTTCGAAGTTCTCGTTGGCGGTTTTTTTTTCAGCGATGCTCGCGATCGTGCTTGATGGGATCGCTTTTGTCGTTCGCCGTGATCACGATCGCCGATTGGCGAGCACGTTTCGCAAACAGGGAACCATTGTTATTCCACTGGGAATTCGTTCATGCATTTCGTTACGTTTTGTATGTTTTTCTTTTTTTTTTATAACCTCTTTGATTCCCGAAGTACAGTGAAGTCTCGATCTAAGCCGGGGATGTACGATCTTAGTCGGTTCGCCTACCCCCTCCACCGGGGGTCGAGTACATCTGTGTGAACATCTATTAATCAAATTTCCAAACTTCTTTATTTTTCATTGTTTTTTTTTAAGGGACATTCACTAACTTATTTGTGGCATTTTTCTGATTAAAACGATACTAAACACGATATAATTTGAACTTCATTTAGTGGTTTAATTCCGAGAATCGGTGACGCAATCGGCCTGTCGCGGCAGGTTCGGACCTGCAACCAATGCCCCGATAATGGGGGTAGCCGATTGTACGTCATCGACTCTCGATGTAGTGCGCCTTCGACCGCGCGGTCTTTTTGTACGTTCGGCGCGGTCGGTGAGGTCACGAAAAAATAGTTACACGATCTATCTCTATCTCGGAGCACGGACCCGAGGATCCGACTTAGATCAAGACTTTACTGTATCGTACGAACAGGTTGTACTTAGATTTCGACGTGCGCACGGATCGGAAATTTTTCAAACGGAGAGAAGTTGATTAGTATTTTGATTGCAATCTATCGGAAGAAAGAGCAACGCGCATCGCGAATTGATTTTCTTGAACGCGTGTCTTGAACCAAACACTCTAGTCGGTGGAGAAGAGAATACATATATGTATATGTGTATATACGTTTTATTGTAAAGAAAAAAATTTGCTTATTCTAGTTATTAATTTATTTTTTTTTTTCGATCGCTGCCGACGATTTCACGGATGTTTCATCGATCTTGTCCGTTGCATTTTCATTTGCATTTCGTTCTTTGTATTCGAAGCTCTCGGAATCGTTCTTTTCTCTTCTTGTTTTCTCTATCTCTCTCTCTCTATCTCTTTCTTTTTTTTCGTTTTTTGCTTTTTTTTGTAATTGTTTTACCCCAGTGGCGAGTGAATGTTAGTAATTATAAAAGAATTACGCGTTACAACGAGAAGTGAAGGAGGGCGCGCTACAAACCTTGAACAGAGCGTAAAATCTTTTTAGGACTTGCTTATCGTGAGTTACGTGTACATAGAGGACGATATATCAAGGAACAATAAATTCGTTGTTATTGCAAGGATTAAGGATCGTATGGTATAATATTGTTATTAATCCGACCAATAAAATCGGTAAGGCTGTCGGTTCCGGGCAAAACAGGCTAGATTTCACAGGTGGCGCGTAAACCCCCTGTATTTTTATGAATAAATAAAATATTTTAAAAAAAAAGTAAATCTGAAGTCTGTTTGGAGATGCCTTTCATAGGGATTATAAATGTAGATAATATATTATACATAGTGAACATAAATATACTATATTATTATATATAAATAGTAAGGAGTAAATAGAATTATTATATATATACGATGAAAATAATATTATTACAAGTAAATAAACTAATTAAAGATGAAAGCAGATCTTTATGAAATCTTTATTATTCCATGCCCACACCCTACATGAACGGTTGGTATTTTTTATCTTATTTTTTTTTTTGCTATTTTTATGGTTTCGTCTTGTTTCTCGTTCTTGTGTCGACGGCTCTTAATGTACTGTATGCATTGTGTACACACGTGTATACGCGTATTGTACTTTATTTATCACAATTAACAGCGTCGGGAGTTCTTTTAGTTTTCGTCCTTGTTGTTATTGTTCTTTTTGTTGTTGTTGTTGTTGTTGTTGTATTGATAATGTCGTTTGCAATTTTTGCGCACTTTTATTACAGACGTCTCGTTACATTAACATAACAAAGTCTATACTTTCAAGGTACATGTTCGTTAAAATGTTGTCTACCTGTGAGATCTTTAAGGATTATGCGCAGTGTTCAAGCTCCTGCACAGAACATTAAGCTAAATTAGTCTCGTCGTTTTAACGTCATTGTCTTTATATCTGCTGTTCCATGGATCCTACCGATCTAGAATGATCGCAAGCGCTTGGACACTTCGATAAGATTAAAGCGATCACAGACAGAGGCATTTAAAAGGTGATTGCCGCGAATACCTAGGTAGGCACAGAAGCTAATACTTTTACGTTTCCTAGGATGTCCGTACTACACAGGCATTCTCATGCATCACCTCCATTTCACGGTACAAGAGGCTGCAAAACCGACGAGTCGAGTTTGTAACGTAAACTCCGTGTCTTGCGTCGCGTAATGATCTATCTAATACAGTATCAATAATGTAAATATAAAAGCAGTGATTAATGTAAAATCGTGTAGTTGCATATCGTAACAATCTGGATATATATAAATCGTATTTTATCTTCGTCCTCCCCTCCGTCCTTCATCCTCTCTTTCTATTTCTTTCTGTCTCTCTCTCTCTCTCCTCACCGTCTATTTTTGTTTCGTTTGTTCTTTATCAAAAAAATGTAGAAAGTATTCATATGTAAAGCAATCGAATTGGACGCCGAAATATCTTACATGATTAATGAAGTCGAAATATAATGTAAAGGGAGATTATTAATAATATAGTCCCAAGAATTGTAAAAATGTTTGAAGAAAGTTCCTTACACACGCCCTTTGTTAAGCTCTCTGTTATTTATATGATCCGTCCCCTAGTTCGTCTATGATTATCCGTCGGTAGAAAGTATTTACTTCTAATAGACCGTCGTGTTATAGTTCTGAAGGCACTGTTCAAAAGTTGACTATACTTCTTGAAATAACAAGTCTTCAAAACATCCTCAAAACGATCTCGACATGGAAAATCGTTACAAACGTCGACGCAAATTTTCACATGCCCCGCTCGAACTATATCACAAAATTCAAAATAGAGTAGTTTTTAACTTCGACAGCCAATGCCAATGCCAATGCCAATGCCAATGCCAATGTCATATTTGTCGGGTCTGTGATCGATTAGGAATATCATGAGCTAACAAATCGATGGTCAGAATTCAGGCTTATGGTACGCAATGGCCAGTGCACTCCCGTTAATTATGTATCAATATCGTATCATTATATTACACAAACCCTTATTAATTTAGAGGCACATTGCTAAAGGTCTCGGTTCTTAAAAATTGCTCCCTACATTAATGAACTTATGACAATCTAGTTATTACAATTATTCAGTACGACAGCGATTTGGCATATAATGTGGAAACTGTACAAAGATTCCGAGAATAATAATAATACAATAATAATAATAATAATATTAATAGTAATAATAATAATCAAATTATTGCTTAGTACGCATAATAGTGATACGTGACTGAAAAGGCCGATACTCTGAAAGGAAAATTTTGTTTCGATACTATTCGACATTTTTGTTTGCATAGTGTTTACGTTGAGCTCACAATAAAATCACACGGAATATAACATAAGAACTGTCATATGCATAGAAATAATTATGAAACTTCTAGTATATAATACAATTGTTCTACTGAATTTCCTTACCTAGGCAGGAAAACTTTGGCTACTGCTACATACTATTTGTACCTCGGCAGAATTGCCGAATTTATGCTGCTAAGAACACTGATTTGCTCATCTAGAATAAAAAGAATTGCACGCAGCACACACAGTATCTAAACCAGAACAGATTAATTACATACTCAGGAAGACCTTAACAGTAGTATATATGCTCACGCTTTAATAAACCTGAATTCTACGCACAACGATCGTAATATCAATTAAGCATTCACTATACTCAGAGACTCTCCCTTTGCCGGAATGTTTAAATGTTTCCTTTTTCATTTATTCATTCATACTCTAATGAATCACTTGTTGTTCACGTTCGTAACTTGTTTAAAAACTCAGAGCTCCTTAGCATGATGCATTCACAATACTGCTCTGAGATGCGAATGCTCTACAGAATGTACACAGTAGACAGCAAAAGCGTCTAGACCACAGAATGTTCACACTTGTTTCAATGCAAAATACTTTACAAACTAGAAAAATCAGGCTGATGCAATGGCAGGCGCGCTATGTATAAAAAAGTTAACATTCCAACATATAAAAATCGATATATATATTTCCTTAAAAAATTTTCTTAATACACATCTTTCCTGAACAGACAACCACGTGTTAGTTCAGATTTTCAAACGATTCTCCTATGAAGAACATAAAAAAAACATTTTGGTTTCGCATGGAATTCCAGATAATCCATTGTCATAGGATGTATTTTAATTTCATTTGTTTTTTTTTTTTTGAAAATTTTATGCTCTGTCATGGTACCAGCCTGTGTCCATCAACGTGAAGAAACAGTCATGTAGTCCCGTAAAGCCTAAACGCAGATACCACCTCTCTGCATCCAAACAGATAGACCACAGAGTGAGATCACAAAAAGTATGGTGTAGGGACTATTGGTGGAATTACTCTTTCATAATCAGGCACTGCTTCGAATAGCACTGGGCGTCTTGAATCGACAGTTGTAAACTGTAAAATACTAGCTATGTTACCACAACGATAACAATAATTTGGAGCTGACCATACTGTTACAAGTTTATCATTAAACATGTATCTATACCCTGTAAATAAATAGGAAAAAAAATGAATAATGTCTTACTTTGCCACATTGTAATTGCATCGACACTGTACAAAAATATATGTACCTTCGTTAACCAATTGATGAGCTCTACAAATCAGTTTAAGGTCGTTGATTTCCATGAACTTGTATGTTACTTTACTGCCGAATAACCAACCAGCTCCACGCGGACTAATGGTCCATGTGTCCACATCTTCTGGATCGGACCAGACCAGATCACAGAAAGCACCTACAAATATAAAATCGTTTATTATAGATAAACATAATACATCTAATACGATACTGTAATAATGTAAGTACCTTTATGTGGAATTTCTTGATTCCTCTCGATCGTTCTAATTTGATCTAATGTTCTAATGACCGGAGATAATCCACCATGTACACATAGTACTTGTTCATCAATTAACTATAAAAATAAATATTCGTGAAACATGAAAGCAAATATAAATGGTTAAACATATATTTGTAAGTACTAACGGCAGCAACTGTGAGCAAGTCGAAAACCCTACAGCAGTGTTTCCATGCGTTAGCATTGCCATATTTGTTCTGACATTCATCTGTATGATATGGAACAAATAAATAATTCTTAATACATATGCACGCGCAATAAATTGTATTTAAACATTTTTAATATATCATATTTTTATAATCAATTGTATACTGACCATAAAAACCATAAACATGGGTAATTTGCCTGGATTCGTGATTTCCGCGAAGCAATGTTATTCTATCGGACCATTTAGCTTTAAGGGTGAGTAGGCGGGTAAATGTTTCTAAGCTATAATACCCTCTATCTACAAAATCTCCCATGAATATATAATTTGTATCAGGCACAGCGCCTCCATTTCGAAATAATTCTTCTAAATCATAAAACTAAAAACAGATAAACGATTTTAATCAGTACGTACGAAGGTACCTCATACTATTGTCATCGTAATAATTATCATTATCCACTACAGATATCGATGTCATGTTGAGGTTAGGCCAAAAGTATGAATCTTACCTGGCCATGAATATCTCCGCACACGGTGACCGGAGTGGACACTGGTTGAATATTAGATTCTTCTACTAATAAGTCGCATACTATGTCACAAAGTTTCTAAACAAAATTAATCTAATTATCGGAAAGGAAATACAGTGAGTATAAGTAACCTAATGCGCGTGCATTCAATACCCTATCCAACGAGTCGTATAAATATATTACAATTTATATACCGAGAAATAATGCTTTAAATATGTTATTTACCTTAAGATCATTTTCTGGAAGGTATATGCATTCTTTTGCAATTTCTATCCATTTATCGATGTCTGACATTTTGGAATCGTACTGTAGGAAAATACTGATCGCGCCCTCATTCACTACATATATGCGTACAGAATTTATAGTTGATTTGTATTTTTAAGAACTATTCCACTGAATTAGTTTGAACGAATCCCACGGTTTTCATTCATCTTATGCACAAGGTTTGGTGAACTTTATTTATTGTAGAATCACGGAGAATTATCTTTTCCATCGTGTAAGGCGCATCACAACTCACAGCAGCGTAAGATTAAAAACAACCAACTTCAATTCTCTATAACCCTTTCGTCTTATTGGCTAGCAATTTTTTATTCTGTAAAGTGAAATTACACGTGGAAGTAAAAAATGTACTACAACGGAAGTTTTCAAATTTTTTATTCTACTCTTGCTCGTACAAACGTCGATATTGCTATACATCGGTTTCACAATAAAATATTACATTTTCCTAAAAGTATTACATCGGCCAATGATATTATTGAACACCTAGGAATTTTTATTTTATCTTTAGCTAACAAACATATTTGCATAACAATTACATCGCACGACCTGACCTGTAATTCCTATTCTAGCCTTTAGGACGATATATCGAAGTAACGTTAATTTTACATATATCAAATATTTTATATATAACGTAACTATATCAAAGTAGAATATCTAGGGAAATAAGTTATAGATTACATATATATAAAAAATAGTCCGTTTATCTTTTGCACAGTTTTGCACCTAAAATAACAACACTGGTTTTAGGGGGAAGGTAAATTATCTTACATGGAATTGTTCGATCCAAAAGGGTGTGTGGTATGGTTGATAGGACACCTTTCAACATTCCATCTTCTACATTTGTATTACAACAAGTGCTCGTAATTGCTCTTGATTCCTAAATATTTTCGGAGATGGTAAGGTATTAACCGATGTACAACAGAAATAGTCTGTAAGAAAAATAAACACTAGCATTCCTTGAGTATCCGATCAGTAACTGATGTCCCAAATATTCAGATCCAGGGCAAGATCCATTTCAAGCATTTATTGTAATACTACGAACAGATGAATTGCTCTGCTCTCAAATTAAATAAAATCTATTTCACAAATTATACATAACCATGTGATTTTTATTTAAAGGATCTATTAAAATAAATAAAACTATGATTTTTCGATGATCAAGGTCATTTGAAGGTTATGAAGGTATAATCTTTCAATGTAACGTGCTTTCTAGTAAAATGAGTCGCATTTGGTTAAAAAAATATTTTAGGTAACCTTGATACCTTGCAAAAAAGAACTTCGAGAAAGTTCGTCTGTTAATTATAAGATTCGTATTTTTTAATCAAATAAATTCTCTTCGTTTATGTCAACTATGGGCAAAAATGTAGTTCAAGAGAGCCACCTTTGATTTCAATGACCTTCAAACATATTGTCATTTCCTATACACATAATAGGCCCTTCATTTTAGTTTTTGACTTGTTATTCATATAGTTTTTGAGATATTTTCGAAATACGGCTGCTACTACTGCAATGAATCGTGCGTACATCTACGCGTCCATGACGGCGTATGCGTCAGCATGAGATCCGAAATTACAATGATCGATGTGTTGGTTTGGGTTATAGATACAGTGGCTGAAAGTAAAACTCGAACGTTTGGACGGTTTGGATATTCTCAGCGTTTTGCGGACAAACATTGCCAGTGTTACCAACTGTTCAAGTCCAAGTTTTAGTTTGAGGTTAGTTTCCAATATTCAGGATATCTGATACCTGCTGATACATTCCATTGATAAAAATCTAAACGAATAAAAAAACCAATATTACAATAGTTATTTTTTTACGGATCTAATCTCGACCTAACGCAAACCTAATTAAGACCTAACTGAATAAATTAACAGTAATACAATAGTTTTTTTTTTGTTACGGACTCGTGTAACGTAAATTTACGGTGTTAGGTCTGGTTTGGGTCTCGAACGCGAAAAAAAATTTAAAATATCCCCTTTAGGTTGAATCTCTAATATATTAAATTCCTATTACATTGAATTCCTAATCCGGTTAAATCTAAAAAAAAAATAGTTAATCTAAAATCTAAAGAAAAACTAAAAGAGAGCACCTGTTATACATGTACTACATACATATCTACAGGAAAAAGTAGTTGTCCGAAACGATGATCTTGGGTCATTAAAATCAGAGGTGGCTCCCTTGGACTGTATATTTACCGAAATGCATATGCATCGGCCAATGAAAGAATCGTTTTTACAAATGTAGTAACAAGAAAGTGGTATTCCCATTGGTCACCGCCTACTTTCTCAATGATTACAAACGTTCCGCGCCAGTAAAAGTATTTTGCCGCGTAACGTTCGAAAATCGATGGGTTACGGTTAAGGAAGAGGGCAACTGTTAATCGCGATAAGATCGGAGGGAAACAGAGAAAAGGTGTGTAGTTCCAGCTTCCTTCGATAGCAAATTACGGTGGGAAGTGGAAAAAGGTCAGCAGCAGGAGAACGATATGGATTTTATCTCGCGGCGAAAAGTGGGTCACAACGAAGGCGCCTGTGCGCACGCTTCGATTATCGATTGAAACGTTACGTGCCTTGGTCCGTACGCTGGATCTCATTTATGTGAACGACAGTGGTTGTGGAGGTTTTGTGGTGTGACTTTCCTCGCGCAGCAGAGCCAGTGGCTGACATCTTTCGTTTGTGATCCTGTGCACAGTCACGGTTTTGCGGAGAAAATGCGGTGAAATTCGATGTAGACCGACGTGCCTTCGCGAAATCGGCCATTTTGGTAGTGCGCATTTTAACACGAAAAACGGATAGGATAACTTCTGGCAGCTACCCTCGACGGTTGTGCGTGGAAGTGGTGGCAGCTCGGTGTCGCCCACAGGACACAGCCGTAAAACTGAAAACGATCGTGTTCTTGGGTCAGTGAGCACACAGCCTCGACAAAATGGCAGGAAATACGGGTATGGAACAGTTGATCCCGATCGTGAACAAGCTGCAAGATGCGTTCACACAACTTGGGGTGCATATGCAACTTGATCTACCACAAATCGCTGTGGTGGGTGGCCAGAGCGCTGGGAAAAGTTCCGTTCTCGAGAACTTTGTCGGGAAGTAAGTACACCTCGTTTCACAATCATTTCACCGACTTTTTTTTACGATGAGACATCATCGACGAGTTACTCATCCTAGCCAGGAGAATATCCAGACATTCGATGAAAGGCGTGGCGAATTACGCCACGTTATAATTTCAATATCCGTCATCGGTTATTTTCATTTTTCTATCCCCCTGTTCTCTATGCCCCTTTAGGTTAACTATTTTAATCCCTATCGATCGTGACATGAAAATCAACTATACATATCTTTAATGATGCGAGGCCGCCTACATAGCGACCTGTCAAAGCGTTCCTCTTCCTCATATTTTCCGATATCTGATCTTTCCATGAATTATTCGGATCAGATACTTTTCATTATACCGAACGATTAGTTTAATTGCTTGTGCCATGGTTCGTTTCACGTTACTTTAGAATCTTCAGATTATCATGTTTTTTTTTTTAACTAAACATTTAACAGAACTGGTCGCATCACGATTATCACTAAATATACGCATTTCGAAAATATAAACGCCTCGGGTCTTTACAGAATGTGATTCCTAAATTATGAAAAAGAATTTTTTTCTACTAAACATTGTTTATTAGAGACTGTGAAAGAATAATTGATCACTTTGTATCTTTCAATGCTACTGATGCACCATGTGTGCCAAATTGGGTTCTATATATATTTTTATTTGGTAACCATTTTATAATCGAAAATTTAAAAAATACTCTACTGTTCAAGTAAAAAAATATAGTCCATAATAATACAGATACATTTATTGTGGCAGAATTTCCGAAAATCGGTCGCGTCCAATTTAGACTTGAAAATTATAACATAAAATTTTTAAAAACCCAAATCTATTCGATACCTAACCCAGATTAAAAATTCTTCTCGAAAATATTGTTTTTATGCAAAATGAAGTTATTTGTATAATTTCAGCCAACTTGAATGTGACCAGTTTTTGAAAATATAGCCATTAAAATTTATTGAAGAAAAGTATTTAATCGGTGTCTTGGTTTTGAATATAATTTATGAAATACACATTATTATGCAAAAAGAACACTGTGCAATTATCATAATGATAAAATTTATAATGACGTTCTTTTCAGAGATTTCTTACCCAGAGGATCTGGCATTGTAACCAGAAGACCGCTTATCTTGCAATTGATTAACAGTACAACTGGTGAGTCATAGATAAATTGATTATCAATCTTCCATACTACGATGTTAGAGAATTTAGTATCAGAAAAATATACTGCAGCTATCGTAATTGTAAACAAAATTCTTTTCATTCAAAGATTAGATTAACTTGATCAACTTAAGCGTGTTCCCTCGTGTCTTTAATTTGGAACATATAATATTTTTTTCAGTAAAATATTAGTTTTGCCCTTGTAAATATCTCATTAATTATATATTTTATAAAGTGTCTTTATCAGCTATCATATAAGTGTGATGGCAGTATCTTTGAACTGTTATCAATGTCATTTCCTACGACAATGAACTAGCTATGATAAGCAGAGAGTTGAATGTATTGTTAATTTCATTACAAACATCAATCTCCGATATTACAGTTATATCTTCTGTAAAAGATTAACTCTACATATAATTTGGTTTTTTTACTATAGAATTTGCCGAATTTCTACATTGTAAGGGTAAAAAGTTTGTGGATTTTGAAGAAGTACGGAAGGAAATTGAAAATGAAACTGATAGAGTGACAGGTGGCAACAAGGGTATATCCAACATACCCATTAATTTAAGAGTATACTCACCAAATGGTAAATTTATTTTTGACTGTGATTTGTATTAAACTATGCAAGCATATTGAATCATTATATTTTTTCCTTACCAGTTCTAAACTTGACGCTAATTGATTTACCTGGTCTGACAAAAGTACCAATTGGGGATCAACCAGCAGATATTGAAGCTCAAATTAAAGCCATGATTTTTCAATTTATCAAGAGAGAAAATTGCCTCATATTAGCAGTCACTCCAGCAAACACTGATTTGGCAAACAGTGATGCTCTCAAACTTGCTAAAGAAGTCGATCCTGAAGGTACAATTTTAATCATATTTGATATCAAGTATAAATAGATAGATATATTTTTATTGTAATCTTTCTAATCTGATATTATATATATATATAGGTAGATATTTTTATATTGTTATCTTTTTAAGGTGTACGTACAATTGGAGTTATTACAAAATTGGATCTTATGGATGATGGAACCGATGCAAGGGATATTTTGGAAAACAAATTACTCCCCTTAAGACGTGGTTACATAGGTGTTGTTAACAGAAGTCAGAAAGATATTGAAGGTAGAAAAGACATTAAAAATGCTTTGGCAGCAGAAAGAAAGTTTTTCCTGAGGTATAAACAATTAATTGTTATATGCTGCCAATATATAATCAAATACTTGAGCAAATTACACATATAATGTTTTTGATTTGTTAGCCATCCATCCTATCGGCATTTAGCAGATAGATTAGGAACACCATACTTGCAACGAGTCTTGAATCAGCAGTTGACCAATCATATCAGGGATACTTTACCAGCTTTAAGAGACAGATTACAGAAACAGTTACTTGCATTGGAAAAGGACGTGGAACAATATAAACATTTTAGACCCGATGATCCTGCTATAAAGACAAAAGCTATGTTGCAGTAAGTACATTTGTAATAATTGCACAGTTTTTTTTCGATGTAAGACGATCGCTCCGATGCGGCTTGACTTCGTCATCGAGTGGGCCGCCGTCTTATATCAAAAGGAAACTACAGTACTGATGTAGTAATTTTGATTACTTCAATTAAAACTACAGATTTACAAACAGAAAACATAAATGTATAATAATATATGATTATGTAACTAAGTTTATATAAAATGTTTCACCCCTTGTAATGTACGTTTACAAGTATAATTTTTTCTTTTTTAATCTAAACTTACCTTTCATAGTTTTCGTTCAATGTATATTGTGGGTGGAGGGTCTTGACATTTAGAGCATTTTTTTATTTTTCAGATCTATACAATTGTATATGTAGGTATTACAGTTTTCCTGTGTTTTTAACAATGTGTGCATAGCCTGCATGCAGATTGTTATGCATTTTAATATCACTTATGTAACTGAAGAGTGAATCGTAACTTAACTAACAATATGAACTTTAACATAGCTATGAAACATTGCAGAATTACCTACTGCAGCATTAAATGTTGTGACTCTCTACCCATACAATTAATATTAACTTTTAGTGCTCTTCTATGCATTGATTGAAAGAAAAACATTTTTAAGGATGATACAGCAACTTCAGTCAGATTTTGAAAGGACCATCGAAGGCTCTGGATCTGCACAAATTAATACAATGGAACTTAGTGGTGGTGCTAAAATTAATCGATTATTCCACGAACGTTTTCCATTCGAAATAGTTAAAATGGAATTTGATGAGAAAGAATTGAGAAGAGAAATAGCATTTGCTATTAGAAACATTCATGGTAAATTATTGTTACGCTGTTCTTAATTTTACTATAAAAATATTGCCGGCGAGGCGCTGCCGTGTTTAAAAATATTTACCAAATCGCTGTGTAATGTCATAGGTATCAGAGTGGGATTGTTTACTCCTGACATGGCATTTGAGGCAATAGTGAAGAAACAAATCAATAGACTCAAAGAACCCAGTCTAAAATGCGTAGACCTAGTTGTACAGGAACTCAGTAATGTTGTACGCATTTGTACAGATAGGGTAGGTAAATCTTTTTTTGTCTATTATTTGTAAACTTTACAACATACCAAAAGCCACTTTTGTATTGTATGGCAGATGAACCGTTATCCTAGATTGAGGGAAGAAACAGAACGTATCATTACCACTCATGTTAGGCAGCGCGAGCAGATGTGCAAGGAGCAGTTGGTACTTTTGGTGGACTGTGAACTAGCGTACATGAATACGAACCACGAAGATTTTATTGGTTTTGCCAAGTAAGTTATTCCTATATTTAATTACATATTCTCGTAGTTATTCAGCAAAGTCAAAAAAGTAAATAATATGATCAACAATTTTTATTTTTATAAACCGCACATCTAGCGCTATATGTTGTTCTTATTACATTCATGACTGCAGCTATAGTTTTCAATGTACTTGTATACATTAATTTTGGTAGTTATCTCTCTCTCTCTCTCTACCTCTAAAAAATAAAATGTGATTCAACTTAACAAAATACTAAAAGTAGCTATATTATTGCTTAGCATATGGGAATAAAATGTCATACGAATATGAGTTACTTTTGTTTCTATTGAATCATAAATTGAAATAAAAAGTGTGCAATATTGATACAGAAAAATTCATTGGAAATAGAACACCTCATTTCTTTTATCATTAAAGATATAGCATATATTCACATTCGAATTCATCGTGTGAATATTGACATGTATCTCTAATAGCATTTCAAATATTTAGGCGTTCTATCTTGAGTGAATTACTTTATACAAAAAAGATTCTCTCACTTGCAGTAATGAATTCTATATTGCATGACTAATGTAAATTCAACACATAGTATAGTTCACATAATGACAATATGCTTTACTAAAACAAACACTTATACTGTTAAAATTATGGTTTTATTGTGAAAATTTCATTGAGATTTATTAAAAATTGTGAAAATACAAAAATACGAAAACAGACAGGTCGCATATATACAGTTAGTTACATTAGTCTGCTTGTTCCACTTTTGTTTACGCCAATTCCGTTATTTATGTTAATATACATTTGGCTATACAGGGTGTCCCATAATTAGTAGTATGAACGAGGAAGAGGTGATTCGACATGCAAAACATATAAAGTAAAAGGTAGAATAAAGTTTTTTTCCGAATGAAGCTCCGTTTTGAAGGGAAGCGAATTCAAAAGTTCATCTAATCTGCGTGCATTTGAGCTGGATTTAACTTGTCTATACAATACTGATTATTTTTATTTACATTAACCTTTAGAACGACTACGCTCTCCATGCTTTAATGGCCTACGCGTTCCATGAATTATGCGCTTCACGCGTAACACTATTACACAAGTTTTTTTTTTAGACACCCTGTGTAGTTGTAATTTATTACATGATAACAATATAAATACAAATTATCTATCTCTCTTGGTGTGCTATTGATGCAGTTAAGAAGATATTTTGCGTAATGGTTTACATCCACTTCATTCTATGAGATCTTTGTCACTTGTGTCGATTGGCGATATAAGTTGTTAAGTAATAATTGAAACCATAAGAAATACATCAAACAGTCGAACCAATATCGCTAGATAATTTATATGGTGTATAGCAGTATTCTTATAACGTTGATGGCCAATCAGTGGTGAGCTAACTAATATGCTTACGATTTTCAATACTTTATTGCTTGCAAAAGATTGATGGTGATATTTTTATAATAATGCAATTTACAAATCAAAATCATTCCAATTATTGCAAAAGCACCATGGCGTTATAAGTGCGTACTACAAGTAGAAATAACGAGTAACACATAGATACATTGAATAATCTAATTTAAATGCAAGCATGTTCGATGAAATTTTTATTTTCTCAGAAACGAAGCTTCGTACCAAAAACTTTTATTCTGCAGTTTCGATTTATGTTTGCATGTAGAACCATCTCCTCCTCAGTTGTGCTATTAATTTTTGGGACATCCTGTATATCAAATATGTATACATATCATAATACATATCTATACCGTATTTTTCTGAAAAATATTTAAATAGTTGAAAAGTACAATTGAACTCAATGTTAAGAAAATAAGGTAATTATTTATGAAAGGGTACTCCTCTCTGATTTCGATGAAATTGAATAGAATAGTACCCTTTTGTAAATAATTACCGAAAATAACGATGTACTTTCCATGATCAGGTCCATACGGTATATTATAATTGTGCATGCTTTGCTAACGTCAGTTCACATAGCAAGCTTCAAATTAGCGAATATTGTTATTTCGTTTTGCTCTTCAAAGCTCAGGTACATATATTCTTTGTATCATTAGTAAATAGTAGAATTTATTGCTGTTCTGTCTATTTCATGTATATTTGTATGACACTTTGTGTCATATACATAGTCATATAAAATTGTATCTCATATTTTCCCTCATTCCAATATATGCATACTTCTACTTACTCAACACTTGATAAGTTGTCAAAATTGATATATATGAAAATTAATAGAATGCAAAGATCAATTTTATCAGTGAAATGATTTCACTTTCGTAGATTTGATTTGTTGACATTTAATTGTATAGTAATATTTCTCTACGACTTTCGTTTCTGAAAGTGTACATGAATCTTAGAAGTATATTTGTATAACTTTAGTTCTCATCTTACTGTGTAATTAAGAATATCTCAAACAAACGATAAGAATATTATAACTTCCGCTATTACACTACCTCTTGTATTGTCAAAGGCAAGACATACTATCAGAAATTACAGCTCTTGCGTACCATTAATTCTTGTGGTGCTTGTATATTATTAACACTGTCTTGATTAACTCTGTGTCGTACGAACTTTATGTATGTCTTTCCTTCAATTACATAGCATATACACATCTCCTGACATTTGTTTCCATTCATTAATTCTTTATACTTCACAATTAAAGAAATAATTTAATTATATCGGCAGCGCGGCAGCCAGTAGCCATAATGCAAGGTAAGAATTATAAAGTACATTGAAACAATGATTTACACTACATTTTTCTTCCTTTTCCATTATCACGCTCTTTATTCTTTTGTGCTTACTTTTTTATTTAATTTTTCCTAGCATTCGGTTTTTATCATTTCTATATAACGAACAAGATAATCCATAACATATAAGAATTTTCAATTCGTTTTTTATATTTCGCACAATGATAAATATGTAATGTTCCGTTTAGCGCCTTTTTAATTTTTTAAATATTAAGTCGAAATTTACGATTTTATGATATGTTTTTAATATCGTATTTTTCTACATTATAATTATAACTTATGTATTATTTATTTAACGTGATATGACAAACTAAATACAGCTTTAATAAATGTACAATACCAGAAATAGAAGTATACGTAATGAAAACGAATAGAAATACAATTAAATATTATAAATTATTAAATATGAATTGTTGAGTTTCTTTCGGCTACATTTTTCTATAGAGTAGAATACAGCCATAATTTGTTGAAAATTAAATTGCTTCAATCTTTTGTATATATTTGCACAAAACGAATATACTACCAAATGAATCGATCATTCATTGCTTAAATCATTCGTAAATGCTCCAAATTGTATATTTCATACAGCACCATCGAATCTTAGTTTCACCATTTTTCACTGTTTCTTTACAATGAATGTAAAATGTGCTTATGCATCTTTTTGTGCATTATGACCTGCAAAATTTCTACATTGTTGATTTAGTAGTAATAACGTTGTGTGTATTTTCGTGTTACAAATGGTGTGCATACCCAGAAATATACAAGCGTGACATTTAAAGCTGTATGAAAGAGTATATGCATGGATTTGTTGTGGCTGTATGTTATAGTTTTCACATATAAATTAATACAGTTCGAAAGGTAAAATTACATTTTTTTTTTCAATTGTATTGGATTATTATGACAGATAAAACAAATGATATATTGCCCATGTAATTATCCTGTCTATATTGTTATACTTTTGTCATGTCTCATTATTTTTTTGTTTACTGATTTTCTATTGTAAGTGCACACGTTTTTGAGAAAAATACTTATTTGATATGATTTATCAGTTTTTATTTCTAGCGAAAGATTCAATTTATGAAACTTGTGTGAACGTCTGAATAAGTTCAAAAGAAGTTGCTAGGTTTTTACCCTGCTAGATATTTTTTATATGATGAACTAACAGATTTTTGTGGCAAGTTGTTATAATGAATTTTTTGTACATGGGTATTGAAATGTTCTTTTCCAATTGGCATTTCATTATATATTATTCCTTGTGTTGCAGTGCCCAACAATCATCAGAAAATGCTGTTAAATCTGGACGCCATACTTTAGGCAATCAGGTGATACGCAAGGGATACATGTGCATTCATAATCTTGGTATAATGAAAGGTGGATCCAGAGATTATTGGTTTGTCTTAACATCAGAGAGCATTTCCTGGTTCAAAGATGAAGAAGTAAATACTTTAGTATCGAAATGTAGCACTGAATAGCGAAGCGATATAATTTACACATCTTGCCTCCGTTTTCAGGAACGCGAAAAGAAGTACATGCTACCATTAGACGGCTTGAAATTGCGTGATTTGGAACAAGGATTTATGTCTCGGCGCCATTTGTTTGCATTGTTCAATCCAGAAGGCAGAAATGTGTACAAGGATTACAAACAGCTTGAATTGAGTTGCGAAACACAGGATGATGTTGACTCCTGGAAGGCATCGTTCCTTAGAGCCGGTGTATATCCCGAAAAATCAACGGAGCAAACAAATGGAGAAGGAGAGGTAAACTACTATACAATAATTATAAAGTTTAACATATTACGTATACGTATGCCACGTGTAACGTATTTTGGGAGGCGACACAATATACAATGGTAATATGAAATTATTTCAAATTTATAAATTTGTTCTACTTTTTATTTAATAGTAAATCACATTTTTATTTATGTTAATACGAGGATAGATAATTATTATAAGTCGATACATATTTTGTTATGTTTATTCGAAAAACCTATTTTGATTTATTTTAGGATAAGCAGCGGGTGAGTTAGTACCGAAAATGCAAACAGAATGTGTTTTATATTAGATTTTTAATTGTGTGGTGGTGTGATACAATCTTTAGAGATAGAAAATATTTCTAATATATTTAGTAGATATTATATTTCTATTAGTGTGATGTGATACTTGAAATGTGGTTTGATAAGTGATTTATATTTAAGAAAAAACTAATTCGATTTGAGTCTTATAATGTAAACAAATTTGAGCTTATTACCACATAATTATTAATTCCATAATGCAACAAAATGATTTATCTTTAAAGAATAATAGGTCCACTAATTTTAATATTATTCTCTCTTAACTCAAGTACAGATAGTGTTTTTAACTTTCATCAGAATTTCATTAAATTTTTACATCGCATTACAATTATTGAATGTTTCTTGCCTCTAATCAACTAAAGGAAGGATACGAGGTTGGTACGATTATAGAATGTTATAGACATGCAAGATACACAACACCTACACAAGTATCGTACACCTCCACCCAGCTCTGCTTTAATTGCGAATACAAATACGCCACTGAGATATTTCGCGTCTTTTTGTAAACATTTTTTTTCTGTGTACTAACAGCACTTGCATTTATACATGAAATCAATAACACGTTTATTATAGCAGTGATATTTTTTTAATAGGTTTTATTTTCTTATGTTTCGATATAATATAAAACTTAATTGTTATTACTACAACCGTTACAACGTGAAATTTATAATTTTTGCATTTATAGGGCGGATCAGAAGCTCAATCATCTATGGATCCACAATTGGAGCGTCAAGTGGAGACTATTAGGAATTTAGTAGATTCATACATGAAGATTGTTACAAAAACTACCCGTGATCTGGTTCCAAAGACAATTATGCATTTGATCATTAACAATGCAAAGGATTTCATTAACGGGGAGCTGTTGGCACACCTGTATGCGAGCGGCGATCAGGTAAATATTTTCGGAGGAACGTGTCTTAATAAGTTCCATTTTCTTTCTACACTTATTAAAATCTTTACTACCGGCGTTTGCTTCGATAATATTCTATCAAAAGCAACCTAAAAAAAATATAGCCTTTTCAATCTTTTATATAACATAAATCCCAATTTTGAATTTCTTAAATTATAACTAAATGATTTATTGTATAACTGCAGGCTTCGATGATGGAAGAATCGCCCGAGGAAGCACAAAAGCGAGAAGAAATGCTGCGCATGTACCATGCATGCAAGGAAGCGCTGCGCATCATTGGAGACGTTTCGATGGCTACGGTCACCACCCCGGTGCCACCGCCGGTGAAGAACGACTGGCTGGCGTCTGGCGAGAATCCAAGGTAAATTTATGTTATTATTTTCATTGTCGCTTATGCATTTAACTAATTTGGTATATTTCAATCTTGTACTGCCTGCTTTTGCCACATATACTTGAACACCGTTGAAACAGTCTTGGGTAAGAGTTACAACGATTCTACTAAGTATACTCTTTTCTTCTATTATTTTCAAGCCTGGAAAGGAAATCTGATTACTTCGTCTGTATATACACTAACTAAAATGCTTCATATCTTTTAATTTCCACTCCAACGAAGCCCATCCGAGCTTTCACAGCGTCTACCTTCTACGCTTACTTATTTATTAAAATATTATTTAATCTTTTACACGCTGCAAACGTCTTCCACATTTCCTCTTAATCGTAACGTTTACATGAGCCTCTGAGAGTGAACATTTTGGGATTCAGGTACTACCTTTCAAATATACTTCAAGGGGATTTTACAATCTTATTGAAAACCTTATATAAACGATTATTAGTCTCTTTATACTTGCGTTAGGTGCAATCTCAGATGTTCAAAAATATAACTGCCTAATTATTTTTGTATCGTTCAGTCAATGTTTGAAACACATTGATGTATTAATTGTTTAGGTAGGTCTCTTTACTGCTACCTGAACAACTGGATTAGCCTAATAACATTGATTAACTTTGACTTACATTTGTTACAGGTTATCACCACCATCTCCTGGTGGTCCCAGACGTGGAGTGACACAGCCACCACCTCTTTCTAGTTCTCGAGCACCTCCACCGGTTCCAGCTGGTGGCCGACCAGCACCGGCCATTCCCAACCGACCTGGACCCGGTGGACCACCACCGGCCCGTGCTACACCTGGCCTACCGCCTCCCCTAATACCATCGTAAGTACAACATTAATCATATAATTATTTTTATCAATAATATCATTTATTCTGTATAACCCGACAAGTTAAAAAGGATCTCTAACGGAAAGTAATATAACAACAGAAATAAAACATACTTGACCCAGTTGCAACAAAATTGTGATGCAGACTTCTTATATGCTTCTAAATTTATAGACATATAGTTGACGAAATTTTGTATCCTTTGCTGTAAATATTTATCCTGAAAAGAAAAGAATGGAGACATTTTCAATTTCCTTCATCAGTACTCGCACACTCGTACAAAATTTACGTGAGAGCTAGCTTTTCGAAAAATATTTGACACATATTCTTTTTGTATTAGTCATTGTTTATATTCAAGGAATGGAAAAATATGTTTCAAATATCTCGCAGAAAAGGATCTCCTACAAATTTTGATCATGTGGACGTGCATCGTTTGTGTATATTCCCTTGCAGGATCTCTTTAACCTCTCACTTTATAATATTGAGTTGTACAAGTTGCATAGAGTTGAAATTACTAAATTTGAATATTATTCGATTCTTCGAGTGAAGAAGATACAATGTAGGTACCTCCCAGCACATGTGTTCAAAGATATCAATTCTATTTTATACACATTACTCTATATCTATGTATTATGTACACATAGCACTCCCTGCATTTTAAGCACTTGATACCAGGGTCCTTTTCGAACTTGTCGGATTACAATACAGAAAATATTAAGAACATGCAAAATTGGAGGCACTTTGTACTATCGAGTACCTTTGAATTGTCAAGTCTCACATTTAAGAAGTTTTGCACAACGTTCTGTCAGTTTGTGTCCGAAACAGTCTTCTATGTTTCTGTGTAACGAGGTGAAGGTCCTTTTTTTTTTATTTCGTAATCTTTAACCTAAAGACAAAGATAAAAAAGAAAAGAAAAAGAAAGCAAAAGAGATATCAGACATGGAAGTTTGCAGTCGCTTGTCTGTATAGCTTTGTGTGAACCGGGGCTTTGGTGCTAACATCACTTTCTATTGCAGGCGCCGACAATAAGTCTTCGCACTAACTCGCCTATTCCCTACTAATCAATATACATATATAATATATCGATACATCTACTCAGTGTACATTTTACACGAAATACAATTTCCTAATGCTATATGTTTCTGTCTGCATATATTACAGATTACGCGATCACTGTTAATTAGGGGTGTGCGAGCACGCGTGTCGTTAATTCGAGTCATATAGTTTAGCGGTCGGGTGAAACGGGGAATTCGACGACTATTGGCCCAGCGATTGCTATCATATCCACGTTTATTTTTGAGTGGTCCAATTATTTTGTAAGAACGACCAAGAATATCATTTCCCGATAATCGTTTTGTGCTTTTCAAAGGGCCACTACCCGGAACGCTATGCAAATATTATTATACTAAGTTTCGGTGTCGTATACGGAATATACACGAAGGCAGCTTGCACGAACAGCTTTGCACATCCCTAATTAAAAAATCCTAATTGTCTACGATCGATCAGAAATCATGAGAAATAAACTAGATATATTATACGAATCACGCTCGTTCGTAAACGAAAAATGAGTATATATAATATAGGTAGAGTGAATATATTTCTTTCATTGTAAATTAGTTCGACGGAATTGTACATGACGCTTGTATATACAACTAAAAACGTTGTAAAATAAAGTGGTCCTGGGTTCTTATCACAGGTGGATAAGTATTCATTCGCTTACTAACAGCATGACATTTTAACCAAAGAAAGATAACAAAGTAAAGCAGCCACTTGTGAAATGCGTTTCCCAAGTGTTTCTCGAACAGTCGTTTCAAATGTTCTATGAGAATGTGGTGATTATACGATACACGATGATCTTGCAACACGTTTTACAGCCGTAACCTTCTTCTCTACCACCGTTGCTTTTCTATTTTCGTTTGTTCTATAAACTTTCCTCAAAATCATTTCGAATCTTGTCAATTATTAATTACGGACGGATGTGTCGGTGCCTGCATTAAAAATATATTCATCTTGTTTTATTTATTTATTTATTTTTTTAAATTGGAATTTTATTGTACGTACTACTACGTGGTACGCGTTCTATTCCGTTTGTGCATCCATAAATCATGTTGGGTGCTTTTTAAAGATGTATGGTATGTTCGGTTTGAAAATATAATTCTTACGGAGGCGATGTTGGATATCAATTAAAAAAAGAAAGCTATTACTTGCAAGGATTTTCTTGCCCAATACTTTCAATGGAGCATTGGCTTTTAGGCAACTTTTCTTATCTTTGAAAGTAAAAGTTCTACCTTGTACGGAACTTGTAAAATATAAAAAATAATTTTTCTAGAATTGGAACGGATATCCTAATCGCTAATATTATTTATATTCGTGATGATTTAAAAAAAATTCCAAGGCTAACATTTCTTCCGAGCAGATACTTTTTTAAATAAAGTGTGCAAGTTCGAACAGAATTTCTGTAAAAAAAACAATAATTGCTTATTTCGGTCCGTGAGCGAAACTCAATTTCTATATGCATAACCCCTCGACATACAAAGACGTCTCGGAACTTATGCTCGGAAATATTGTTTAATATTATTCTGTGGAAATTCATTCGTAAGCTTACACACAAAATAAGTCGAATAATAAACGGCATAAATGGTCACGACGGAATTTTTGTCGACGACCTGTGTCAGAATTTGTTTACAATTATCGAAACTATAAAAATGTTTAATTGAGCATTGTTTCAGTATACAGTGAAGGTTCGATCTAAGAAAAACCCTCGGGACCGTGCTGTTTCTTATCCTACAGTTCTACTAATTTTTGTGATCGCGCCGAACGTAGAAAAGGACAACGCACGCATACACAGTAGAAGTTCACACCGATATACCCGATTCCGTATCGGATTACCCGCCGCGTTTACATTTTACACTGCTGGGCGACCTGGGCAGCTCAAGCTTCTCGGCCCTCGCGTGGATTGTCCCGCAGCGATAGGGATATTCGTTTTTCTTAGATCGTACAGTTCCGTTATTTTAGATAAAATATTTACTGTACATATTTTATCAGAAAAATTGTACGTTTAGAATGAATTTCTTTAATAATTCGGCTGAATACCATCGAATGACAAGGGTTCAAAGAACTTTTATACTGTATACTGTTTCCTAAATTTTCTCTATCTGTTAATGTGAAGTGAATCGATTTGGCAAATGAGTGGCTCGCACATCAGTCGCGTTTAGGGCTCGGTGGTCCAACTGTTAATTTGTATGTCAAGGGGTTGAAGAGACATGGAAACCAGAAAACAATCGTATGAAGGCAATAAGTCTCTGCAAGCAATAATCACGTTAATAAAGGAGGTACAATCACCTCGAAGCTCGAAACCTTATATACCGTGCACCACGGTGTGGTTCAAGAGTCGTCTAGTTTTCTAAACGAGAAAAAAAGCGTACAGCACGCATAACGCGTAAACGCAGCGAAATCAGCGATGAAATGAGAGTGTCCGTGGTGTATGTTTAGTCGCGGGGGTGGTCTGCAGCAGAGGATTACGCAAGCCGCGACACAGGCCGCTGCAAATGCCGCCGTGAACGAGCTGATGGATGCATTCAAGATCAAGTAAACAAAACCATAGCTGTCCATAACTTTTCTATGACCGGCATATATAATCTTTACACACCCCCTTCGCTCTTCTAACCACGATTTGCGATTTATTCGATTGGTAACTCCTTGTTAAGTTGCGCAAGTAGATTGGTAGACTGTTCAGGGTTGCGAATGAACACTAATTCGATGTCTTTACTGTTTTCTCCCTCCCCGGATAATAGAACGTTTGGAATAACAACATTGTTCCGCGTGGTCGCTGTGTATTTTTTTTTCCTTTCATTCTTTGCTCTCTCTCTTTCTCTCTCTCTCTCTGTTTTCTTTATGTATATCTATCTATCTGTCTCTCTCTCTATTGCATGGTTCGAGAAAATTGAATTAACAGCGATGATGCCTTCAAAGATGATATATTATTGAACATAAATACATAACTAACGAACATGTGTGCCGTGCGCCGCGCGTGTTCGGTATGTGTGCGCTTGTGTTGCATAACGCCACCGTAGGTCATTAAGTTTGTAACTCTGTATATTTGTAAGACAAAGCAAACTCGCCTCGCGACATTCCGTGTGTATATTGCTGTTAGCAGAGCGCGTTAACGAGACAGATAAAACACCATGCTTCCGCTGTTGGTAGAGTTTACGATGAGTTGTAAAACCGATAATACGAACACGATATTATCCGGTGTACAAAAGAGATATACACATACACACGTGCACGCGCGATTATGTTAGATTTTAGATCGTTCGCATTTTTGTTCTCGCCCCCGGTAGCCGTGTAAAGAAAATTAGAACGTTACGATCCATCCCCTAGATCAGATCCAGCGAGAATCTATCCTGGAAAGTCTACCAAAAGCAACTCTGCTGCTGCAACGCGATCGAAACAGTGGTGTTTCGGGAGCGTCGATTGTCGAGAGAGAGAAATGTTTTGTACACAATCGCGACGAGGAACGTTCACGGTGATCTTCCATATCGGCCGATGCTTGAGAGAATCCGTTTGATCTTGTAAAAACGAGAAATGTCATGCTGTTGGGAAAGAGTCGAACGCTCGTTTCGTTGATCGATTATTATAGTAATATCGAGCAGGCAATGCGTTCGATGCGACCGAATAATTATTTTTAAGTAACGCCGAGTACCGAGTCACTGTTTCTCTACCTCTTAAGATGTTCACCGTGTTTTAGTTCCGTTCTAGCCGTTCATATTAAACGAAATACCGTATTATATATATATAAATAAATAAATATATATATATATAAAATAGTTAAATTACCTAACAGATTAATTAACGACAGCAAACAGCAAGAAACTAAGAAACACGTGCTCAGACATAGGATGTGATATAGCGTAGATATGCTTAAAGGATTTTGCATGAAAATCCTGAGTCGCGAACCATCTCTTTTCGCTCTTTTTCTCTCTCTCTCCCTCTCTATCTATCTATCTATTTCTGAATAGAGGTCTAACGAACAAAACAGAGAAAATGAAAAGAAAGAATCAGATCGTGAGTAATTTTAAGAAAGATCAGGTCGGAGTAATTTTAATTAGTAATCGTGTATCGTTAAACAATGTATAATGAGTGTATATCACGCGGCGGCCGTTCGGGAGCACTAATTGTATACCGATTTGAGATACTTTGTTGCTTCATAGGCACCGAGACCGTACTTGGCAGTTTAGTCGATTGGCTGTGTACATAAGGGAAGATTATGCGATACGTATCGATCACGTTTTTTGCTAATCGAACGTGTTTCCCCACGTCTCGCGGAGCGACGGGCTTCCGATATCGCGATGGTACACCCACGTCGATTTATTATTGTGTATTATATAATTATGTATAAGTAGACATCATTAATGCGTGAATATTATTTTAGATAAGATTGTTTGTAAGGGAACTTGGCGGGAGACGGAGTAGTTAGTTTTCTGTGCCTATGGGATAGTATTGTTTTTTTTTAAATCGCTAAAATTGGTTACGGAAAAGTTGTGATATTTTTGACGAAATTGTGCAACATTTTTTAACGATTAAAAATCTCTTTGGTTTTTTATCTTGTATTTAGGCTGCTGTGCATGAAGCATGCATCTACGAATTGCTGTTGTCGTTCAATTTTATATGGCTCAGGCTCTGTTGATGAATTGTATAATATTATACCGTAAATGGCACTAACCATTAACTTTAAATTAAAATTAATTGAATTATTCGAATATTAATATTATTCGAATTGAAACCAAAGTCGACTATAACGGACTGATTTATACGGACTAAATTTTTGTGATAAATTGGCATTTTGTTATTTAGTTTCTTTTAAGATCTCTTTACCGAATGAGAAAATTATATGTACAGCTGTCGCGTAAAGCCGGTCACGTACAAAATTCCTCTATGAAAACCGTCAAGAACGATTATACTCGGTAATCCGTATTCTATGAGCAACAACAATAATGAAATTAGAAAGACGTTCTTACGAAAGCTGCAAAAGATGAATTACGTATCGGTAAATTCAATTAGAAAAATTGCATGAAGGGCAGCGAAGATTAAATTCACGGTAACCAGATTCTGATACTGAAAAATTCGAGATTAATTTCACGGTATTTGTATGCTTTTGTTATATGTATATCGATTAGTAAATTAATCGGATATACGATAAGAAGATAAAAAAATATATTAGAAAATTTTTTTATGATTATTTATACGATCCAAATAAACAGTGACAATTATTGCTAGGCTCCTCATTTTTATGCATATTCAGATTTTTTTTAGAATATTTAACAAGAATAAGAACTATTTCTAGTATTGGAGATAACGTGAAAATACAACTTCCATTTAGATTTATACTTTATTATATTTCTTTAGAGATCACGTATGATACGATATACTCTAGAACTAATTTTATAATACACAGCTTTGAGTATATAAAATATTCTTACATGATATTAGTTAATTTTTTATATAATTTGTATATATATTTAGTGAGTACCTACCGGTACAGGATATTTCAATGTTTTACAGTTTTCAAGTGATAAAATATGTGTTCAATCTATTTAATTATACATTAAGGTAGTTCGTACAGAACACGAGTTTATACAAAATTCTTATAAGTACGTGAAAATGATTTTTGTTTTCTCAGAGAGACTGAAGATTTGAATTTGCATAAACATGAGCAGTCTAGAAATACGGTGAACCCCGGCATCTCGTGAAAAGGGTTGCATCGAATCGGTATCTCGTCTAACACAAACGCAGACTAATCCGCGAAGTCTGGACCGAAAAAAAAAGACAGAACTCGAGTATACGCTCCGTTTCCACCACGATTTCCTTGCAGAGCTTCTCTCCGTGTCTGTTGCCCGACGAACGGTTCCATAATTCTGATAATCGTTAATCTGAAGGCGTCGGGGTTCGCGCAATTAAAAAGCGATACTACGCGGCGAGAAGACGAGGTTTGATTCGCCGAATGCCTCTCTGCACAGTGACGCGCGAAATATCGAGGGCAATGATCGAAGTGCAATTACAAAAAGAAAATATTATTTTTCGTTACAGCAAACCGTCGAAGATCTCCCTGGGTAGATAATCGCTTTAGAAGAGCATCGACGACGATGGACTCGCATTTCCCGTGTCACTGCGCGTCTTCGTGTTCGTTCCCTATCGATCGCTCGAG
Source organism: Lasioglossum leucozonium (assembly GCA_028454225.1). Lineage (NCBI taxonomy): Eukaryota > Metazoa > Arthropoda > Insecta > Hymenoptera > Halictidae > Lasioglossum > Lasioglossum leucozonium. The sequence continues at coordinate 7,605,723 of CM052212.1, read as the reverse complement.
AGAGACAGACAGAGAGAGAGTGTGTGAGAGAGAGAGAGAGAGAGAAGAGTGAAACATAAACAGTCAATGAGACGATGATCGGGTAACCCAATTACCAAGCGAGTTGACGGTTCTACCCGGAACAGTCTTGGAACATTTACATCCATTTTGCTATTAGAATGAGCGTGTGTGTAATCTCCACCGTTGGTTTCTGTCGACGATTCAGCAAAGAATGACTGCCCTTCGTTATTGGAAAACTGTCCTCTGGCCTAGGACACAGTATCGGGCAGGGCCTAATTTATAATATTTTCAACTTACGGTCATTTTTTGGGATTCTGGCTTGATACTGGAAAGTTTTCTTGATCGATCCAACTTGGACTAGTTCTCGGATTAGATATCTGGAAGAGCTGAAGTTCAGCTGAAATCCAAAATTTCCAAAGAATAAAATGCTCCAGATATCTATCGCATCGATGTTTCTCTCTGTAATAGGACCCTCTTCTCAGTGTTACAGCTGTAACTGACAGCTAGAGTTTTTCCGATGACAAGGCTACAACCTGATCAGTGTAATTTTCATATTCTAGGGCAGTGCTCTCTCACCAACCTCTCTTCCGAGCAGCGCGCTCCTTCGTCGCGTTAGCTGGTGTCTAGTGTCTTCGTTGCCCTGGAAGAGAACAACAGGAACTATGTTGGGGACGGTTTTGCCTCGATTGAGGTAAATGTGCCCAGCCCTGTTCTAGGGTAACAATCCTCTCCCGGCCGCATATGCATAATCCACACCTGTTCGATCGGTGCAACGTTCGTAACCGAGAGCAACGACCCTCTTCTGGACGCGTTATACATGATCGACATAACTCTTCGATCGGTCTGATATTTGTAGCCAAGGGCAATGATACTGTTCTGGTTACGTGTACGCCACAGCTACGATTTTTCTACGATATGAGCTAAATTCTGTGATTTTAAACTTGACTGGTTATCTTACAAAATTACTATCTTCTTTTGACAATGTCTTCTTAGTCGAATGTGTTAAATGGCCTGAATTGTGTATCAAAACTGTAGTATAATTCTCCAGAAATCTGCAATGTTTACACAGTCGCAGATTCTCCTGTAAATCTGGACGCTCTTTTGAGAGGTCCTCGAGATGTTGCAGCGAATCGATGTCTCCCGCTGCTTCCAGTTTCAAAGGAGCATCTAGAGAAGCGCTTCCAACCGAGAAATACTCAACAGCCAAATTTTCTGAAAGCCATACAGGCCTCCGTGAAGTATAATTTCTTTTTACGCTCTGGGACAAGATTTAACCCAGTTCGTTCCCTCAATTGGGTGTCACTCTAACATTCATCAGAAGTGAAAAATATTCGAATAAGATCGCATTTCCGATTTCCTATTTTCGAGTCGCCATACTTGGCGCCAATGGAAACCATCGTCTATATTCTTGCCTTCGCTGGAGATGATTATACTTCTTCCACAAGCCTCGCCAGAGGCATAATTAAGCGTAACGAGGTCACCAGATTCTTATGCCAACGTGTGAGTCACCGTCGTGTGCTCCAGAAACGGTTTTCCTCGAATTTCTTTCCCGCTGAGGATTAATGTGCCTTGTATATGAACAAAATGTTCTACTTGTTTTCTAATGATTCCCTACAACAAATTGAAAATACGTGTACGCCTCAGGACCATCTCCTCTTCTCACCTTGGCACGTTGCTACGCTCTACAGGTATACAGCACTTCATAACGAGTCCCCTTTCTCCGGTTTCCTGCATCGAGAAGTGCCACCCTCTGCTTCTAACACCCCTCGAGCTACCGCGTCGCTTTTCCCTCTCGGCCCTCGGAAAAATGAAACGATTGGTGTTCTCGCAAAAAGTCCCGAAGGGCAAGTTCCAAGGACAGTGCTCTTTGAAATTCAGCGAGCCGTGTGTCCGCCCCCGTTTACGCGTCTCGATGTCTCGAAGGCCTAAGCCTGCATGAATACTTCTATATCGATGGTTCTCTACGTTTCATTCGTTTCGGAATGCTGTTTAGGATTTCCGAGGCGGTCGCTTTGCGTCGAGTCGATTCGCTGTAGGCGACACAGCAAAGTGAAAAGTGACGATCGTTGTCGTTGTAATAACATTTAGTGGACTGCTGATTTTTGTGCGAAATAAAAAAAATTGTTCGAGTCGATCGTAAGAGGTTAAATGAAAAATTCTTTGTCAATCATCTTGCAACGATATCCTCAAATTCCTCGAATGCCTTCTCAGTTGCGATGCATTTTCCTTTTCTGACAAATGCATAAAATCCGCATTCTAACAATCGGTGTACAGTTTCGAAAAAAAAATGATTTTTAAAACCGAACGATGATCGAATCGAGACGATTTTGTACGGTGACCATGGGGACTCTCTCGAGTTCCCGTGAGAAATAAATTTTATGGTTTCGCTGTATCCGTCTGGATAGATGAGTTTCCCGGAGGCAACGGTGCGAGATTAGGTTTTTCTCTCGCGAAACGCGCGTCGCTCCCGCGAGACGAACAGTCACTCATTGTTCATACTGGCCGCGAACATCGTGTGTTCCGCAGATCTAATATTATAGTTGTTCCACCGAAAGAAAACCGTGCACCACGTCGCTTGCACTGTTTAGGAAAAACTCGCGATCAAGCCAAAAGGTAGTATTATTGTAATGTTATTGTACAGATCTATGTATATCTATACATATACATACGTATGTACGTACACAAACATACACACACACACACAGACACAGACACGTGCTAAATCATTTTATGCACCCGTAAAACGTCAGAATTTGGCGAATAGATTGTGCGTTGAGATTGCCGAACTAATTACGATTACGGTATTATCGTTATAATTAATGGGAATTATTGATTGTATTTAAATACTGTATAGGGTGTAAGGAGACATTGTTTGTTTGGTAGCGCGTAACGTTCCATGTTCAGTAGGTCGTGAGCAATTTTTTCGGTTTCCGCGAAGGCGACCGATTTTTCAGCCTTGTCCGTTTCGATGACGGTGCTCGTTGTTGTCGCGAAAGACAGAAGCGATCAACAATAGTTATATAAGTGTAGGTGTACGAACATTCTGCGAGGCGTAGCGTTGTTCCAACAACTGGGCATATCAAAGTAGTGAATACCTACACTAGCAGAAAACGATCGTTCTCTTCAAGGTGTCGACAGACAATTTGATGTTCGTCGAGAGCGTTCAGGTGGTTCCACCCTTCGACATTTTTGTTGAAGAATCGTTGAGAAATTTAATTAATCGAGTATGCAGGATGTTTCTTTTGAAAGGGTCCCCGGAGATATACAGTGAAGCCTTGATCTAAGAAAGATTCTCAAGTCCGCGCCGTTTCTTAGATCCTGTAGTTTTATTATTTCTTTGCGACCGCGCCAAAGTGGAGGGGATATTAGTTTTTCTTAGATCGTGAACGGTTCCAGTTTTCTTCGATCAAGGCTTCACTGTAGTTCCACTTGTGAATGATTTAACTTTATTTCGCGCGTATATTTTCGGGAAACGATTGCAGAATCTTCGCTGCCCGTTAACGATTACGTCGAGAGAGAGAAAAGGACAAAATGTTTTCTAACTAAGTGGGGACCGTTGAACAGAGTTCAGTTTTGGGTGGAATCCGCGTTACAAATGTTACAACGAAAGGTGATAAGCGAATCCGACCGTGCTCGCTGGATCGCGAGACTTTTTCGCCAAGTCGTTCGTATCCGTCAATTAAAAACGATTACACCTAATATTTCGTTTCGGGAAGAGCCCTGCGCGACAGTTCATTCGCACTTGTGCGCGTCGAGCCTAAATTGACCTTCGATAAGCGAAACACTTAGCTTCCGGGGCTGTAAATTTTGATCTGAACGCGAACGAAACGATTCTCTTGCGAATGTTAGAAGTACGTTGTCGTTGTGCTTTTCACTTAGCGGCAACGGGAATCGAACGACATCGCGGTACTAGTAATTAGTTCGTGCTTGATGAGGGCGATTTCGTGTCAGGAAACGAAGTACCAGTAATTTCACAACTTTTCGTAAGAAGAGGTGACGTATAAAAAACGACTTTAAGGGTTACGGATTTTGTAAAATTCACGCCAAGAGCGGCTGTAATTTATAACACGAAAAAAGTCGACAGAATCTGACAACACATTTTTACAACTTAATAAAACTATAACAGTAATCGATTTTGGATAAGGACCCGCAGTCTACTTTTACAATTTACGCGAACAGCAAACAAAAAGAAAAGAAATTATCCAAATCTCTTCGTTCCGATCGGTAGATCGCGATTCTCCGAATATTTCGATACGTTTCGAAGATAACAAATTGCAAAGGTGAAAGAACGGTTTTAAGACACGAGCCCTCTCCCTCAAGCGTCCCCCCGTATTGCGACCCAGCGCGCGTACCTAGATTTCCCTACGAATTTAAGAGGAGAACTAGCGACGACGTTTATTTATTGCCCCCCCCCCCCCCCATTAGAAATTCCTCGAACATCGGAGTCCTGCAGTCAGTCGCATTCGGCTCCGCGAATCGCGGAGAGAGCAAGAGAAACCGAGCGCGCGACCGGAAACACGTGGCCGCGTGACGCGTCGTTTTTGCGATCATTAACACGCATGCTTCCATCTACGAGCCTTAAACTCTAGCGACCGAAAGAGAGCCCTAGTTACCGAAGCTTGCAAACTGTGTAACGCAAGAGTAAACCGAGCGAGATACACACACATACACGTACACATAAATACAAGTACACGTGCGACGATCATATCCTGTTTTGTGCGCGGGGCCGACAACCGACGACGACACGTGCAAACCTTGAACGATGACAGACAAGGCGATAGAGGTCGACGAATAATGTACCAATAAGCTGAAACCAACGGAGACCATGACTTCTCGTCGGGATTCGACGTCGACGTCGCGCCCGCAGAGTTGATCGATTATTATTAAGAGCCCGACGTCGACGTTGAATCGCGCGAATCACCAGACAACCCGGGCGATCCGAAAGGTGAAGCGAGACGCGACGAAACCCCCGGCAAACGCGATGAAATCAGTGGAGTACCCTAACGTTGTTCGGTGACGTCACTGCTCCGATTAGTGCCGTAGAATCGTTCCGGGATGATTTTTTTTATACTTATTTAACCGTATGATTTTTACAATAGAGAACATTCTCTTTTGCGGAGATGGGACGACGGGGTGGGGAAGGGTGCGTTCATTCTTGCCACGATACGCATGTAGTACGTTGCCAGTTGTTCGACGGGGTTGCTCGCCCGGGGAATTCGAGTCACTTTTCGGATTGTGCACCTCACACACGATTTATTCAGACACCGTTGTACCATCGTAAACGACGTTTACGGTAACGCCCACGTAACACTGTTTTGCTGCAATATAAATGTGTATATAGGGAATAACATGTTATAGATTATAAATATATATATCTCTATATATAAAAGAATGAGAATTCGAAAGAAAGCCCGCAGCTATCTGACGACCGGAAACGCATTTCCGCACCGGGGAGTATCTTTTTCACAGCGAGATGCCTCGCTTGCCGGATCGTTTGTTGATTATTATGCGATACAGCGATGTCTCGGTGTATTCGATAGGTGAAGCGGGATCGGTGTAAACGCTCTTTTATTTTTAATTGTATCTTTGCGAGACTTCTAGACCGACGTATTCGTGGTGTTTTTCTGATTAGAGAGAGTCCAAACACAATGTAGTTCGGATCATATGTTGTAGACCTTATTATCCGAATCGATGATATTCAAATTGAATCTAACGCTGTAGTTTAATATTATTCCACTGACCAGTTCGGATAGTCGAGGTTTGGTCTCATTTTAATCGGGAAAACATCGCGAATATGTTGGTACAAGTATCATAATCTAAATAATATTTAAAAAAAATCAAAGAATAGTGTCTGTAAACAATGACACTACTGAAGTTTCCAGAAACATCGAGACGTTGCTTTTGCTACATACTGATCGTTTTTTAACCTTCCACACTAATTCAGTCTGATTTTGCTTTCGTTTTTTAACCTTTGCGTGTGATTATAATGTTCATTTTTGTTTTTACATTGGGAATGCGGGAAAATCTGATTTTCCCCGCACGCTGGAATGCGTATTCGCGTTTCTGCGTTCTTTTTTTCTTTGAACGAACCACAATGCTGACCTTTTACTATCCTCCCACCGCCACGTGTCCAGGATTTTACTTATAAAGTAATGTCAATTCAATTTATCATATTTACCGTGTGCTCGAAACACGCTCGAAGCTTCGTCGGTATTGTTCTCATGCTGGGAAAAATATGGGTCGCGTCAGCGAAAGGTTCGAGCGTACTTTCCGCACGTTCATTTGTGCATGTGTATTGTTTTTTTTTTTTTTGTTCGCTACCGCTTGAGCATGTTGTGCAAATCTGTTGAATTTCCTTGGCAGCTCATCATCCCATTCGCGTTCCTTTTGTTGTTATTCTTTGTTCATTTATATATGTATTTCTCTATTACACGCACCTCACCTCATATCATCGCTATCGTTCGTTATTGAAATTCGGACTGCGGATATTTTATGCAAATCGAAATCTGATCCACAAAACGATATTTACGTGTCCTAGTAGATTCTAGTTGATAAATCAGAGAAATCGAAAATTTCGATACTCGGAACATTTTATCTTCCACAAATCATTGTATTCGCAGTCTAGTTACATCTTTTCGTAGCTGAGGCAATTTTACTCGTCACGTTTACACATAATTGATGTTACTATTACTTTCTTCATTAGAAATGTGACATCACCGAAGAGATATTCCGTTATATTGTGCTCATTCGTCATATCATTATCCAATGGATAAAACTAGTGCTCGCGGGGTCCAATTAAGCTTCTGCCAATCAAAATATTTCTCAAGTTGAAATTGATTATACTAATGTCAAAATGTGCTATATAATTGACTGAAGTTTAATTGGATGTCGGAATATCATCTTATGTTCCACCCTCCGGATACGAAACGCTGGTCCACGTCAATTCAGTTATAGTTGATTCCACTTTTCTCTGTGGACGTAAATTTCTAACAAAAATGGCGTCGAAGACATTTTAAGATTACTTTATACCCATTTTTTTTTTTTAATAAAAAAACACGCTTAGAATATTATTTTCTTCCGGTTGATGCTGAATCGAATATTAGAAGAGAAAGAGAAACGTTGAAATTTATATAATAGTTTGTTTTTTTTAATTAGAAAATCTATGTTAGAAGCCGGCTCCCGTTTCGTATCGGAAGGGTGGCGAGACTCGCACAAGCACAAGCGTCACCGCCGCTTCTTTCTTTGTTTATCTCGGCGCGTCCGATCGTCGCGACTGACAAAATCACCAAGTATTTAATCACTGTGTATGTTATAGGCGTCCCGTACCCAATATTCCTCCCCGAATTCCCGACAGACCGTACTACGGCCGATTAAACTGAGCTAGTCCACGGAGAGCACACGACACCTGTGCACATCCACGCCCGAGACTGTTCGAAGAAATTCGTTGTGAAACAAGCCGATGACCGGGAGCCGGGACGAAGCTATGGGGAACGCAAACAGGAACGCATCACCCGGCGCCTGGGTATAGGATCGATTTGCCCGGGTGGGAATCCTCTCCAGGACCAGGACGGGTCATTCGGATCCACAACGACCTTCACGCCCGCCTCTGAAACTAAGCGAAATCGCGTCGATCATCGGCCACGCAGATCGCGCGCAGGCCGATTCGGTCGTTGTGAAACAAGCCGATGACCGGGAGCCGGGACGAAGCTATGGGGAACGCAAACAGGAACGCATCACCCGGCGCCTGGGTATAGGATCGATTTGCCCGGGTGGGAATCCTCTCCAGGACCAGGACGGGTCATTCGGATCCACAACGACCTTCACGCCCGCCTCTGAAACTAAGCGAAATCGCGTCGATCATCGGCCACGCAGATCGCGCGCAGGCCGATTCGGTGGGACGGGACGCGCGCACGGATGATCCATGGAGCAGGGGGAACAAGGCTGTGCCAGAAAACATACAAACGGAAGAGAAAGAGGGACCAAGAAACGGGGGGGCAGACGATGAGAGACGCGACCAGCAACCGGGGATCAGGGATACAGCTAGGTCTAGTCTGCGTCTCGATGACCACCAGCCAGATATTCAAATCAGTCACTTCTTAACTTCTTCTTTCTCTGACAAACTTTCGTCTTCTATGTTATTTATATAATTCGTTAAACGCGTTTAGTTACGTTTAGCTGCTAAGTATTAAACGTTCAACGCCGCTGGATGCGCGCGATCAACTCCGGAGGAACGGACTCGTTAGCTCGTATTCGGCGATAAAGATTGGGTCTTCCGACAGGGAATCGCGTGGCTAGTGTCGTTTCTCGGCAAATTTCGATTTCGTGAAGAGCTGTCAGTATTATAGGTAAGAGAGGTGATCGCGACGGTGTACGTACACGTGTATAGCTTCGGTTTGTAAAGCTTTCCCGTTTCTATCGTTTCGATTCGTTGGACGTTAACTTTCGAGTAGCCGCGTTTAACTTGAAAATTTTGTTCGGTAGCCACTGGAACCCGACTTCTTGTCCGAAGACTCGTTCGTGTCTATATGATATTGTTGGAGCGAGATTCGTGGACGGTATATATTATACTGTGGCGGCACCTCCCACGCTCGCTACCAGGGGTCTTATGACAAGATAACGCTACGCGATCACTCATCGATTCCTATATCCGTGGTTGTAAGAAAGAACGCCCCGCGTGTCGCATACCTTCACTTTCGAGATATTGCCGTTTAAAGTTTTGATCGCCAATTCCTTTATATCGAATTGCATTATTCTGTTCAGCCTTTCGAATTTGTTTTCATTACTTTTTGAAATTGTGACGTGTTTTTCCTTACAACCACAGATATACCCTGCTCAATTGTCTAACGGTATCTCAGCGTTTAAGGCAATGCCCGCCTAGGTATCTTCATCGAGTCCTGTCGCAGACCCATGACACGAAACGCTCCATTTACTCAGGGTGGTATCTCAAGTATTCTCAAGCAATATAATGGTGCCGATCACCGGTGAGCACCATGGCGTTCAACGTGTTGAACATTGGGAGAAAATTAACCGGCAGCGGAGAGAATGGCTATATTTCCCGTATAATATAGTCAGGTAGGCTGTCACCCTCAACACTTTCATGAAAACAGTGAAGGGGACGGCGGCAGTCGATTTTTCTGTAAAGTTTGAGCACATAGACCCGTCATGGGCAACTAGCGCTCCGAGAGTCGATGACGTAGAGTTTGCTACCCCCACCCGACCTGCCGCGGCAGGATCGGACGTGCTCAGGAGTCCGCAGCAATTTTAGAGGCTGATCACTCGTTTATACTCGTTTATACAGTAAAAGCTCGTTCGTTGTCCAAAGGCCGGGTCTCAGAATGGACAACGAACGTGGAGGGACACGCTTTTTGATTTATGTATGATTGCGTTTTATCTACACCGCGCCGACCGCACCGAGCGAAACTTCAATAGAGAGCCGAACATAGAGAAGGACAGAAGAAATACGGATCGCATTACCGAAGCGTGTCGCCGTCGCCGGCACAGTTTAAAGGCCCGCGCGTTTATTTTTCATTATTTTTTAATGGGACTTTCACTAGCTTGTTTCTGGCATTTTTCTGATTAGAACAAGACCAAACACAATATAATTTGGCCCATATTTACTCTACATGTGAACTGTGCCGGCGACGGCGACTGTTCGCGTCTCTTTCTTTCCAATACGCTGTTCGGCGTTGTCTTCGAAACTTTCAACGTCGCTAAAACCACTTAATACAGTTCAAATTATATCGTGTTTGGTGTCATTTTAATCAGAAAAATGCCAGAAATATGGTAGTGAAAGTTCCATAAAGAAATAATGAAAATTAAGAGATTTGTAAAATCCTTTCCTCGAGTCAATGTAGTGGTGTTCACACCGATATACCCGAGCCGAGATCAATCGCCGCCGCCCTGCGGAGCGACTCGGCGTTGACAGGCGGTGGAGTGGGTAGGCACTGGACAACGAGCGTAGAGAAGATTTTGGACAACGAACGAGCTTTTACTGTATATCGCGAGCTTTCATTTGTCATCGGAGTTATGGAACAGTGTGTGTACAATCACACGCGGATCTATAATGTGTAGAAAAGGAAGAAAAAAAAGGTAGCGTTTCGTGTCTTGGGTCTAAGATTTGTCAATAGGGTTATCCAGCAGGCGTTGTCACAGATGCTGGAATATCAAAAGACAGTTGAGGACGGTATTGGGATCCGGGAACCATCGAGTAGTTGCGAAAATGGTAGCGCGTATGTCATCCGGTAATAAGTTCTGTGATGCGAAGCTGGTGCCGCCACAATACAACCCGATTACCTCGATTTTAGAAGAACTTACTAGATCAAAAGTACGTGACCCGCCCTAACGTTTTAGGGCCGGTGCACAACCACACACACACGCATACACACATACACACATGCACACGCGACCGACAACAGCATTCCAGAAAACGCTTGTCCGCGAAAACCGGAAGTACGATTCTGCGACGGTTCGTCGTGAAACGTTACGATATCGCCCCTCCCCTTTTTTTGTACGAGTAATTTATTCAAGTACGATGAACGATGCCATTTTACAGCTCGGGTTTTGTAAGAAACGAAATTTGATGATCGAACAACGAATAGATAGGACGAAATTCGATTGGCCACGCACGGTGTTTGTCACGTGACCGCACGCGAGAGATCGGAGAAATTCAGCATCGGTGTGCAAGTACGTACCACGCGCACCGGCGCCGCGGCGTGTTGTTTCATTTTAATTTGTTTTCACGGTCACAATTTTTGCATCATCATCGACGGAAAATTTGCTTAGCCGTTGTGATAGGAAAATGCTTTCACCGGGAGGGACCGGCGAGCCGCTGTCAGCGGATGTCCCTCGCGAGGATGATAATTATTGTAAAAACGGAAATCAATGTTGTAATGTGTACATACAAATCAAATACGAGTATAGTATTATGTGTCGATGTAAGTACGTGCTTGGAGGGAAGGACTTCTTTTTGTATTACCAAACTTCACACGCTGATATAGCCAATCTGCTATGATACGCGACACCGACTGACGAAATAAATGATATTTAATACAATCTCCGTGTAATTACCCGACATCCTTCGAGCTCTCGTAAACAAATTGTTGTTCGGCTCTTTCTTTTGCTTTTAAACGAGTAGTACTTACGCGTGACTTATAAATTTAACATGAAAGGTGATTTTTTAATCGAAAAATATTAAAAATAAAGTTTACGTTGGATATATCTGTGATTCAAATAAGAAAACCAGTGTTTTAATGTTCGGTAGTTTTAAAATTGTTTTCTTAAGGTATCATAATTGAGTTGTATCTTTTAAAATGCATGCAAATTTTTTTATGAACATATTCTTTCCAATGAAAAAATTGCAGCATTCTTTACTAAATTGTATTATTCTATTTTCGAAGTGAATGCCGTTGCACTAGCAACATTGAATCGATTTCAATGAAGTCAACACTTTTTCAGAAGGCCAACGTGTTTTCTAAAAGTGTTATGTTTCGCAGAATTACATTAACGTGTCTCGCCTTTACGTGAGATAAATATAATAATGTGATTTAATTGCAAGTACAGATAATTATTATGCGCATATTTACTTATTGAGCAGCAGTAAACTTGTAAAACATTTTTAAATTGCGGTAATTCAGATATATCGCAGATCCGAAAATTGGTAGTGCTCTTTTTCCAGTCTGAAATTCCCTGCTAATGAATAATCAGTAAGCATCCAGTTTTTTAATACGTAAATTCTTGTTTTTGGTTATGTACGTTATAATACGTGTTCATCCCGCTACTGTTTCAAATGTATTTCATTAAAATGGAACGTTATTTCCTGATTTAAAGTGTAAAGCAAAAATGGGCGAAACATTATCCCAGGATTTTCTATGCAAGTATTTCTGATCATATAGGGTTAATTGCAGTTTTGTAACCCGTGACACGAAAATATACTTGGTCTAGCCGATTGCAGAGTTTAAAATTAACGTTTTTGCAGATTATTATAATAAACATTCATTTTCACACTAAAATTATAATATTTATTCAATACAACCACAAAACTACAAGATACGTCAATAGTAAATCCATTACTAAATGAAATAATAATCGATATTTCCAATGTCGCGTATCGCCATCTAGAATCAATCTGAACCAACTTCACACATGAAACTGCAATTTAAAAAGTCGATTGTTGTTTTACCCTCTTTCGAAAATAAATTCGAATGTTAAACGGTTCTAGTCTAATCAACTGTAACACAAGCGTGGTAAAATGTAAAATTTCATATACGGATCGATTAATAATCACATATGAGTAATATCTGACAAAAAATTTGGTAAATCGGACGAATCAGTATGTCGATTCAAACGTGTGCACGCGATCAACGGAAAATGATGCAAGTGATTGATCAGATCACAATTCTTGCCAATAATTTGGATGATTTGCGAGAGGAAATTGGCGCGCTACGAAATAATTATCTTGCGAACGATGAGAAGACTTTAACCAGAAAGAAAATAGAAACACCGTATATTTTGTATAAATTAGGAAAATCTATAAAAGCAATTGGACTAACTGTACCAGGAAATGGGAAAAGACCTACAAAGGAACCAGAGGTATTTATACATATATTAAAAGAAATTGTAGAACTACACGTACTAAGAAACAGCACGGACCCGACGATTTTTCTTAGATCAAGACTTTACTGTATATTATTTATTACACTATAAGCTGAGTAGTTTTCACTTTCGTTTTATCCTTGAAGAAATATTTAAAAAATTAGATAATTATAATCTTTTTTGACTTGAATGAAATTTTTTGTGTAAATTGTATAACGTGAGTAAAATATCAACATTAATATTAAGATTTTAATCTGTTTTGCGTTAGTTCATTAATATTTTATTAACAGATTTGCTGTCATCATTCGATCCAGAATGCGTCGTTATTTTCCTCTCTGAAGTATATGTTCCATTTTGGAAAAAAGAAAAAAGCCCTACAAATTCCATATTCAAAAGACGAGAGCAGTCAAACAGATCAATTATCCAATAAAAATAATTCCTCGCGTAGACTCGATAAGACAACGTCTCCTCAAAAGCAGCTTAACAATTATCGAAATTTTTCCGAAATCAGTTGCGAATTAAATTCGCACGTAATAGATTCCACATTAGACGTCTATGATATTCGAACGAAAAACAGCACGCAAGGCAAAGAACTGTGTTTATTAGACGATAACAAATCTTTAACAACCGTGTGCACACAGACCAGTTCGCAAAAGCCAAGAAGAAAACGCAAGAGTTTCAATTTCTATTCGAAACATCCAAACTTTTATTTCTCAAAAATTAAGAACGCCGTGATTGCAAAGAAAATTATTAGAAATCCAAGTGAAAGTACATTCACGGTCTGTGGAAGAGTTGTTCGCGAAAAGTATCCTTATTCGAACAAAAAGAGTTACGAGGGCTCTTTCAGAACGAAGAGAAATGACAGCATCGAAGCGATCAGTGATGAGAATAGTTTCGTTTTAAATAACGACGTTCAAAGGTTGAGAAATAAATTGCCTCTGGTCGAGAACAATGTTGCAGAGAATTCCACCACAGAAGAAGAATCGGAAGTAACGTCCTCGACGTCCATTTGCTTGGATCTGGAAGTAGACGTTTCCGACAGTTCAACGACAGTTAAACTCGACGAACTTCATCTACAGAGGAAACCAAGAACTTACACAATAAGAAAACCGCCCCAGAAACATAATCAAAGCAGACGCTATGAAAGAATAGCGTACGTGGATCCGACTTCCGATTTAACTTTGTCCTCGCACAGGTTGTCAAATTAATCCTCTATAGCGCCATGTAATTTTAAAATCATGTACCAACGTGTCAGTATCTTTGAGTCTAATATTGTTCTAAAACTGACATTGAATCATACATGCATCTTGTATCTAGAGGATGGCATTTGCTGTTTTCAAATTACATAAATTATTTAACATAACTAAAATTCCAGCTATAGAGGGTTAAAAAATCCTTCAACGTATACAATAATTCGGAACATGTTTAAAATGAAAAAAAACATGATTACCTATCTATATTTTTTACTTTATTAAGCTTATTTCATTTCCAAGTTTGTTGGACAGTATCGTGGAATATAAAATATACTTTCAGCTTCGCGAAAGACGTCTTTAGTTCATCTTTAACAGTTCATTTAATTAACGAATATCGTTTCAGTCGTTTTATGTTCAAATAATATTCTCCTGGTTATCTTTGTGGCGAAAAAAATGCCGGAAAGATAGTAAACTTGGCGAGTAGACCGTGAATGTTTACGCAAATTCAACGTCTCGCTATGTTGCAGAGACCTGAATCAAAGTAACAGACTCTTATCTGCTACGTATGCGGCTTGTTAAAATAGAGTATGTACTCATCTTTAATAAGATTTATATCCCACTGTGCTTAGCATATTATCATGCGCACAAACGTCGCAGCCTAGCAATGCAAATTTTAAGAAAAATCTTCAAGCCTCCATGCCATTGATCATTCTATATATTCTGATTAACAGTAGTTAGCCCAAAATAATTGATAAATGGATAAAACAGAAGAAAACTTAATTGTAAATCTTTGGTTTCTCTTTCTTAAGAATTACTCTTGGCGACTGCAGCTGCAGCCATTTTGTTCGCGGCGGGTGCATGGCTTTCAAAAGCTTCTCCCAAAACCGCCACGAACGATTGAAACACCCCGTAGTTGGCATCGGTGTTCTTCTTAAAATTGTGTACAGAATAACGATTGTAAAGTCCCCAGATGCTGTTCATTAGTTTACTGTTGTACTTCATCGGCGTTGGCTCCCTACCTGCGTATTCAAAAATCAGTTGTCATCATAAAGTTCACGAAGACTGAAAAAAGGAGCAAGATTGCAATAAAGAAATTTTTTTGGTTGCAACGAGGTGGCAGAACGATAGAATTCTACAATCGCGCATATTTTCTTTTTCAGTTTGATACTATTTTAACGCAGCATGATACTAGTACAAAACATTAAGAGTCTATTTATAGTAAATTGATAAGCGTGGATCTTACCAACAAATTTATCAATTCCAATAATAAGAATGCATCTTATGTAACTGCGATAACTATAACATAAATACCTTCTTCGGAGAGTCTTGCATTGAACAAGGCTTCTTTGCCCGCTTTCTCTTTGTGGTCCACCGAGTGGGTTATCATAGTCTTCCGTTCAAGATTGCAGCGAACTTTGCACGCTGTAAATGCACCCTGCGGTATGGCGGCCATCTTTTTACAGTCTGCAACAGAACGTCCTAGCCTTAAAAATCTTCTCAAAACGATATAACGCAATAAAAAAGAAGAAAGAAACGCGATAAAGTAAAAAAAAAAACAATAATTGCAAATGCGAAGGAAGAAATACTTTTGATAATGAGAATTATTGGCAAAAGACTCAAACTGAAAAATTCTTCGATCTGAATAGGTACAAGAAGATATTAAAGGGGGTGAAACATGGAGGAAGAGCTAGAGATACGACAAGATAATGAGAGGCCACATAAAGGAGGAATTGGGGCAGTTGTGTTTAGATTAAGAAACTAAGTTGTAGGGAAAAGATATCAATTCCAGGATGAAAAAGGGCAACGTAGTACGATGGGAAGATAATTGCGAATTGGTGGAGAGCTCTGTCAATGAAAATCCAGGAAGACGGATGATACAGGGAAGATCTAATGCAGCAGTGTACGCTATAAAGAGAGATAGAGTGGAAGGAGGAATGCATGGATACAGAATGAAGGCTCGAGAAACAATGGAGCTCGCAGACTAACGCGAATGTTCGTGACGTAACGATTTCCTTGTCCATCGATTCTTTATCGACTCTTAAAAAACGGTGAGGTATAAACATGACGATACGAATATGATGAAATAATTTTATTAACACAACCTAAGTCACTTAAAGTGTAACGCTACGTAGAATCAAAGCATCCTCAACGTTGATAGACTTTAGAAAATTACGAACCGGTACAGGTTTCGAAGAGCAGCTCGGCGATTTCGCTTTTAGCGATGATGTGTTTCGTCCTTCCAACGCTAATGATCTCAGCTCCCACAAGTCGACCTACGCCAAACTTTTTGGATCTTCGAGTTTGGTGTCTGGTTGCCCGAAACCTCATACAGCCGCGAACAGAGACGCGCAGAACTGTCATAAAACGGATGCAAACAGCAAATCTCTGTCGAGATTGTTCGTTCTTGTAGGATAAAATTTGGGAACACGAAAAACCGATTTTTCACTGATTCTTGTGTGTCACGCGCTCGTTGCGTGGAATAACAGCGTTACACTGATTCTACGTTGTAATATTGGTTTCAATTTATATACACTCGGCCGACCAGCGAGTGGGGAGATAGATTCGACCACAAACAAAACGAGAATAGGAGAAAAAAAGTTTTTTCCGACGGGACAGGCGATATCGTGACGACCACCACGACTCTCTTATCCGGCTAGACCTTCCAGATTCAGAACGTAACAGCATACGCGTCTCCTTTGTAAGGGGATATCTGCACACGTATTGTAGATAACCCACATGGCGCGAAGCTATAATATCTCTGCGTCTCTTCGATACATTTTTCCAGTCGGAAAATATATAGGTTATTTAATAGGTCGGCGGAAGCATCTAAAGCCAGCCACATAAATAGAGTTTTGTGTCTTACAATCTGAAATACCGACATCGTTAATAACTCGATTTCTTACGCCCTCTACGCTGACGTATGATAAACGTGGGCACTAGATGCACGAGAAACCCACATCACCGACAAAAGATTGCCAGCACAGACTTATTTGCCAGCCTCTGTGCTATTCGGCAGCGCCAAAATTGGGCCCACATGGGCCCGGGAATAACGTAGAATTAACTGTAATAACATTAACAGTTGAGGGCAGAATTGTTGAAGGGGAGCCAAGGGTAAACAACGAAAGCATTGTAGAACCCTTGGCCCACCCTGTGCTATAAAGCAGACAATAAATCCTCGCCAAATACACCCTCACAAATAAAAAAAAAGGTCAAACTCACCATTGTTGAAAGTGGGCCAGGTGGATCAGTCAGATGGATGACCACTGGGCAGTTAAGTGGATGACCACTGGTCAGTCCAGTGGATGACCACTGGTCAGTTTGATGGATGACCACTGGTCAGTTTGATGGATGACCACTGGTCACTCGAGTGGATGACCACTGGTCACTCGAGTGGATGACCACTGGTCACTCGAGTGGATGACCACTGGTCACTCGAGTGGATGACCACTGGTCACTCGAGTGGATGACCACAGGTCACTCGAGTGGATGACCAGTGGTCAGTTAAGTGGAAGACCACTGGTCAGTTTGATGGATGACCACTGGTCAGTTTGATGGATGACCACTGGTCACTCGAGTGGATGACCACTGGTCAGTCGAGTGGATGACCAGTGGTCAGTCCAGTGGAAGACCACTGGTCAGTCGAGTGGATGACCTCTGGTCAGTGGAGTGGATGACCACTGGTCAGTGGAGTGGATGACCACTGGTCAGTCAAGTGAATGACCACTCGTCAGTTTGATGGATGACCACTGGTCACTCGAGTGGATGACCAGTGGTCAGTCAAGTGGATGACCACTGGTCAGTTTGATGGATGACCACTGGTCAGTTTGATGGATGACCACTGGTCACTCGAGTGGATGACCACTGGTCAGTCGAGTGGATGACCACTGGTCAGTCGAGTGGATGACCACTGGTCACTCGAGTGGATGACCACTGGTCAGTCGAGTGGATGACCACTGGTCAGCCCCTGGTGAACCACAGGTCAACCCCTGGTCCTCCTGGTCCCTAAGTCCGACCTCTCCTGCAGGAATCCCCGGCCCGACTGACTGACTGACTAAGATATGCTAAGATATATGCTCGCCGAGGTCAGGCGCACCTGCGCAGTGATTTGGAACTCTCCCCATCCCAACTAATTTCGATTGATTTTAATCGGCGTAATAGTAATCATTGATAAATTAATTGTTATTTCTGGCGTTTAATGTTTATAACAATTCCTTTTGCCAACAATACGACAAGCACTCCCTTGACCACCTTGCCATCTAATTTTTTAGTAAAAGCAGGTAATAGAACTCGAGGTACAGAATAACCTGGTAGTATTTAACAGTATCTCGTCGGTGCTCAGACCACATAAATACATATCTGTGGTTGTAAGGAAGACCGCCGCATGTACTTCCACTTTCGAGATATTGTCGTTTAAAGTTCTGATCACAAACTCTTTCTATAGGACGTCGGTTAAATTACATTATCTTTTTGAACCTTTCAAATTTGTTTTCATGACTTTTTTTCTGGTAAATACGTAAATCCTGTACTGATATACTTTAAAACTCATAAATTTCTTTGAAACTGCAACGTGCTGCGTTTTTCTTACAATCACAGGTAGATGATCTAAGAAATCTGTTGTTCCTTTGCTCGGATCTCTCGGCTTTTAAACCAAATTATGATTTATTTTATAAATTTGAATAAACACATATCTCGTTTATTCTATAAACTAATGAAAAATAGTCGCTTTTAGTATTCTTCAGAACGTTTGAACGTACAATTGTATATGCGCGCTCTCTATCGTTGAAATTAAAAATGCAGGAGTTGCAGTCACTAAAATCGTCGCTAGATGGTGTAACAAGTATATTTGATGGTGTAGAGGTGCTATACCAACCGTCTGCTGAAAATTTGCTGCCTAAAGTCTCTTAGCAAACTCTGCTGATTTTCTACTGTGGAAAGTTTAACTGACTGCGAATAACACCATTAAAATTGCAAAGAATCATACAATTCGAAGCGAAACAAATCCTTGTGTTTTCTGACGAATATTGCGGGCGGATCATTATCATCTGGCAGCCTCCCTTTATCGAATTCGAATCATCGATAATCCCAAATGTAAATGCAACCAAGAACAGGAAACACTTTTAATCACGTGCTTTGGCAGTGCAATCTATATAACGAACAGAGGAGAAAATTTATCCAAAACCTTTCGAAGATAGGATATCAATTGCCGTTGGACATAGGATGCATAATAGCTAAACCTAATATTATGGCGAGTGTATACATATACGATAGCCTTTTTGAATGCTTGTAATCTACGTGTCTAAGGGCCTTTCCTTATGTACTAACTATTAATATTATGTACTAATGTTCTCGTTATATACTATAATATGTAATAATCTGTAATGTTCAATATGTTATAATAAATCTCATCCGAGATTTCTAAATTAAAAAAAAAAAATATTGCAGAAATTGTGCAACAATAAAGTCCATACTAATATAGAATTATAACATAATAAAGTGAAACGATTGTTTGTCGAATTAAGAGGGAAGCGAAAGATTTGTAACAGGTGATGGCAACCGGTGAGAGGGTTAATCTTAAAAGAACGAATATTTTGCAAAAAATATCCGGCGTCTACGGATCACGTGTCTCGGCTTTCGATCATTTTGGTCGAACCTCAGGTGCTGTAATAGTCGTATTACCTGTCACCGGGGTTACCATGACGATCATTGTTTCCCCTAACAACTAACATGGCGGAGGTTGAGAGTAAGTTCGCCTACAGAACATTTCTCTCGGCTGGCATTCGCTTGGCCGCGGTCGTTTGTTTGCCATAAATAACGCATCGAGAGATAGCAATCGCGGCGAGAGCATTTTCCCGCACTGCACTTCCGTCCGGTTCCAGTTTCGCGGCCGGGACCGTCTTCTAAAAATATAATACCCGAGAACCACGCGGACACGAGTGTATTCGGCCGCTCGAGTGGAACAGAGACCAGCCTAGCGATGGGTCCGAGCTAATCAGCCCGAGCCATCGTTGTTCAACAGACCTCGAAACCGAGATCGAACAGGTGACAGGAGGTAAGGGTTGACTTTTTCTTAACCGTGCCGGATATCGACGAATACTTCGGGATCGGTGAATCGATTATCGACGTGACAACTCGCCGGAAATACCGAGTCGAATCATCGAGAGCTTTTTTCCTTGAAAAACAATTTAATATTACGCGGTCGCGAAAATTCGTGTCCGATTTGAAAATAAAACACAAGCGATCACGTTTCGAGATTATAGCTTTGTTAATCAAATTAAATAATTAATTGAATTTTGTATACACGGATATCGAACCGTTTGATACTACGATATCGTGCCATCTGGAATATTATCATTATTTTATATAGAATTATTTAGATTTCAGACCTCGTAGTTAATTTATTCTTTTATTTTGTGTATTTTTTCTTTTCTAACAGGCATCAATAGAATTTCTTTACCGAATCAAATCGAGTATTTTTTGTTTAATACCTTTATAATCTGCCTTAATGATATTTTATTTACTCGTTCGGAAGCAGAAACGGTCAAAGTGTCCGAGATATTGAATAATTTATCTCGTAGAATGCATGTGTGCTTTCGACTGTCGATCAAATCCTTATATTCAATCGTGAACCACTTTGCGTGGCTGACCGGTGACCGCAGCGTGTACCGGAAGCGGAACTCTTAAAAGAAACAGGGACATGAGCTTGACTGGAATCGATATTTCGCTGCAACTGAACGGTTTCTTGCAGTTCTTGAATTCGTCGTAGCTTTTCCAGTAAAAGATTCCCGGTTATGGATTCTTTTCGTCAATCTTTCAATTAGCAATAACAATTTAAATCGAGAATCAACAATCTTCCTTCGGTAAAATAGTCTAATAGTTTCTTTTGGGATTATAATTCGAAGAAAAATTTTTAATCCGTCTTACGGAGTTATAATAGTCGGCGAATGTCACTGTTGCGTACTTAAATGAAATTATTTATTATACTTAAATTAATAATTTTAATTAATTAATTATTTTTTCACGGGTATATCAAATTCGTTTTTATCGATGTCGTTTGGGTCAAAAGTCTATAATAAGGGGTCAATTAAAAATATTAGAAAACTTAAAGACGACCAGTAAAAGCTATTGGAACAATTTTTATATTTTCGGATTGAACAGTGTCAGTCCATTAGAATCTTTTCAATATTTTGAACTGCTCCACTCGAGTATTTGGCGTGCACTCAGCGCCATTGCTAGACGCTGGAAGGAGCTAAGGTACGTCTCCGATGGTCTCGCGGTGACACCTAAAATAAGTCTCTTTTATAAGAGGAGAAAGAGGCTGCGTAGACGTTGCGTACAAGAGCGACGTCGTGATTATGGTGCAGCTCAGTCAGTGTCTTTCCATGCTGTTCGTTCGATGTTGTGCTGCGTCTCGAGGAGAACCGTCTCTGGGGCGGACCAAGGGTCCCTCTACGATCACTATCTAACGAAAGTGCAACCTGTCGAATCGGGAAAAGTAGCGGAGGTCGAGAAAGGTCCTGATCCAGGTGAGGCCTCTACCTTCGAACTAGTAATTTAGAAGAAGACTTGCTCGGATTTTCTTCCTTCTTCTTGAATAATCGGTCCATATTAACAATTAACGTATTATTAACAGCGTTGATTCCAAATTAATATATTTCCTGCTGTTTTATCAATACAAATCACAGCTCTTACGACCGTTGTTCCAATCTAGAAATTCTTCTATCGAGTGTTCGAAAGTTTCTGGAAACTACGCATTTCGCAAAAGAGAGTTTTTCTTTCTTCTCAGCAGCTTGTTTCGAAATTGCCGCGAGTGTCCGTAGTTCATTCGACACTTTTATTAGTTTATAGCAATATGTACTCGAGAGTTTAGATATGGATGTCGCTTCGAAATTTGTGTTTGTTACGTTTGACCTTGGCCATCTTGTTTACATAGAATAGAATCTTACATAGATAGTTTACATAGAATCAAAATCGATTTCGTTTACAATATCTTTCGCAGTTTATATACAAATAGAGTTTTGCAGTGCTCAAATTGTTTATCGATCTTCTAACGATTTAATCAATATCAAAACGTGATTTTACGCGTAGTTCGCGTGTTCCGATAGCTTCGTACCGACTTCTTCGTTTGGTAAAGAAAATAAATCTCGGAGTTGTTATTTTCTATCTCGCAGCCTTCGTTGCGCGCTCATTTGCCTCATACTTTCATGCCAATCGCGTTACCAGGTATACACAGACTTCCCGACCTTAGATCTTACAAAACATTAATAGCTCGCCGAAGGAAAAACTCGTTTTACACCGACACGCTTTTTTCATTGCATGCTGATGAGGAAAAGAAGCCGGTGTAAACATTGGATGAACGAATCTCCACGATCATTTCAATTTCATTCACGGAACGTTCGAAAACTTCGAACACGTTTTAAAAATTTAATTCAAATAGAAAAAGACATTCAACAGCTCACGAACAAGAACGCATAGTATAGACAAATTGTGAAACGTAATTTTACTGTAATTTATTATCAGATACCATTTTTGTTCAACAAAACTATTCTTATTTTTTCTTGCCGAAAGTTTCGCATAGAAGTAGAGATCAATTTTTCCCAAATATCATCGTGCACATCCTTTTCATACACATCGAGACACTACAGTAGATCCAAGATTTAACATGATTGTGTATCTGATGATTCGATGATATCCTAGTTCAAGCTTTCCCTAGTTCAGCAAAAAGTGAAACGATTCGAAAATTAGATTTTACGATGAAAATTTCTGGTTGTCTAAGCGATTAAAACCGAATAAGTTTTGTGATTGGTGCCAGACGATTCGCTGCGTCTGGCTTACGAACATTGTCGCCAGATCGAGACTTGTCCCCCCCACTCTTCTTTCCCCTTCTACGACGTTACTCGTCACGTGACGCGTTCCGCCTCTGTCGAGCATGTGTCCATCGCTGGCAGAGAGAGGGTGACCGTTTCCCCTCGATTCGTGCTCCCTCCCCTCATGTGGCGACGGTGATTACGAATCGAGCCGTGAAGGTGACACTTCGAAAAGGCGTTACACGGTGTCGTGGGCATACCATTCGCGGGACACCGAGGACGGAAGGAATCGGCGGGATCTCTTCCACGCGCGCAACAGTTACAATGCTCGAACGGTCACTCGTAACGCCAAAAATGGAAGGTTGCTCCTCCGTAGGCGAGCCGCGCTCGCGGGGGCGACACCTCGTCTTCGTCCTCCTCGCCGTGGAAGTCGTTTAACAGGAGAGCCACGCAGGTGTCCGCGATACGCGAGCTCGTAACAACGATTAATTATCGCCTCGTCGATCTGTTCAGTTCGATCGAGCCTGTTCGCTCGCGTACGCCGATCTCATCGATCGTCGATCCCTCTCGGTGTGGCCCGACTCCATTGTCCGCTTCGTTGCCCCCCTCCCCCGGGATAACAACTACGACACTCAATTTTGATAAAATCTCGATGCGTTCGAGCAAAGTGACCACCGACGATGAAAATTCCGCCAGAGATGGACACGCGATCGATTAATGAATCATAGGAGTGTTTACCTCGAAGCATAGCTTCCAAGAAGGCGTCCAAGTGCGCATTTACGGATAGAAAACCTGAACCGCTGAAATCTGGTTCGAGCCTAAAAATTAACGACCCCTCTGAATTTAGGAGCGTGTTCAGCTGGAAGCGTAGCTTCCAAGAAATAAGGTGTCGAGACTTGCTCGTTTACGGATAGAGAACCTCTTTCTGAACGCCGAAGTCTCGTTTGATCCTGAAAATTACCGGTCCCAAGTGCAGTGTCTAACAAACCTCGAATCCAATGCCTAACCGTACCCTAATTCCGCCGTGGGTGTTCACCTGTGCAAGTCTCTCGACGTGTTCAACGGCGCCCGAGTCGCCGTAGCAAACGCAGCCTGAGTCAGATCAAAACAATCGATCGTCGCCGTCGAGGTTCTTCGTTCAGGATGTATAAGCTTGGCCCGAGGAAGGAGACCGGGGAGATCGTTGAGGTGCATGTTGATATCGATTCACCGATGTACCGTGACAAGCGCTCGTTCGAATTTCTGTTCTGACTCATTCTGCTCGATCCACGAACCCGTCTCCTTAAGCAGGATCATCGGCAGCGATCGCAGAGACTAATTCTCGGTAAATGGACACAGATGTGCCGCCCATCCTTCAGCCGTGCGCGATCTGCGCACGGACATTTAAGCCGCAGTCGCTCGAGAAGCACACGAAGATATGCGAGCAGACCGCCACCAAGA
Source organism: Lasioglossum leucozonium (assembly GCA_028454225.1). Classification (NCBI taxonomy): domain Eukaryota; kingdom Metazoa; phylum Arthropoda; class Insecta; order Hymenoptera; family Halictidae; genus Lasioglossum; species Lasioglossum leucozonium. Next base: position 7,581,695 of record CM052212.1, on the reverse strand, counting down.
AGAGGAAGCCCTTCGACTCGGCCAAACAGAGGATCCGGGGCACCGAGCTCGCGGAGTTCCTGCCCAGGCAGGAGAAAAGACGGCACGCGCAGGACGACAGGTCCGGAGGACTCAAGTCAACCTGGAAGCAGACTCACGATGACTTCCTGCGACAGATCCGGGCCGCTCGGAGCGAAATCGTAAGATCCTAACTCAATCGGAGACTTAATATGTACTCGTTTCCTCGCGTGCGAGTCTTTCAACTGTGTGAGTAGGGGAGATTGGAAAAATGGTGGTCACTTAACCCCTTAACAGTTTCTTTTTTCTGCCGTATTCTGTCCAAAAATAAGCACAGTTTTGATAAACAATTTTTTGTTCAAATCGACTGTACAAATCAGCGGTCAAAACTGTTACAAGTATCGAATCGCATAATTTAAGATAGTTTTTAATTATTGCGAAAAATTGGCATTGTTACTTAAAAGTGACCTCTCGCAGCACCTGAGCAGTGTTCGGGCAAAACTGTTAAGGGGTTAAGCAATTATTACAATTGAATGGGGTGAAATATTTATTTGAAGATGCGTGTAATTTATTACAATATCTTTGCACCTTTCGTTCACATTTCATATATTTATTACAGTACGTATCATATACAGGGTGAATTCGATAAAGCAGGACACCTAAATATCTCCGTTACTTTTCGTTGTACAAAAAAACTTCGTAGGACAAAGTTACGCTGTTTGGAGGGCCACATATAACGGTGTAAGGGAAAAAAAATTTCAAGGTCATTTTTATGAGATTTTTATGAGATTCAGATGACCTTCAACCCAGAGAAATGGTATAAATAAAATTCAACGTGTAAGATTCATTTGATGTATTTCTGTTACGCCAAATGTCTCAATCCCCACTGGCAAAAGTTTACACGATTTACAAAGTCTCTACCATGAAGTTCTTGATGAATTGATAGGTGAAAGGGGTGAAATTTGTGTTCCTGGAGTATTTGCACTACACATTTTTGACTAATGCCACTTCCTCAAGGGAATATTTTTGAACATTTGGCCTAACAGAAATACATCAAATGAATCTTACACGTTGAATTTTATTTATACCATTTTTCTGGGTTGAAAGTCATATTGTGTTACATGCATGAATTCGTTATTTTGTCAGCTACAACATTACGTTAACGAAAATATATCATTCCATTTAAAAAACATCGATAACCTTGAAATCTCATAAAAATGATCTTGAAATTTTTTTTCCCTTACACCGTTATATGTGGCCCTTCAAACGGTGTAACTTTGTCCTACGAAGTTTTTTTGTACAACGAAAAGTAACGAAGATATTTAGGTGTCCTGCTTTATCGAATTCGCCCTGTATAATTATTCAGTTATCCGTACAATAAGGAAAAATTAGTTTCATGTTGATCGAAAACTATGCCCCGCAGTGGAGGGGACATTCGTTTTTCTTAGATCGTACAGATTTCTTAGATCAACGTTTTAATTATGTATTACGCTTTACGGGAATCAACAAGGATTGTAATTATTTACGCCGGGCGCGGTAGATGTGTACAATTAGGATAATTGGAAAATGTAAACGTGAGAGAGTCAAATTGAAACGGAAAACTGGCAAGGTGCGCCGCGTCGTGTGAATTGCAGGTAGAACGTAGATTAACCCAGATGCATCGCGAATGATGCAAGTGCGTTCGCGCGTGAGATGAATGGTCTCGACCACGCACATCTATAATATGATGTTTGCGGTCACGGTTTATACGTACAACCTGATGATTAGAGATACGCGATTAACTTTTTTTTTTTGACGCTAACCACATGGTTTTCGATGCACAAATTGGGACGTTTCGATTCGTTGATTTAAAGATAGGGAAGAAAAGCTTCGTTAAAGAGTTCAAGTACGTGTGAACAATTACATGTAAATGACGAAAGTTAATTCAGCAATCATTATTACAAATGACTTATACGTGGTATGACAATTTAAGTAAAAAACTTCCACAAAATTAGAACTTTGCCAAACATTGCACTACGAATACTGTCAAACTCCTAGTGTTTTCGCGCGACGGTTCATGCGAGTTAGCGGTTCAAGTGTTAACGAGAAAAATAGATATTGAATAATGACACCGAGTTACACAATATAGGATAGACGCAACTGTCACATGGTATAGTCTTTTACTCGGTGCATTAAAAAACAAAAACGCCTGAGAAGAAACATGCGTGTAATAGCTGAAAAAGTACTACATTCACTCCTGTGAATTGTTCACTGTATATTTTTTTACAAATGCATTGACGTCTGAACATTTAACAGTTTAATTCTATTTTTATATGGACGTATTTTTTTGGAATAAACAAAATATCCAATTCTACATAAAAAGAAGGCAGTATCGAGGCAGAGTGATTGAAAAAATGTTTAGTTCACGAGGTATTTTAAACAAACGGCTTCGTTAACCTATTTACAACACGGTTTTTCAAATATCTAAACAGGATCGAAATATCTAGTGCGGAAAGTGTTTGAAAGCTATTGCATATCGTCATTTTAGTTAGAAAATAGCAACTCGCAATAAACAAATTCCTCATTTACGAAGAGGTAATAAAACGATGTGGCAAAACGAACCACGTATTCGTAATTTTCTTTTTACAGATTTATTAAAGCTCACTTTATATCGTTTACATTAATTCAGAAGCAATCACAGTTAGCTGGCTAGGACGTGATTATTATTCGAAACTGAATAAAATATAATATCGTGATAAACAATTACAGGTGGACGATACGATGCAGAAACCAGGCACAACGCTTCTGTCATCGAGTGCACCGACGCGTGCGAACGAGCAGGGTGTCTGTCCCACCTGCAATCGTCACTTCGGCGTCAAGGCGTACGACAGACACGTGGCCTGGTGCAAAGACAGGATCGCGAGGGTGCAAATTAGCCCCGCGACAAACATCGCGAAGGAACGTCTTGAAGCACGGATGAAGTATCGAGCCCCGTCCCTGAAGAACCGCAGACAAATCACACGCGAGAAATATTCGCCGACTTCCGCGACGAATCTCCATTCCAACAGCAAAACCTCGCCCACGCCACACACCAGCAGAGCGAAGGGGAGCGCCTCGGCGCCGAATTGCAACAAAGGCAACGACAGTCCTATTAAACAGAAAACAGCTGTTGTGTAAGCTACCGCAATGTCATTAATAGTCCGCGGATTTTATGCATTCGTGCCAGAGATGATCAAACGCAAAGTAATAAAAATATTTAAAGAACTATACCGATGGTCCATCGGGAGATGACAGTGAGGAACTTGTAGGGACCACGTGATACCCCTACTCCGCGCTACACGTCTGCCGCAATTAGTCTGTTTCCCGCCAGTATCAACCTGGCGTCAGGAGCGGAGTCATCTGAAGTCACTGCCATCTCCTGATGGACGATCGGTACACTGTCGTAAAGGCTTCGTTGCTAGCCAGCCAAGGATCAAAGCTCATCTACTATTTGAAAAATCGATCGGTACATTCTTTCTAGTAATTTCTAGTAATACAAAACTGTCGTTTGTTGCAGGAGACGTTCAGGACAATCGAAAGGCGCCTCCAGTCCGATAGGGCCGATGAAATCTCGACCGATCGATCGTTCGAACAGGTGAGCATCCGATCGCCACTCGCATCGATTAGGTGATAGGTACCGTATAACACGTAGTACTTAGTTAAACTGCGTGCATGAGGAGAAAGAAAAGGGACAAGGTTGTTTCCTCGGCAAAACTGTTCGAAACCGCGATACCGAAAATGCTTGCCTCTTAAACGTTAGACTCTCAAAATCATTCGCAACCGTCCGACAACCCTGATGACAGTCCATACATCCTTGATCCTGTTTCCTCATCCTCAGGCCACCAGAAGACGGGTCCGGACCGGTTACCTTTCCACCTGCGCTCCCTAATAAAAGAACCCTACTTCCTGTCCCGCCCCTAAAATATAAGAGACAAAGTCTCGAGGAGTATAGTAATATCGTTTCGTCGCCGAAACGCAAGCTGCAGACTCGGATGATGGCGAAACGCGAGCAGCCGCCGCCGAACTGTCGCGCTAAACCGGAAGACGGTGGTCAGCTCTCGGTAAGGTCTATGAGATCGAGCATCGTCTCCGCTAGGAGCGAAGGTCACCCGAAACTGAACGACCTGTCCATCAATGACGACGTGATGGGCATGACTGTGAAGCCATGCGACCTACATCCGAAAAACAAGCTGACCACCTGGAAGAAGATCAGTCAGGCGAAGGTCCAATCGAGCGATAATATCGAAAGCGATGAAAGGGTCTCTTCTTGCACATCTAACAGGAAAGATGGACACTGTCTCGGCCAGAAATTCCAAGAAAAGGAGCCGAACGCTGATAGCTCAATGGCAAGCAAGCCGAGCTCGAGGAGCGGAAGTAACGTGAACTGGCAGTCTGTTACGCCGAGATTGAACAGAACCTACTCGTTCAAGGATTCTTTCGAGGACATTAACGACGTACAGTCGCGGAATCAGAAACGGAAGCCGGTGAAGAACAGTCCGCGGATAGAATTCTGTTTCGGGGACCTGGAGAAGCTGGAAAGGCTGCGCCAGTCTCATTGCCGGAGGAAAATTGAGGACGAGAAGGGGGCTGACAAGGGAGCTTCCAGGGTTCCTAAAGACAGTCTGGAGGATTTAACTTGTGAGGAGAGGGATTGGAAGAGCTCCGGAATGTCCGTGGGATGCGTTAAATCAGCGAGGAGTAGAATGTTAGAGAGGAAACGGTTGAATCTTTCCTGCGATCAACTTGCTCGAGGAAGTCGGGACGAAGATATGCGACCTGATAGCTCTAAAATTGCCTATTCAAAGAATAACACTCTGAGCGATAGTATTGGAGTTGCATTCAGAGAAGAAGAAAGTTTTCCTGGTGAAGAATTGCCATCGCCGATCGTTGGCGAACAATTTAAGGCTCCTCAGGAATTTCACGAGTTAGGGGAATGTAGGAACGATGTTGATTCGGTGCCTGGAAGATTGTCGGCAGGTAAATATCGACCAGAGACCGCAGCTATCGAGAAAGGAAAGGAAGAAGTGGCTCGTACTTTTGCGACTAACGAGTTGGACGTTTCCGCGAAGTATAATGACGATATCACGAAGTTCTGCTACATTGAAGCGAGCCTGATCGAAATGGAGCCCGAGCCGGTTCTGTTGAAAGACGTGTTACGTCCAAGTAGATCGAGTACACCGTTCGATAAGTCGACTAATTGGAAAGAGCGGGAAAAATCGATTACTCCGCCACAGAACAAATGGGAGATGGCTGTGAACGAGGAGACAGGATCGCAATTGTTGTACCGTGTTGAAGCGGAGGAAGCAAATCTCTCTCGTCGTAATAACGTCGACGAGTCAGAGGCGATCAACATTAACAACTCGGATTGTTCGACAACCACATGTTGCATAGATGATCAACCGATTGCTCCAGAAGAGGAGGAAATAAAAATTCCAATTGTCGATAGGAAGGACATCGCCAGCCAGGCAACTATCTGCAAATGCTCCTCGCAAGTTGTTGACGAGACTGACGAGAGATCTATGGATGACGATGATGATTCTCCAAGAAATGAAAGCATTAAGCAATCTGAAAAGATTGAGGAAGCAGAGCCTCCGGAGAATTCAAGTTCGAGAGGAATCGATTACGACTACAAAGAAGACGATATCGACACAGACGACGTATCGACATTCCCGAATTCTATCCTCGAGACCATCAAAATTGCGGACGAAGAGGTGCACGAGATCTTCAAAAATTCTTCCTCGAAAGATTTCGACTGTCCCAGCGATGACTCTATCGACGAGCTGCCCGAGCCTAGATGCACTTACGAGACATCCGTGAAAAACGACCTGATCGACGTGCGGGACCTCCGATCGATGATCTTATCGGAGTCTCACGTAACAGTGAAGAAATCGGCGAACGCGGCTTTCAAATCGCGATATTCGAAAGTGATCGGCATAGAAAAGAGGATCCTCGAGCATGTGAACGAGACGAACGATTCGAACGACAGTCTGTCGTTGATGGATGGCGTGAATCTAGCAGGTGTTAAGCAGGTCGAGACCGTCGAGATGGAGACGATCGAAGAAATCGGCACTGGGAGCAGAAACGTCAGATTCGGCGTCCTGCCGGACATCAAAAGGACCACGATAGTGGTGAAACAGGATCGTGATAAATCGGAGACGATCACTACGCAGACTTACTGGGAGAAGACACCGAAGTCTTCGAAGAATCGATTGATCAATCTTGATCTGCCTTATCAGGAGTCGAGCAGACTTCTTAAGAGAAATCCCAAAGTTCTGGCCCTTCCTCCCGTTTCCAGTAGCTCTTTCATGATGAAACGCAGGTAGGAGAATGGGTTGATAGATACAATTTGACAACAAGTTTTCATTGAAAAAAAAAACAACCAAAAATTTTCTTGTTACAAACATCTTTCACTGTCGTACACTTTCATATTTGAAAGTTAATTATTGCGAAAGGATGTTTGTGCTATCCATGCAAAACTAAGTGAGAGGCTATTAATAAGTGTTGATTTAAGCACACAGTTCCGGATTCAATCTTGTCATCCAATTAATTACACACTGTCTCCTCACTTTGAGTAGAGTTCCTAACACAAGCGAATATTGTAGGAACTTAGCACAGCCCTTACGTCCCGTGTGGAGCAATTACGTGCGCAGACGACCGGATTTTAATCTTGTACTTACCAGTAGAACGTAAGTTCCAGGTGGCAGATTTCTGGTTCCCCGTGTAATCACACTTTCGGATCGTTTCACTTGTTGCTAGCCCGGCAGAAGCTTGAAACAGGGCGTCATCGAAGCATTAACTACACAAACATCACAGGACATGTTAAATCTTATGTAGCACACCTTGGCAATTGGTGCTCCGAGAGTCGATGACGCAGAGTTGGCTACCCCCACTATCGCGCTCCGGTGCCTGTCCGGACCTGCCGCGGCAGGCCGCCTCGCGCTGGCCGTCCGGGTGGGGGTAGCCGATCCTACGTCATCGACTCTCGAGGCAAACTGTAAACTGTAGTTTCGCAAAAATAAATTTCGAAACTCGGAAAATTGCTGCAGATCTTCATAAAAATTGACATGGTTCCCCAGTTTTAGCACGTTCATCGATGTACATTGTGTCGCATGCTCATAAACAAGCCATATCCGTGCATTTACCGGTTGCTTAGAGATATGCTTTGGAATCTTGATCAAGGAACATGCTTGTACTTGCCGAAGGCTGATGAGAGGCTTGACACGAATCTTCTGTGTACACATCATTATTCTCCTGGATTAACATGAGACACCCAACGTTCGTTTGATAGAATAGAAAGCGCCACCGGTCCCGCGCTTGTCGGCGCAAAAAAAAAAAAATATTCAGTTTGCCGAAGTTCTTCATAGCATGACAAATGAAAGTTTTTAGATTTTCTTTGACCGTCTTCGTCACTTATCGTTTTCTACTGCACCGGATGTTCGAAACGGGCACGAGAGAGACGTTCCAATCATTCAATTGAATACAATTAGTGGCTGCGCATAGCACGAATGTTTCATGGTTGAAGACGTTTCTCTTTGATCCTCTACAACCTACCTGTTCTTACTTTTAAGAGTTCATTGGGAAATTGTTTTTACAGTAACTGTTCGATCTAAGAAAAACGAATATCCCCCCCCACAAAAAAAAAAGTAGAATCACAGGGTTTTTTTAGATCGAACCTTTGCTGTATTATGATACATCGTAACGTAAAAATCAGACTTTTATCAGAAGATACGCTAAAGATCGAAATTATTTGATTGCCAGTCTGACGCGAAAGGATTTTAAGTTTCTGTGAGAATACAATCTATCATTTTTTATTGTTCCTGGTTACAGCGGTAAGGATTACAATCCTTTCCTCCTAGCAGAGCAGCAGATGAACGACCTGCTGTCGGATGCCAGCGAGCAATCCGTGACGGACAGTCCTCAGCTCGATCAAAACCGCGAAACCTCGTTCCCCCTCTCCCATTCCTCTGCCTTCGTAAAATATCCCTATCCAGCGTCCCCCTCGAATCCTGGGAAACGATCGTCCTTGATAGCTCCGCCCACAGAGTTCGATGACCTCGCGTCCGATTTCTCCAGCGACTCGACAGAGACCAACTCGCTGTGTCGAGAGGTCTACTTGAAAGACGACAAAGAGTCGAAGTCGGATTTTGCAAAGAAGTCGCCGGTTCGAGAACTGGGTAGACGGGTGATCATCGACAAATCGAAAGCTCTCGGCGGAGATGTCACCGAGGAGAACGATCGCGGTAGCAGAAGCTTCGTCGGCAACTCTGACAGAGCCCGCAAGATCCTCGACAAAGTCTCGCCGAAAGTAGTTCGACCAACGGTCAATCGTTCTTTCTCCGTTCGAGCTTCATCCGCTCCAAAAGCCACCCTCGATAAGAAAAACAGTTCCAACGATACTAAGAAATCGTCTGGCAAGAACAACGATCCGCAGAGGTCCTCCAACGTCAGCTTAAACAATAGAAATAACAATTACATGAACCTTTCGACTAGCAACCTTAGCCTGAGCTCCATAGTGTCCTCGGACGTGGACATCAAACGATCGAACTCCGTGTTCGACGAGCTGATGACCTCGTTCGACGACGAAAACAGTTCCTTCGCGTCCCTGAAATCCCTCCTAAAAAGCGATTCCTTGTCCGTGTCTAGCCCCGTTCACGGAAGACAACGGAACGATCAGAACAGCGACGAGGAGCTGTCTTCGCCCGAAAGCTACAAGAGGCAGGATCACGGCAAGTTCAGCGGGGACTCCGCTTATAGCAGGTTAATATATTATTTACAGTTGGCAAAAGGCGTAACATCCCGGATTAAACACCTCGGTAAAGATTGCTTTCGTCTAAAGCACGCTTGGGCAATTGGGGCTCCGAGAGCCGACGACGTGCGATCGGCTACCCCCACTATCGCGCTCCGGTGCCTGTCCGAACCTGCCGCGACAGGCCGACTCCCGCTGACCGGCCGGGTGGGGATAGCCGATTCTACGTCATCGGCTCTCGCAGCACGTGCTCTAAGTAGACTCTGTCAACTCTCTTGAGTACTTATATCTAATTAAATTCTTTTCATTGTAAATTTCATTGCGACACAGAAGTGATAGCGTTAGTGGCAGAGGTGTTTCAAACTTGCAAACTGCGCGTTGTGTGTTCGAAAATGTTGCACTTCCCGGCACTGGTTCCGTGTATCTCTCACATGCCTAAAACACCGTTCAATTTCTCCGTCCTAGTTTAAATCGCAAATATTCGCACCACGGACGCAGCACCAACGACATGGCCGGACGTCTCGACGAGGACCACATCAGACAGAACCGAGGCAGAAGCGACGGCGAGGGTGTCCTAGCGTCATCGAAATGCAAAATGTCGAAATTCTGCCACGAGTGCGGCTCCAAGTTCCCGGAAACTGCGAAGTTCTGCTGTGAATGCGGCATCAGGAGACTGGTTCTTTGAGGGTTCCGCCCGGAACAAACCGGAAGTTCGAAGGAACGTCTTTGACTAACACCCCTGAATGTAATTAGACGAGATGAGATTGCATAAACAAATTTTTCTATAGAACACGGTTACGAAATATACCAGAATCTAGCATATACATATATATAATCGTGTTAAGTAGATTTTTGGTGTGGTTCGATCGTAGACAGGATGGTTCAAATGTACAGAGTGTTTAGAACTAAATGAGACATGATTTGACCTTGAGTGTTGGGTCGAAGTAAATGTACCAGATACAGTGTATGTAGCCTTCGTGAATGAATCGAATGCCATTCATTGCAATTAAGTTGTTAATATAATGTGTAACCGGTAATTTAATTAATAGTAGTTTTAGGGAGACAGTTATTTACAGTTAGGCTGTTGTAGATTTTTATTTCGTTTAAAACTTATCAGTGGCATCGACGATGCAATTTTTGTTTAATTCCTGTTTCTGCGAGTTAGTTGATACCAATCTATGCTGGTTAATAGTAGTTTGTGAAAGTTCTGAAATTTTTTATGGAAAGCCTTGTTTATATTTGAATCATCCTTGTGAAATCAATAGACAAATATCAGCACGATGGAATTGAGAAAAGAAAGTTATTTTAAATATTCATAAACAATCGTAGTCGTTAGCAGAGTCGCCAGATGAGGGGAGGAAGCAGGGACAAAGGCGAAACGTGTCGCGTGACCGCCCCGCGGCGGAAGCTCGGGGAATAGGGTCGTAGAAGGGGAAGGTAGAGTGGGAGCACAAGTTTTGATCTGGCGTCTCTGGTCATTAGCGAAGAAGAATTTATTCTTGCAGTGTAGAGCTAAGAGCAATTAAAGTTCAAACCGCTACGTAATTCTAGTCATTTATCCCGATCATCCGAGGGTTTTAATAAAAACATCAAATTCTCAGTATTAGGGAACACGAATGGAACAGACGTCAATTGCAGATAATAGAACCAACAAAATGATCGTATAATCAATAGTAAATGTATTTATTCTACGGAGTAAAGCCCAGTTTAGAGGGTATGCTATTAGTTAGCACAGGAATACCGTTCTAAAAGGTGGTTTGGGTTTTGCATTATCGCGTTAATTGTAAAACGAAGAAGTTTCAGGTCTTGAAAGGAGCACGAGGAATTTCTTATGGCGAGCAAAAATGCTTAATTAATACCATAGTTTATTTTGTTCATATTTAAACTTTATACACATTTAAAAAAAAAGGAAAGAAAGTAATATCTTCTGTAATGGTAATCTTAATTCTGTAACATTAAAAATTGCTTACATTCGCCATGTTATCTGTATATAAAGTTTACAATTTTTATAAGACAGATCAAAGTAGTAATTAAGCATTTTTTATTTCGTCTTACTACATTGCATGGAACTATGGAATTAGTTATTCCTAATCAGTTGTAAATCTAGTAATGATCGAATAGAAAACAATAATTATTAGATTTGAATAGATTAATGTTGACAATTTGTTGAAAATTAATGCCTCGAAACTCCTTTTGAAGGCTCTTTATACTTCAATATAATGGACGGATATACATCGAATGAATCCCATTCATTATGATAAATGTACAATCGTTCCCTCTTCTTATGTTCGTTGATTGTTGGTACCGTTAATTGCATTTTTTGTATCTCCTCACTGCCTTGATTTCGTGCTGGTCTTCGTGAGACAGTCTTCTTTTCTACAGAGTAATAAGGGCTGAATTAGTAAGTTAATGATAACGCAAGAATTCTATTTCGTTAGCTTATAACTGGACTGCGGTTTTTCATGAAAAATAAAAAGTGTCTACATCAATTGCAAGCAACAGTAGGCCTGGGCAACTCGAGGCTCGCGAGCCACAGACGGCTTCTCTCCCCACTCCTGGATCCTCCCCACCAAACTCCTGTGGAGTGTAGGATCGGGCAAATCTTTTTCATCTCTGAACTACTCTCAATGATACCAAATTGTTTGTGTCATATATATATAAATCCATAAAAACCGCAGTCTGCTTATAATGATCGAAAACATTGTTTAACTTTCTATTCTGAGCATCAACATTTTCTGAAAAGAACGTTTCTTCCGAGACAATTTCATTGACGTTTCTTTGCTCATTATTTTCCCTAGATCCACTGCCTTCTTAATGGTACCGTTCATTATTAAACGTTCTGCACAATACTCCGACCATAACGTTTTTGTAAGCTTTTTATACGTGAGTGAGCACAACGAGGCGAATCGATCGATCACGCAATGTAAACGTGTCACGTGTGGCAAATAAAAGTAACCGTTACGTAAGCTGAACGATTTTCGTTAAAGGTGGTACATATGTATCTCTCGATCGATCGGGCGCCCGACCACCGAGACAGAGATCAGAAGGGTAGACCGCGTGGCCCACGTTTTTAACGAATCTTAACAATCGATAACTGTCAGCGAGGGTAGAACTAATTTCGTCCGAATAGCGTTATCATAGTTATTAATATACATACATACTAAAGAGCGATTCGTCGTTACCATCGGCTCTTCGGTGTCCAAACAATACCAAAGAGGGAGAGCCTGCGGTCAAACTAACCGTTGTAATAATTATACCGATAAATCGTCTATGTTTCGAACTGTATTTTTGCAAGTGCAAATAAAAGTTATGCTTGTAAAAAAGAGCGATGCTAATTGTTCGGAAGTTTGACGTCCTCACTAATTTGTATTTAGTGTAATATTTAGAAACCATACGATAATATATACTAGACTGCGTATTTTATGGAATTGCGGCAAAAATTTTCAACGACACGAGAAGAGGAAAAACATTTTCATTTGATTTCAGTGTCTCGCAATAAGGTTAATTTGAGCCTAATCGTTTTCACGATCATTGGCTCGTGACACTTCGTGCAATTTATCGTGGCACGAATCTCTTTTCGTTCAATTAAAAATGGGACCAACACGAGCTGCTCATTTGCCAAAAATCGATAGATACGAGGTAAAAGGGCACAGAAAATGAATGAAATTTATCCATTTTCAAAATTCCTTTCAATTTTTGTCACTAACGGTATATTTTCAAAGTATCGATCAAGTCGTGGCTAGTACAGGCCGGTACACGCGGCAACACCGCATACAGAACATCAGTCCGATCAGCTGGTCCGACCAAGCGCATGCGCAACAGCATGCAGAGACGGCCGTGATACAACGCGAGCGACTTCAGATCGGACTGAGACAGCGTTGCCAAATCATGCCCTGGCCTGTACCGAGTCAAGCACTTTACCAGTAAAATGAAAGAATACTTGAAACGCGGTTAATCGCGTTCTACCCGGTGAACGTCTCGCCCATGCATAGAAAAAAGTTATTGTAAATTTCGTTAATGTAAATTTGTCGCTCCCCTTGCTCCCCCTGAAAGTAGCGTACTGTGCTGTTTCTTTTATCAAATGACGAACGACCGAGAATAAAGGTTTCTCTCGTGCCGTGCGTTCGGAGACCGGGGATCGTGTCAAGAACACACTTCTACACGGCTGCGATGTTACGATCCATAAATCGGTTATCAGGATTTCTTGTAAGGAATTAACGACCGGCGTGCCCCATCGTGCGTCGCGTCGCATTTTACCGTTCGACTTTTTACAGCGTCTCGTGACACAACCTCGACGCATCAGTAAGAAAGGTTCGCGGGGTTTTCATGTAAACGTCAGTCCGGGGGAGAAAGCGAAATGTGGAAAGGAGAACAGTGACAACGTAACGAGTTCCCGATATACATATATGCATCTACGAATTTATTGTCGCCAGATCTACGAAACACTGAAATATTTTCATCATTTTATAGAAACAACAGGAATGCGTTTATTCAGGATCTTAGCGTAGATTTGTATCGTAATTATTCGAAACTATATTACAGTAGAGCCTCCCGTGTCCGAACGAAAATGTTCGGATAATGGAGCGATAATATTTCGATCGAACTCTCGAGATAAAGAAAACTTATTTTCAATGCTAAATCGCGCACGTTTCTCGACGTAAAATCACTCCCGAATGAACGCATCTTTCTGGAAAATTTGGAACCCGTCATTGCGACGTAGTTCTAGCTGATCGTCGTTGTAAATTGGAAATACTTCTTGCAGAATTATCCTATGATCGATCACTGCTACGATGTCGTGATCGTCGGCGCTGGGGGTGCGGGTTTAAGGGCTGCGTTCGGTTTAGGTAACGTTTATTTATACGATTATTAGTTAGGTTAATCTAATTCTTTTTTTTAAATACTATTCACATCGCACACATTACCTACCGGCAATAACAGAGCAATAATTCTACTCATCGACAAGCCAACCCTAATAATTTTATTTTTTCTGTTTGTTACTTAAAAAGAGGACTTTTTAAATCATGTTGGATTTAGCACAGGTATTAAAAATCTTATCGTCTCGCTTCCGGTAGATAAAGTGTTGATGAGAGATCAAATAATTAGAATTTAGATCAATGCTGGGCATATGCCCCCCCCCCCCTCCTCCAGTACGCACCGTTTCCATGGAGAACGAGAGTTTCGGTGGGGGAAGCAAACGTTTGAGAAGCCCCAACTGTGCCCGGCACTGAATTAAACATTAGAACAGACAATAGAATGGTTTTTATCCTAGATTATTTATTTTTTCGTTAATCAGGAAGTAAAGGGTATCGTGTAGCAGTGGTAACGAAATTATTCCCAACAAGATCTCACACAGTAGCTGCACAAGGTGGCATTAATGCAGCGATCGGCGCGGAAGACGAAGACAGCTGGTTGTACCACATGTACGACACTGTCAAAGGATCCGATTGGTTGGGGGATCAAGACGCGATACATTTTTTAACCAGGGAGGCGCCACGTGCTGTATACGAGCTTGAAAATTACGGTAACACCTAAATAATTTCAATTGTTACCGATATCCTTGGTGCATTCGCTTTTCTTCACGGACGCAGCATTCTTTAAATGCTGCCTCATGAAAGGAGGAAAAGCGAAACCGTGTCAAGTTTCTTAGCGGGTTCTATAAATAAACAAAATCTGCAACCGGTGAATGATATTTTCCCAACTCTTCAGTCTTATTTAGTTATTAGTTTTATTACTATTTATCAATTGTCAACGACCATTGCCTCGCTGAAAACACCGGTTCTCGTTCGATCACCGAAGTAAAGCGGCGTAGGGCGGGGGACGCACTAGGATGGGTGACCGCTCGGTAAAAAGCCGGGAAGTGGCCCTCTGGGTGCGTTTCACGTGTTGTTGGCAAAATAGGTGGTTCGGAACCCACGTTAATAAAAAGTAGGTCCCGCTGAAATTGGAAATTAGGCGATCGTTGAGGATTGGTAAAGGGAGAAGTGGTGGAATGGATTTGAAACCCTGAGGGGACCAAATATCATTACATACATACTATTTATCAATTATATATATATATATCCTTTATTTGTTCCCCTAGGGGTTACAATTCTTTACAAAAAACTTCTTATCCTAGCTTTAATCCTACCTTAACCTTACTATCTATCAATTAATTTTATCAACTAATGAACCCTTCAACTACTGCAACTATTGGACTATATTAAAAGGGAACTTGAGAATCTTTTATTAAACGATAATCCCAAAATAAGTGAATAGTTTAGAAAATTTCAGTGTTTTTTAAATGTATCGTAGCATCGTCCCCGTAGCATTAATAATTCTGTTGTTGAAACTTTTTGGCTATCCAGGCTGCCCATTCAGCCGTAAGGATGACGGAACAATCTATCAGCGAGCATTCGGTGGCCAGTCATTGAAGTTTGGGAAAGGCGGCCAAGCACATCGAACATGTGCCGTTGCGGATCGAACCGGTCACGCGATATTGCACACATTATACGGACAATCCCTTCGCTACGAAGTGCATTATTACGTCGAATACTTCGCACTAGATCTTCTTATGCACGGCCAATGCTGCAAGGGCGTCTTGGCATGGGAACTAGAGACCGGCCTCTTGCATCGTTTTAGGGCTCATCACACGGTAAACTCTTTTGTCCCGTTTCAGACGGGACAAGTTGAACCGAACGAATTACTTTCAGGTGTTGATTTATAAAAAAGTAGAATTTTTAGATAGAACACATTTGATTTCTTCAACCCTACAAGTGCTCGTTTCGACGGTAAAAGTATGTTTCTAGCGCCAAGGTCGAAAAAATCGACTGTCGCAAATGTTCTTAAAAAACTGACTCCAGATGACTGCTTGGAAAATAAAATACCTGGCACTTGCAGGGTTAAACAATGATTTTAACGAATTACATGATGCAATTTATATAATTTTCAGGATTCTAGCGTGTTATACATATGTACGCAAAAATGCCACAGCGAATTCTTGAAACATTTGTTTGATTTTTTAAACACGAAATTAATTTCATTTTATATGTTTGCTCAATAGAAAAAGTAATCCGTAATCAAAAAAACATCTACCGTATCCTTTCGAAGGTGCGTTCGCATACCGCTCTATCATAACACTGTCCCATTAATCTCAATTACATCGTGCTTACGCTAACTGAAAAGCGAACCGCATCGGCTCGTCTTCATCAATCTGGAATTCCGCTCGCGGAGGTTTCGCGTATGAAAAATCGATCGCTTAACTTGACAAACGCGAACACGCGGCTCGTCGAAGTAGCATGACAGCCGACCGGAGAGTATGAGGAGAATACAGGCGGAATACGAATTTCCAATGGCGTCTGACACGAGTTGCTCGTTTTGCTCCAGATGTTGGCAACAGGAGGAGCAGGAAGATGTTACTTATCTTGCACGGCGGCTCACTCTTGCACCGGCGATGGAATGGCGATGGCCTCGAGAGCGGGATTGCCTCTTCAGGATATGGAATTTGTTCAATTCCATCCCACCGGTATATTCTATGCGAACCGACAAAAAAAAAGAGAAACGAACAATATCTATTGCCACATAGAAATTCTTTGCCTAGCATTGCCAGTCATATTTTCCGGTAGGCATATACGGCAGCGGCATTCTGATAACGGAAGGCAGCAGGGGAGAAGGCGGGAAACTGTTGAACTCCCAGGGGGAATTCTTCATGGAACGATACGCGCCGAACGCGAAGGATCTCGCGTCGCGTGACGTTGTCTCGAGAGCAATAACTGTGGAGATATTCGAGGGCAGGTGACGTGTATATGTAGTCTGTAAACGATTTAAACAGAAGACAGAAACGATTTAAACGGATCGGAGGACCGTGCAATCCCAATCTCTAATCTTGATCATCGAATCGCTTCAATTTAGAGGCGTCGGTCCCAAAAAGGACCACGCCTACCTGCAGCTGCACCATCTACCCGTGGAGACGATCCGCACGAAGCTACCAGGCATTTCGCACTTGGCGTGGGTGTTCGGCGGCGTAGACGTTGAGAAAGAGCCGATCCCGGTGATACCGACAATGCACTACAACATGGGCGGTATACCGACAAATTGGAAAGCACAGGTGAGGTGCTAGAAAAATCGATCTGGTTAGTGTCGTGCGGTACGAGTAACGGCGCTCGCGCGCAGGCATGAATCACCGACTGGCAATTTCCACGGTTTCTGCAAGGTTCTCACGCGGGAGAAGGAGGAAGATAAGGTGGTCGAAGGACTCTGGGCGGCCGGTGAAACAGCGTGCGCATCTGTCCATGGCGCCAATCGACTGGGCGCCAACAGCCTTCTAGAGCTGGTCGTCTTCGGGAAAGCAATCGCCGACCAGATCGACTGCATGACCAGACCTGGTGAACGTCACGAGGACTTGTCCGCCGTAAGAATTTATCCTCGTTCACCGTCTCGATGACCTTCTCCGGTAGTTTCTCTAGCACCAGCTTCTCTAATATCTTAGCGAACGTGACGAGGACATGTCGGTCGTAAGAATTTATTCGCGTTGCCCGTCTCGAGGATTACGCCGCAAACATCTATACTAGAATCGTTTCCCTATTCTCATTTCTCCAGATGCTCTCGCTCTTCCAGCTTCGTTGCGTGGATAGCTGCTCTAGCTTACATAGTCGTTCCAGCTCTGCTACCTTCTGTCTCTGCTCTGGCTGCTCCACCTTCCGTAGCCGTCCTAGCTTTTTTAGCTTCTTCTTTTGCCAAAGCCATTCTAGCTGCCCTCTCTATGATAGCTGCTCTAGCTTCCATAGCTAATTTAGCTTTTCTAACTTCTTTCTCTGCGATAGCTGCTTTAGCTTCCATAGCTACTCTAGCTTTTCTAGCTTCTCTCCCTGCGATAGCTGCTCTAGCTTCCATAGCTACTCTAGCTTTTCTAGCTTCTCTCTCTGCGATAGCTGCTCTAGCTTCCATAGCTACTCTAGCTTTTCTAGCTTCTCTCTCTGCGATAGCTGCTGTAGCTTTCAGAACCATTCTAGCTTTTCTAACTTCTCTCTCTGCGATAGCTGCTCTAACTGCCATAGCCATTCTAGCTTTTGTAGCCTCTGCTCTGGCTTCCATAGCTGTTCTAGCTTCCGCAAATTGTCTCCCTCTCTCTCTCTGTTCTTTTTGCTCTAACTCCTATAGCTTCTCTATCTGTTCTATAGCTTCTTCAGGTTTTTTTTAGCTTCTCCAGCTTTTCTAACAGTTCTATCTTCCGTAGTGTTCCTAGTTTCTCTAGCTTTAGTCAGGAACAAAATAATTTAAGTGGTTTTTCCACTTTGCAACGTGTTTGCGAGCAGGCAGTCAGCGAACAATCTGTTTGCCGTTTCGACGCGACCCGCTTCGCGAAAGGCTGCGTTCCTGTTGCGGAGCTGCGCGAGGAGATGCAAGGGACTATGCAACGTTATTGCTCGGTGTTCCGCACCTGCGACGTACTCCAACGAGGATGCCGTGAGATGACGCGGTTCTACACCTGCGATCTGCCGGACATATGTGTAGGTGAATCGAGCGATATTTTTCTCATATTACGTAAGCTCGCGGCACAAATCGTTAAGGCTCCTCGAGTCACGTTTGTTGCTTTAATTGTCTTATCAGCTCGGCCGTGACATAGATAACGTCCGCCTCTGGAACAATCAGATATCAATGATTTTTAGAACTGTGATCGAATAATTGTAAGCATCGGCAATTTCGATAATAATTTATGGCTTTTTAAGCCTTGGTGATTACTACTCTGTAATTCGTAGATTACGTAGTAATAAATTATTTTATGCGTTCATGAGATAGATCAATACATAGAACATTTACATATTATTTATTTACAATTTAGTTTTATTTTAATGTTTAATGTTTATTTTGCGTAAATATCCGCAGTCTACTCATAATCAATTTTTCAGACTTTGTCCGAGATATTCGATAATTATTTGCGTTCTTCGAAATTATAACCTGGGTTAGGTCTAAAGATACGTGAAAAATGATTTAGGTTCAGGACCAATCGCTAATCTGGAACACAGAACTGGTGGAAGCTCTGGAATTACAAAACATGATGCTGGTTTGCATGCATATTATTTTCGCGGCGGAGAACAGAAAAGAATCCAGGGGATCGCATGCCCGGGATGACTTTAAGGTATTTACGTAATGAAATAGACGATGTTCGTTCCTTCTAAATTGAAAGGAATTGAACGATCGAAGTCTCAACGAGATGAATTGTTCGATGCTGTTCTGAAAAAACTATTTGTCGAATTGATGGTCTTTTAATACTTACTCTGCTCGCAATTTTTTAACTGTGAGTCTGAAAATTATTTAACATCAAAAAAGGAAGCCGAATCGTACAAGGTAGAAAATACTAGAAAACGATTGGAAAAAATTCTTATTATTTATTATAATTCGATATGGCTGGCATAAATTATTCAGGTGTTCGTTTCGCGTGAGTTATCGGTATCTCGTGATTAAAAAATTACTTGATTGTTTTCAGCAAAGAATCGATGAGTACGATTACTCGAAACCGATCGAGAACCAACAGAAACGTCCATATTCCGAACACTGGCGCAAACATTCGATCACGTGGGCTCGAGAGGATGGAGCAGTGAGTTATCAGCACTTTTATCATTGATTCAACAGTTACATGTATAGCCATGCAAAATTCTACGATTCCTTGAAGTAATTTGAAAAATCACACAACATCATTGAAAAGAAATAATTCAATGACATTGACTTCAGAGAAAACTATAGAGTGCTCTCAAAATGACTGTTATCTCTTAACATTGCTTTCTAAGACCATTTTTAATACCAATAAGTTTCAGGTTTTTCTCTTGCCAAACCTGTTGGGACATTTACTTCAACTTTCTTCTAGGATGAATAGGACGCATAATTTTCTTTTCTTTTTGTTTTACCCGAGTGTACTACGTTTCTTTTCATAAACATGTCAGTGACGCAATTTTCCTAGAATTGCGTCATTGGCTCTGAAAAGACCAGGCAATTTGTGCGCGTAACACCATTCATTTCGAATGCATTTCACAAAAATCTTTAACAAACCAGCGAACAATTCTTTCACACCAATTTTGACGAATTAAACGAATATCATAATTTTTTTGTTTGTAATTCTTGTAAATGGAGAGCGCACTGCCTTTGAAAAATAACAGGGCTAAAATCGAAACGTTACACGTCTTTTTTTTAGAAAATACGCTTGAACAGATAAATGTATCTATTAAGTGTCGACAAAACACACAATCTTAATAATCCAGTATTATTAATAGTCTGGTATATCTGGTATCTATTCTAGTATTAATAAAAAAAAAAAATTCCGAAAAAATTACGATATAAACTTGACTGATCGATAAACAACGTTCGGCGTACTAACACAGTTACATATTTGTTAGCTCCCGTTTTCTCGAGTCATCGCGATCTACGCGATATAATATTTCGCACCGCGCATCAGTTGTACGTGCTCTTGCAGATCAGCATTTCTTATCGACCCGTCATCGACTCAACACTAGACGAGGAGGAAGCGCAGCACGTCCCGCCATCGATTCGAGCATACTGATACGAGCCCTGCCAAACCTCGCATCGTTCTTACCAATTGAAAAAAGTTCGTCGACGCAATCAAGACCCGCGGGTGGCCATTTTACGGCGTCGTTGCGAACGCAGCCAGATTTCTGCCCCGTGTTTCTCCTCGTTTCCGCGTCGATATTTCTACAGGTAATTAATTCCCACCGGAGACGCGGACCCGCGTGACACCGCATTTACATGTTCCACCGACGAAATATCACATTTACCAATTGCGGAACTTATGCTCGTCGCGTCCGATGACCATTTGTTTTTTTTTTTTAATTATTAGCATCGCGCAGATTTACTGGAGCGAATCAATTAAAAAATTTGTATACGTGGTATAATCCATGCTTGTGTAATGAATTCTGTAGACTTTTGCATAAAAGGAAAATAAACATGGGATCTCTCTCGACATATGTGCTCGACGATACTACTGCAGGTGAATACTGTTTAAATTGTTTATAAAATACGCGTCCCTTATCGATAACAACTAACGTCGATTTACGCTACTTGTCGTAAGCTATTAATAGCGAAGATATGATTTTAAGGCGCATAATGGGAACATCCAAGTTTTAACAAAAGGCTGTTAGTTGGTCGTTATGCAAGGGTATGTACGTATAATTGCAGTTGTTTCAGTTGAAATGTGCGCATGGCGAAGCGATACCGACAGAAGAGTCGGAATACGTGAACAGCTTCGTGATATAGTACGACCTCGAGACTGTATGGCCAACGAGTTCTTATCGCGGCCGAACCGTAGATTTGGATTCTATTTTATAAAATGTTAAAAACGGGATCCCTTCACTTTCACGTCAGTTCTCAGTTCGCATGCGGAGCATACTCTGCACCGCCTGCAGAGAATAAGAACTTGGCTGCTTAGAATAAGAACAACGATAACGAGAACATAATGAATCGGCATAAAAAATTTCTAAATCGTCGTAACTGGTATTAAATATGCCGTATTCGTTTCGCGACATTTGTTTCGATATATGAAACGATTCATAGTAGCAATATTTACGATTGTTCTTCGACAGATTATTTCAATTTTAAATTCGACAATCTTTTTTAGAGATTTCAATGAAATTTTACCTCTGAAATTTAATTTATAATTTATATTTTATATAATAAAATTTCATATTAGATGTTTCATTCAGGTGGGATTTTTAACCAATAATTTAAGGTATATTTTACCTCTCTGAAATAGGTTAAAATAAATATTAAGTAATCTAATAAAATTATTAAGTAATCTTCACAAACAAATACATTCGTAATTTCGTTTATACAAAACAATTGATAATGACAATAGCGTTGCCGAGTCAGTAATGAATCGCTAATTCTTACCAAGGAAACATCCATTTCCGGTCGAAACACGTGCCACGCTAGACGGTAACGTAGACCGCGAAGAGAAATGTTTACGACACGCGCGATGACGTCACGATAAAGACATTTCTACAAATGTGGATAGCGGTAATTTTCTTTATAGTATTTACGGGTCACCCTGTAGACGCGAGTAAACCTGTTTCGCAGAATACTCCTACGCCTACCAATACTCGCGTTACCGTCGTGTAAGTACCATCTGGTAGAGCAGCGTGGTACGTATTGGGTTCCCCACCGTATGGTAGCGCGTTTCGAGGTTTTGCTCATATGTAAAGGAGAGACGAGCCTACAGAGAATCGACCAATAGGTAATCGCGACGCGCGTCGTGCCGTCAACCCCGCAAACGCGGGACGAATCCGTTTCATTTCTTCTTTTACTCTCTCTCTCTCTTTCTCTCTCTCTCTCTCTCTCTCTCTCTCTCTCTCTCTCTCTCTACCCGTGTTGTGGGAAATAAAGCTCAGTTAGCGCGATCACCGTTACGAACTGCGTGCTAACAGCCTCATAAAACACAAGCGTTTTTTGCACTGGCGGAAGGTTGTATGGTTTAAAAGCGTAAGCAGCCAATTGTATCGCCCGAGATTTCTGTCCTGCAGCGATGTAATCTATACGCTCGCGGAGAACCGACTCGAGCGGAACCACTGCTCTATCCAGAATGACTGCGCCATCCAGAACGATCGAATTTGAACTTGAAAGGAAAATAAATACATATATTGGTCCCGTAACCTCACCTCGGCTACACGACCGAGAAGGACCAACAGAGCTGGGTGAAATACTATTTCCAAACAGTAAATACAGTCTGTTTTTTGTAGAATATTTATTAGAAAAAGTTTGTACAATAGTACTATGAAGGATTTTCAATAAGTGAGAATTTCATTTGAAATATTTTATATATTTTAGTTAATTTTTCTCTTGCTCGTGACGATCAAGTATGATTTCTGAAAGTATTGATGTATGTACAATAAATAAAAAGTGCAGAGTCAGTTGTAGCGTGATTCTACAGCTTCGTTTTCAAGGTCAAACTTATGTTTCATTGCACCGCATAGTACTCGTAACAAGGAACATATATACCGTAAACTATTTTATTCCATATGTCTACAGGGTGTCCCGTTATTCTATATCACCACGGAAGGGTAATTCTAGATGAGAAGATAAGCAGAATATATGGAATGAATTACGGTTTCATGCATTTTAATATTACCAGTATTTTCAATCTATTCTCATGGTCGAGAGATAATATTAAATACTATTTAGATAATAAAAATAAAAATATTTTACTAATTTTAAATATTCTATATTATTTTATTTGAACTGTAGAACAACGATTATTCGAAATAGTTTTTTCCCATAAAAATTTTACCCAGCCCCGACAGACAATTACCAATTAGATCATCAGACCTCCAGAGAGTACTCTCGCTTTCCGCTCGGATTCCTCGATTTAAAATTCCATCGACACGAATTATCCACGGTATAATAAGCAACGTGTAAGTCACTTTTCCTCTTAGAATCGGTACAACAGAACCACCACGAAATTCGTGATACCGTTAGCACCCCATCCGACAAGTAAAGAGAAATGAGAACCCCTTGAAGATTTATTTCCTTCGCGGTATCGTTCAATTTTCCCGCCCGCGATAACGTACTGTGCGACGCGTAAACTCCGATGCGCCGAAAGTAAAAGGGGCTGTGCCTCGGCTATAGAACACAGGTGCCGATCGGTGCTCGTGCTCGTTAAACGAGCAGCACGGAACAATTGCGGATATAAATGAAACCGAAAACCGACGGCCGCCTCGTAGGTGAGGTTATCTAGCGGCGCGTCGAGATTGGCAGCACTGCTATTCGTCTGAGAGCTTCCGCCAGTAGTCGGTACTCAACCGACTCGAACGCTTCACGTCGCCGTGCGAGAAGTGCGCGAGTGAAGTTGCGAAAAATTGGGGTTAGTCGCACGGGGCATTGTAGAAACGCGCGTTCGGCCAGGTGGTGCGCGAATCATCGGCTAAAGATTAACACGGGGGAACAAGATAAAAAAAAAAATTATTTTCGCGAAACTCGTACCCGGTTACGTGACGCTGCGGCGAGATGAGCGGGTTACTGAAGCTGTCGCCTTTGCTCGCGAGAAATACTCGCGCGACATCGTTGGTAAGATGTTTTTTTCATTAAGTTATATAATTTTTATCCTGGCGACGATGCACCTATTCTCTGCGCGATGCTCGGCGTCGAGTCAATTACGTAAGTTTGCCAAAACACACACGCACCCGAAGAGGACCTCGGCAACCCGCATCGATTTCGGCGGAACAATTTTCTTCCTCGTGACCGGGAAGCATTTTCGCGTATTGTTCCGCGTTTCTTAGAAATAGATTTATTATAATAAATCCAGGTATACCCTACCTAGGCGGTCGGCAGTCACGATCGTCTGGCTTCGCTCGAGGGAGGCTACCGGAGCGTTTAGCAGACGATTCTGACGTCGACTCTCTTTTTATGAATTTTTTTTTCCGCTGCTACACTTCCCCTCATTTTGTACGCGCCTACCCCGCATGGCAGCCGGCTTTGCACACACGGTGGATCATTTCCATCGTTCGCGAAATGCAACAACGTTGATTTGCGATATCCGCCCGGCCTTTTTATCCACGCTAACGATCGTTTGTTTTATTACCGACTCGATATCAGGCATCCAAGCACACGGTATATACCGAATCCGTCCAACGGCGATACGCTACGGTTTAATTATAATTGCGGATGAGCCACCGGCACGGGAAGCTGGCGTTAGCGGGAAATTGCACTCTTTAAATTATGTGCGATTTAATTTGATGGTACCGTTTACGTTTTGTTTTCGTTAAACGACAGTTTCGGCTCATCTTCGTCGAGAACGATTACGAAAATAGAAAGCGTATTTCGAATAATTCGGTTAACCGCGATACCGTTAATTTATTCGATATATTTGACGCAACCTTGCGAAGCACATTTATGTATAGAATGTACTTAATGTTTATACTTAATTCATTTAATTTTGGTCAATAAATTGTGTATAAGAAAAATGGAAGATTGAAAATGAAATATATATGTTAATGCAACAACGTTTCGTCAACCTCGCGTTATCATTTCCTCTTATCTCCATATGGCGAACTGTATGTATATGTACATATGTTAAGTGATATTCTTGTTGCGCGAAGACTATGTATTTATTTTGAACGTGTTATCAATTTTTATATGTTTCAATAAGACGTTCGACGGATAATTCAATTCACGTTTCCCTCGTGTTTGTCTTTTCGATTTCCGATAGTTTGTATCGCACGAATCACAATTAACCTTTCTTTTGACGATCGTTTTTTTGCAGTTTGAAGCCATCGCTAGCCCATATGTATTCATCGTTAATAACAACCCCCCCCCCGTGTTTTAAATGTTATTAATACGTTCAAATCGCGTTTATATAATGTGTAATTAAGCTTAAAATGTCATTGTAACTTTAACAATTATACCATGATAACATTAAAAATTATACAAGAATATTTTGTTAATCAGTGTGTATTCATTTAAAGTGACAGAATTAAAATCTTATGAAACGTTGAAACCTGTAATTGTTCATTTCGAAATTATTTGTTAATGCAGTCTGTATCATCGGTGTACGTGTTACTTTTTTCAACTTGGTCTTTAAACCTGTTTCAAGTTTTATAAATAGATGAATAATGCAATCAACTAACTATATATATGTTATTCATGTGCTCCGGATGATACAGATACTACCAAAATGCATCCGATTATTTTTTTACTACTGGCTTGTTCACAATATTATTAAATGTGAAAACTAAGAAAAATTAAGCATTATTCTCATCTGATTTTTATTTATATACACAATTTAAGTAACATGCGCAAAGTGTATTCAGAAATTAGGTATTTATATATCGATTCTTGGAGTATTTTTGAAATATCATTTACCTACTTACTTTAATATTTCTAAAGTGTTGAATAATTTTTATAAAGAATTAAATAATAGTTATTACCTAAATAAATAACACTTTTTAATCGATAAGTACCAGTCAATCTCAAAGTAATAATGTAATCGATGTAACTAGGAAGTAAATTGTGTAAAGTCTTTTTTTTGATTCTATCAATTTTATTTCAGAATAATTTGGGCCTACCAGTTCTTACAAACCGTAAATTCCACTATACACCGGATGACAAAGCAAAAGTATCCGACGGTGTCTCCAAACAATATCCCTTAGTGGACCATACCTACGATGCTGTTGTTGTGGGTGCTGGTGGAGCAGGATTGCGCGCCGCGTACGGTTTGGTTGCAGAGGGTTTCAAAACTGCTGTTGTTACCAAATTGTTTCCAACAAGATCGCATACAGTTGCTGCTCAAGGTGGTATCAATGCTGCTTTGGGTAATATGGAAGAAGATAACTGGCAGTGGCATATGTATGATACCGTCAAGGGATCTGACTGGCTTGGTGATCAGGATGCCATTCATTACATGACTCGTGAGGCGCCAAAGGCAGTCATTGAATTGGAGAACTGTGGCATGCCTTTCAGTCGAACTACCGATGGTAAATGTTATGAAATGGTAGCTACTATAGTGCGCTTTGTATAAACGACGAATACAATTTTGTCTTTATTAAGCTTTTAAAATGCATTAGCGTTCATACATTATATTCTGAGAGCACACAAATTTGATAACATGCAATGAAACACAACGAAATGAAATATGCAGATATAAGCAGCTATTGTCTCTTTATGAACTTGTATCCGACAAATCTTCGCTTGTGAATGATGTTACTGATGTAGCCGAAACAGCTGAGTCGGTATCCGAGTCTGTATTATATTTTTTTCTTTTTCTTTGGCTTTTGTTTTTTTCTCCTGAAATTTAGTTATACTTTTATATAGTATACCAGTTAGTTATAACTCTTAAAAATAAAAGGAACTTCTGGTCGTTTTAGTTTAGGTGGCAAACAAACCTTGTTATTTTTTGACTTCTTTGTGCCTTTTGCCTGTCTACTTTTTTCATCCTTCTTTGGTTCAATACTTGTGGGATTAGCAATAGTTACGTTTTCTTTTTTCAGTTGATCTTGTTTCTGGTTTTTAATGCTTTTAGCCGCATCTACGTATAGTTGCTTCTCATTAGGCAACATTCGTTTCCATTTTTCACCAGCTAGTTGAAATAATTTTGTACTTTTTATACCAGTATGACTCTGGAAGTGTCAAATTTTTGTTGTCATTATTGAAACAAAAATCAATAATCGATGTGCTTACTTCTCTGAAATCTTGTACGAAATTTATAAAAGCATTCGAGCTGACCCATCTTCTTGACCTTTTAGTCTTGATTGGTGATCGAGAACGAGAATGTGAACGTGATTTTAGATTTTGTTGCGACGTTGAATGTGATTTTATACTTGCTCTGGAAATGTACAAACAACACTCTTAATGGTTATATTATGAACGATATTTATTTTAATAATCTAAATCTTTTCTAATCGATTAATAAAGCACAAAATTTTGATAGAGTTTGTTACTAATGTTATATTCTATACCGATCATTTATCTTAACTTCCTCATTTTCTATATTCTCTAAATCCTCATAATTCGGATTCTCTCCTGTATTTTCATCCATAATTGAAAAGTATGTAATTTCTGATTTCTTAATATTTAAACCAATACTCCAGCATGTTATTTGCTCTTTTGCAAAAATTTATCAAGGTACCAAAAGGGGAGACTACAAATTTTTTACTGACATTTAAAAATAACAAGTCATTTTCTGGTTGCTAGGTGTCTGAACATTGATGCATGTAAACACCGATATAAAAATGTTTAAACCTTAGAACTGCACTCGTGAAACTAAATCTACTTTCAAATTTATAATTGTATTTGTAAAACTTGTATTACAGTAATTACTTTTTGTTTCAGGTAAAATTTACCAACGTGCTTTCGGTGGTCAGTCTCTAAAGTTTGGAAAAGGTGGTCAAGCTCACAGGTGTTGTTGCGTAGCCGATAGGACAGGTCATTCTTTGCTCCACACCTTGTATGGCCAATCATTAAGCTACGACTGCAATTACTTTGTCGAATATTTCGCTCTGGATTTACTCATGGAGGATGGAGAATGTAGAGGCGTGCTAGCTCTTAACTTGGAAGATGGTACCCTCCATCGTTTCCATGCTAAGAACACAGTATTAGCTACCGGAGGCTACGGACGTGCATACTTCTCCTGTACGTCCGCTCACACATGTACAGGAGATGGTACTGCAATGGTATCCAGAGCGAATTTGCCAAACCAGGATTTAGAATTTGTACAGTTTCATCCAACTGGTACGAGAAGAGTATGGAGACAAGCATCAGATATTTTAAAAAGACTACAACGTTTTATTTAAAAGTATGTTAATTTTAGGAATCTACGGCGCTGGATGCCTCATCACAGAAGGTAGCCGCGGTGAGGGAGGCTACCTCATAAATAGTGCAGGTGAAAGGTTCATGGAGCGGTATGCACCAGTCGCGAAAGATCTAGCCTCTAGGGATGTAGTATCTAGGTCTATGACTATTGAAATCCGGGAAGGCAGGTAAGTCATGAACGCGGTATATATATAAGGTGTCTCAAAGCTATTGAAGAAATTAAGTTATTAATCTTATAATTATTCAGAGGTGTCGGTGCTGAGAAAGATCACATCTTCTTGCAACTTCATCATTTGCCGCCTGAACAACTGGCAGCCAGATTACCCGGTATCTCGGAAACGGCAATGATATTCGCCGGAGTCGACGTAACGAGAGAACCAATCCCTGTCATTCCGACGGTACATTATAACATGGGTGAGTAATTCATCTTGGTACTATCGTTGAAGTATTAACAATGAAATGGTAAAAGAATTTGATTTGAATTAAACATGAAGGAGGGATACCAACAAATTACAAGGGACAGGTTCTAACAAGAAAGAATAACGAAGACACAGTTGTGCGTGGACTGTATGCTTGTGGAGAGTCCGCTTGTGCATCCGTTCATGGTGCTAATCGACTCGGTGCTAATTCATTATTGGATTTAGTTGTATTTGGCCGCGCATGTGCTAAAACAATTGCAGCTGAGAACACGCCCGGAGAAGCTATCGGACCTCTTAGACCTGTTAGTACTGTTATACTGAATTATACTAAAACGTAGATGTTGGAGCATAGAAAATAATACAAACTGCGCATTTAGAATGCCGGAGAGGAGAGCGTGGCCAATTTGGATGCGATCAGAAACGCAAATGGTAGTATTTCCACCGCAGAATTGAGATTAAGTATGCAGAAAACTATGCAGACCCATGCGGCTGTATTTAGGACAGCTGAAACATTGCAAGAAGGTATATGTTTATCTTTTTAATTAGTAGTGTCTGAACAGTGTTTTCAAGTTCCTATATGTATATTAAAATAATATGTTAAAAGAACGGTTGCTAAAAAAAGCTTCAATGTATTTTAAAATTTTACTAGGATGCCAGAAAATGTCTGGTCTTTACAAGAAGCTGGGTGATCTTAAGGTATCCGACAAATCTATGATCTGGAATTCAGACCTCGTGGAAAGCCTCGAACTGCAAAACCTAATGGTGAACGCAATGCAAACGATAGTGGCTGCCGAGAATAGAAAAGAAAGTCGTGGCGCGCATGCGCGCGAAGATTTCAAAGATAGAATCGACGAATACGATTATAGCAAGCCGTTAGAGGGCCAACAAGCAAGACCAGAGGATCAACATTGGCGGAAGCACACGCTGACGAAGATTGATCCGAGAACAGGAAGTGTATGTAGTAATAATTTATAGCGTTCGATAATATCGATTTAAGCCTAATCAATGAAAATTCTTTTCAGGTGACGATTGATTACAGGCCAGTAATAGATAACACGCTAGACAAAAATGAATGTGCGACGGTCCCACCCGCAATTCGTTCCTACTAGATTCTTTTTCAAAGTAAATATGTACAATTTTTTAGCTTTCCTTTAACTTTCCATTATTAAATTTCTTTTGGTCTTCCCATATTTTACTAAATTGGTTGTTCGTACGACATTTTCATTTCTACAGAGGAAGGACGACCAGGCAAAGTTACCGATATTCTATCATTATGATGCAGCAACTTATTTATTATGCACGTGAACCACGTCGTGCACCAAAGGTTTAATTCTTGTCAAATACTTGCACGCGTTGCGAGCGAGATTAGTTGTCCTTGTAGGATGAATGGTGCTGAGATTGTCTTCATTATCTCAAAGAAGAGTTTGATCGATCTCTTAGCGAAATCAGTGCTACCTTTATTATGTAACTAATAGTAAAATATTAGCGTGATTCAGGCAGCAAATCCTCACGCACAGATCTTTTAAGGAGGAACGTTCTCCCCTATCCCTGTACACAACGTATTTCAATACTTTTGTTTATAAATCTCTACGAAGCTATCTCTCGCTTGTCGGCTTTGTGAACTCAGTAACACAGTATACTCAATAACATGTAAGAATTGTTCAACGAAGAATTTTGTACTGTGAATTTATGAGCTAGTACTCCCTAAAAGGTTGTGTAAAAGCAGTTCGCTATGTTTATTGCGGCTGAATACTTAACGTAATAACAGGTCAATAAAGAGACACTTTTAACGAAGAGCAATAAATAGGCTTAATATACTTTGTGTACTACGGCCGGTTCAGTATTTTGTATTTCGACGAAATTCATTTTTTCCGTTATCATCGTGAAATTACAGTTATTTTTACTAGTTCAAGAACTCGGTTCATCAACCGTTATTCACTATCGTATTTTTCTCATACTTTGACTGGTAAAAGACCTGTTTCTGCGTTGCCTGTTAAAACTTGTGTATTGATGATGTACCATGCCGTGTATTTCCTAATATGCGCAAGCGAATAATCTCAAATTGAAAGTACATGCATAAAATGTCGTGTACTTTGGAGTAAATTCAGTCTGAGTGGACATGCTCCATAACATGATAAGAAATGTACATAAAACTGTCAATAAAAGAACGAGCATTCGTATAGCCTTTTAGTCGTGGAAAGTTATTTTCTTAGAAAGAAGGGTATGGAATTCGAGGCTTTTTCGAAGGCTAAGCCCCCTTGACCCGGCCGTGCGTTTCGCTCCCCGTGACAATCAAAGTTCTCGAGTACAGACTCAAGATCAGTATAGACATTGCATGTAATGCATTTTTCTATCTACGTTTCTGAATTACCGACTCTGTAAAAAATGCCTTAGTACGACAGTGGACTCTATCGAAATGAATATTGGTTAGTAAGTGGTCAGTCCGTGGTCAGTCACTGGTCAGTTACGTGGGGAAAAAAGAACACATTCACCGTTATAACTAATATTCTTTATTTTTCACCAAAAAATGACAATATTAAACACGTAAATTACAGAAATTGGTATTGTAAATTCTGCAATTCCCACAATTATAATCGTTCATTAATTATAGTTGTATGTTGTATCATTTTATTTCCTTGTTTCCACTTCTTTATACGTAAAATTGTCTACAGCTTATTAACATAAAAAACTGCAAAAATAAGATTCTCTAATTCCGAATGTTATAAATTTAAAGATTTATTTCTCTCGAAAAATATTAAAATAATACATATTTATATTTTCACAATTAAAATGCTATAACGTTTATTCTTCCATTTTTGTCTATCAATTTCGGAATTGGAGTATCGTATAAGTATGACCGCCTCTGGCAGTGGTATAGGCCATTTTGACATTTCTTTGTTGCATTTTGGATTCAGTTTTAATAAAAAACGAATTTCCATTTTGTAGATTCAAAATTAAAGAGTCGTCAAAATCTTTCATACTATTTTCTCTGCAAAGTTTAAGTTATATTTTCTAGTATAAAATCGGAAATTCTGTTTGTAAAAATCTAATTAGTAAAAAGGGCACGAAGACAGGTTAATTCATAGAGTAAAAGCAGGTATATGAAAAATTTATTTTCTATGAAAAATAATAACTTAGATGTCTAATCGTGTATAGAATGATTGGAAATTGAAAACAGTGAATAGTGAATAGTATAATGTTGTTCACATGTCGCATATTTAGGTCAATAAACTCTAATTAGAAATAAGTATAATATTCTTATTTAATAAATACACCATATTCCTTATAACTATTAATATCAGATATTCTGTCATAAATAAGTAAAGATAGTTGTGTTATGAACAATTAGGCTGTTGCTTTTATAAATAATTCCTAATTCGAATATGTATTGTAATAACGACCGCCTCTATCGTGGTAAATTTCAGAAAAAAAGATTTATAATGAAATCACAGCAGGCACGATTTGTCGTTAATCGGCAAAATAAAGGAGAGGGAAGAAGGTGTCTTACTAGAATGCAAGAACAGAATTTCTGGCGAATATCATTTATTAAACCCATAGTTTTAATGTTCTGGTCATAAATAAGAATTTCACGGATTAAATAAAAATCGCTACCAAAAATATTTTCTAAAGCATTAAACTAAAGCTCGTTCGCTGAGCTAATACTTCAGAAAACGTTACGAGTTACAGTTTAATTTAAATGAGCATGAATTTGATGAACATGTTCTCACATACAAAACGTTACACCATCAAAGAATACAAATATGTTCGAAAATGAATAATTGTGAACGAATGTACAATGGTTTACGAAAGTTCGTACGAACATTTGATAATTATTGTTAAAAAGAAATGAGCTATAGTACAAATTCGAAAAATCATTGGCACCAACATAAATGCTTCCTTTTTGTTAGAAATCATGTCTCTTGTGTAAATTAGATTATATACAGAATAGAACTGAGAGTTAGAATTGTATCAATTAAAACTGGCGGTTTCCGCGTTCTATTCTATTTAATTTAAAATCGCATTTACATTTAGTAAAATTACTGCCGGCACACGATCGTTAAAAATCGTTTTTTTTATCGCAGTCGCAATATATTTAACTGGTAAAAAGAAGATTTATTACATTTACTAGCTTCTACTTCAACTGATATCTCTTCCTTCAGTTCAGCTTCTTAGGCTAATTTCGTGTCTCTTGGCACTTAGCACCAACTTTTCGAAATGCAATCGTAGACGAAGACGCATCTCGCTCATTCGATATTGTGTTCCAATTACGTGTTTTTTTTTGTCACAATTGTCTCGCAATTAACTATTATTTAATTTAGTATAGACTTTCTACACGTACGAATGTATCCTCTTGAACTCGATACGTCTTGTTCAACTACGAAAAACATTTTGTTGCGAATTTTACCTAATCATCAGTCTAATACTCGAATGCAATGCATGCCATTCTGAAAACGTATATTCCATCGGATTTCGCAGTAAGAATTTCGTTTCTGTTTTGATTCACTACATGATTTCATCGTAGCAATGATCACATATGCTATTCGAGATGTGTTGCTATTCTGTTACAGATTTGTCAAACAAGTTCGTACAAGCGATAATATACCTTGATCCAAATATCAATTTTACAACAAATTGATGTAATAGACATTTCTATCTTCGCTGCAAACAATGTTTTATCTTTTTTAGATAGCGTGGAACATTACTTTCAAAACTTTGAAGAACTGTTGTGCATTTCTTCGAGACCAAAATTACATTGCTAAAAAAAAGTCTAAAGTATGACCTCACGTTACAAGCTAAACACGAAAGTGACCATTCGTCTGCAGGTCTGTACAATGCAGCGACGTACATTTCTGAAGCTACTTTCCACACTCAACAACAGTCAGCTATTTGCGCAAGTATTCGCTTATTACTTTTGTCAAAATATTGCAACGATTCGTAGCAACAAAAAGCGCATGTTTTTCGATTCGCTTGAATATGCGGAACGCGCGACATCGCCTAGAGCGCAGTCAACGGAGAAACGCGATTACAAAATCGAATTTCCCCGAAAAGAACATGCGGAGGAGAGCGAATAATGATATTGTTGTTTTTCAATACCGCAAAGTTGTATGTCTCGCAACGAACGTTTTCTACGGAATCGCTTTGAAAAATCAGAGATCGCGTGCGTGAGTGGGCTACAGAGATTTGTACAATCCGAAACGAAATTCAAGGTCTAGAGATTGAAAATACACAAGGACATCAAAAACGCATTGCACCAACGTTCCTCGAATGTAATCTACCGAGAAGTTTTATTGCCAGCAGCCATAAATCCGCGCAGTAGTTCTGTTCGTTCGATTTCGAGGCGGCGGGTGGCAATGATGATGATGACGACGACGACGACGATGATGATGATGAAGAAAACGGCGACGTTCAGGGTTTCAGCTCTTGAAAAAGTTGAATCTGCCAGTCGGCCTTTTTCTAACTGGTGTTAACGCATCCGTGACAGAGGAAGCCGTGGGAGAAGAACGGCTATTTTTCACTGTGCTGGACTATCCTGTCCGTTCTGGTCTCCTCCTTCTTCAGGAACATAATGTATCATCTATGCAACCAGAGTCCACATTCACACGTTTCCGACTCGCACAATGGTGGTGGGTGACACTATATGGATGGTGATGATGGATTAAGTCTTGTGCTGGGTGACGGTACACGACGTCTCTCTATGCTTTCGTCGCCGAGCACCGTTCACGAAGTGGCTCGTAGCTTTTCCAACGCCGGAACCAACGACTCCTCGTGCGAGGGGCCACAACTCAGTCCACATTCGCCGATCCATCTTGCTTTGCCACTCGCGTGGGACTGTAACATAAAGAAATTCACGTTTTAAATTATACATTCACGTAGGAATTTATCGTATTCACGCGTTATTAACAAGAGGAACTTGAATTATGGGTAGACGTGGAGCACAAGTAGCGAATCGTGCAATTTTTTTTTCAGTTGCTCCAAATTCGAACGGAGCTCACAAAGCTCGATCACAAAACGCCGACATTAAGCTCGCTTTTATCGACTAATTCGCACGACCGACTTTGCTCGAGCTTATCACGAGCAGTCGCTAATTCGACCTTGGTAATAATATGGGGGAGGGGTTACTCTAAATGTCATTCGTGAGATCGATAAGCGCGAACTATGGATCTCGAATGCAAAAAGATTACAAATTAGAATGTTCTAGGTAATTGTCTGTTTTGAATACAGATCAAGAGAGCAGACGCGTGCGGCTGAAGTTCCTTGAGTGTATTTTCTGAAATTTATTTTTAATGTACCATGGCCGTAGTCGAGTGGTACCTGAAAGCACGGTGTTTCTAGAAAAACGTATTTCTGGAAATTAGTATTTGCGAACTGTAGAACACTCTCACATTTAGAATGCAGGCGATGTGATCGGTTTGAAAGGAAAATAACTTAAGTTGAATGAAACTGGGCTTTATCGAGACGCGTAACGTAAGCAAGTAAAGTTCGATTGTTGAGGCGCTCTGCTTCTCCGTGGGCGTTGGATCGATCGAGGCGCTCTTCCCGATGTGTACAGAGGAACAGCATGGTGGTCGAAGTAAAAAATAGATGTTTACCATGGTAAGGTCGCGTTTCCACACGGTGTGGCAACGTCCGTCGCAAAGTGGGCACGGCCGTTGAAGGGAATATCCACCGCATTCACTGCAGTCGAGGGATACATGGTCTTCGCTCCACGAAACGCCACATCTGTAAATAAAAAAATTTCCATTGTCAACACACACGCTATTTTCTTCGTTCAATTTAATAAAAAGAAATTTAAGTTGTTATCAGAGGCTGAGAGAAGCTGGATGAAACGTTTTGGAGGGCCGGGTCAAGATGGACCCGGTTATCAAGAGGGTTGAAGAATTCTGTCGCAAATTAATCAGCATTTCACTTGGTATTCATGAACGTTACATTTAATGGTCAATTTAATTCTGTTCGACTCCTATTTTTACAATTTAACTAATATTTGCAACTAAAATTGTAGTAAATTAACTAATATTTGAAACTTGACTGTAACAGTCCAAACGATTACAGATCAGAGGGTATGCCGGTGTGTCTATTGTATGGATGTTCACTTAATATTTTTAGCATTGTTCGAATGTTCATGCTCGCACTGTGATTTTATAACCGAATGTGCTATAATTTTTTTATCAAATCGATAATTTACGAACATTTAAGAATCTGATTGGTCGATTTAATATGAGATTGAAACTACGAACAGACGCATGCGTTAAGGCTGTATCCAATTACGCGGACTTTTTAAACTCGATATTCCCAACACATGATAGAATTTGGTATAGTATACATTCGTGTTTATAATTTTTGTTCGAAAGTTCGGAAAATTTCCAACGTAATTAGCCCTATCTTTTTCGTCTCGTTTTACGATTACGATTACGCGATTACGATTTAATCTATCCGATGGTGTATGTAGACATGCAAACTAAATATTATCTGGTCGCAGATCATCATCTGGACGATAAGATAGCAGCTCGAAGAGCACTGCCATCGGGTACCCCGATCCTATTATTATAGAACCAGAATGTGGAAGTAATTTAAAAACCGATAGGTTACGGAAATGTCCTGAGTTCATCCGCGACGGTGCTCCGAGATGGCTTTAAAAAAACTTTGTTCTTTTGCTCGTGCTCGGAAACGTTATAATTTGCAATAATCACTTTGCCATTTTCGCCGTGATGTAAACTTGATATTGTTGTTTATTAGGTGATCTTTTATAATTCTGATCGTGGTTTTTAGATCCTTTCTTCGGTAAACACACGCGGCGGCGCGTACCAACAAACGAATAAAGAAAATTAAAACGCTGCCTACTTTAACGACGTACATGGTTGTATAACGTCGTCAATTTAGATTGACTAGTCTAGATCCTTCCATTTGTAACGTCGATTGCTGGAGAGGCTGCTATCGATTTTAACGCCACACTTCCTCCCATCATTTTCCAACGGCCAATGATAGTACACGTTTCCAACAATTACTATCCCATAATTATTAGCAGAAATGCAAAATATTTTCCAGCTTTTCACAGCCTTATGGTAAAAATTTTATTTGCACTGTGCGTTTCTACCTCTTTCAAAACCAATATATAATTGACCGAGATCAGAATTGACTTTCCAATACCTCTATACAGGGTGTCCCAAGAACGTACATCCGTGAAAAGGATGATTCCTGAGGTGATTTCAAGCAACTTTTTCTTTTGCGAAAATGTTCTCCGTGTCACGAATAACCGCGCTCCGATTGGTCCGTGTTTCTCGTGAATAACTCCTTAACGAAGACACCGGGAACATTTTCGCAAAGGACAAAGTTACTTGAAATAACTTCAAAAATCACCCCAAGGAGGTGCAACGTTTTTGGGACAACCTGTACGTTTCAGAGGATTGTCCAACGAACTCGCCGTTGAAAAAAAGCGGATCTAGCATCGAATTGGAATTCGTGGTTTTCTCAACAATTTCTATTCTGTCGCGAATGACGCACAGTGCGGACTCCATTGAAACAATGAACTCTGGGAATAATGGAGTTTGAACCGGATTTCTCCGCTTAATATATGACCGACGTCTAAAACGAATTTAATCATCGCGGTGGTTCTGAATCGCATCGGATTCTATTATTGTCGGGTCGAGTTCACAGTCTGTGCAACGAACGTAACGCCGCGTTCTCAGGATCTATAACGATACACGAAGGATCACACGATCGCTGATATCTCGTGATACCAGACACTGATAATCCTACACTAATTACTCGCTCGTTCGGGATCATGCGGAAAAAAAGGGCCGCGAAGATTAATTGTTTCCGATAGCGGCTGATGAACCCATCGTTGTAACTTTTATCGAAGCTCTCACGATTCATGCCGATTGTTGACGTAACTGATAAGGTCCGTGTCGAATTCTTTGCTATCGTGTCTCACTCCTCTTGATAGCAACCGGCCGATGAATTGAATTGTCTGTTTACTCAACGGATCCGCTAATGGGTGGAATTATTTGAATTCGAACGGGCCTGTTTACTTCACACGTGTAAACTGTTTTACTCAATTTTATATCTGTCGGTCAATGTCAACTTAGGATCTCTAGATTTACTTAGGCATAGAAGACTATAAAAGTCGCGACAATTTTCAAATTATTGGAAAATTAAGACCTCCAATAACACTGCGAATATTTGTTAAACGTTCATTTTACGCCTTGATCTAAGAAAATGAGAACTGTACGATCTAAGAAAAACGAATATCCTTCCACTGGGGGAGGGGGCACACCGCGAAGGGCCAAGAACCTCGAGCTGGCTCAGGATCTAAGAAACAGCCTGGGTTAGAGAGTTTTTCTTAGATCGAGGCTTTACTGTATACGTATATTGTATACTGTATACTGTATACTGTTCACTATGTTTGATTGCACGTTAATATTTCTCTAAGGAGCGAAAGACACCGTTTTTTCGTTTTTCCACGTTTCGCAGGGAATATCACATTTCAGTTTAATAAAACACCAAGTGAAACGCTACGAGAGAAAATCTTCAATCCTTTTTAGAAGAGGATAAATGGCAATACTTACGTGAAGCAAGAGTTCAGTTGAGCACGGAGTTCTTCGATGGTAAGGATCGTGTCCTGATACTGTGGATGCGATCCCTGGAAGCCGTCGTCGCAGCTTCTCAATGAGATGTTGCTCCTGAAACAAAAAGAGAAACGAAACGTTAATGTTTTGTCTTTTTCGTCTACATTAATCCTTTCACACGAATAATACAAAAATAAATTAATTCATCCGTCGAAACCAACGCATTTAAACTTTCTTATTTTCAGCTATTTTATTATAAAACTTGTAGCAACATATTCGCGAGATCCACACTATAGTAAAATCGCTACTATATCGTGGATTAAACAAGTATACATGATTCAAACTGTGTCGTGTTTGGTATCGTTTAAATCAGAAAAATGTCACGAACATGTTGGAAAATGTTTCATAAAGAAATAATTAAAAAGATTTGTCATTGAATCAGCGTTCTGTCTTACAGGAATCTGCACGCGACTATGCCTCGCGAATTTACATTGGCGACAGAACGTCTGGAACGGTGAATTATAAAAAAGTGTTATGATAAATGAGAGTTTTTGAAGGATTTTTTTATTTCACGGTCTTTTGATACGCAACCGATTTGAATTTGCAAAATAAATTATGCAAAGCGGTTGTCCGACGACAATTAGAAGCTACGTCAAGGAATTTTAACATTTTTCACGATCCACTGTACAATACGATATATCTTCACAATGAATAATGCAAATTACTTCCTATTAAAAACTGTTCACAATGGAATTTCCTGTTCGTTATTATTCACTCAACGGTTTTTTGCACGGGAAGAACTATGTTCTTCATTATTTGTGATAGTGAAATAAAAAATTGCTAATTTTTAGAACAATTTGAAGAATTAAGATAAAACCACATTTCAACGGGTGATATTCGCAATAACCGAGAATCGCTTGTTTCAATTGTACTTTTTAATATTGCATTTTGATACAACGTGTGTCCATGTAACGTTATTTTACAACTTCACGAGATGTTTAATTATAAACTTCATTGCATGCCGAAGGAAAAAGATTAAGATCGACTGTTTTTTTTTTTCGAAGAATAGATTGAATACTGAATAATATTGCACGCGCTTGTAAGACGGGAATTTAAATTACATTTTACACAATGGGGATGAAGTGTGATTAATAGCAAGAGCGGAATTCTTTCCAACTTTTTCGTCACTCACAAGGTTGTTTTAACAATTTTCACTTTACACGCATTTTTCCTGAAAATTATGATTTGTTTCGATCGTTTTGTGTATTTTATACACAGCTAAGTTGTGTATAAAATTCTGCACTTTCTATTTTCTTTGTCGGTAATACCGTGTCGTCTATCAAGAAAAATGTCAAGATTTTCTGGCAAATCTAATATTTGTACTTTGACTGTTTCGGTGAAATTCCAAGAAAACACATTCGAGACACAGGATGATCGATAGTAACGGGATCTTATCGCAATAGGCATCGGTTAATAATTCGATAACCGATCGGAGATAATAAATAGCCAGTCTCTTTTCGAATCGGAAGACTATATCTCGAATGATCGAGACGGTAGACCGTTGCTGGCCTTGAACACGTTCGACCGTTAAACCCGGAAGAATCTGGAATGTGGTTCTTCTTTTTCTACGTTTCTTTCGACTACCGTTACCATTTTGGCGAGCAACTACTTTCCAACTGCGATGGCCGCGGTTTCGTTCGAACATTATAAACAGCTGGCACGAACAGCTTCGCAAACAAAAAGTGTTCGAGGACTGCAATGACTTTAGGCAAAAATTTACCATTGGCAGCAGCCTACTCTCTACTGAAAAGAATAGTTAGTGCGCCCGGAATTTTATATTTTTCAAGATCAGAGAACAAATATATGTCACTTTTCGATCAATGTACAAAATGTTTTGTTTGCAAAATAAATTTGCGCATCCACGTGAACAAATTACACAATCTGTAACTGAATTTTGCAACTATTGCCAGTACGTCGGACCATTCGCATAAACACAGGAATTAGAATACAATGGATGATCGGAATTTTAATATCTGATTAGCTTTCTTTGCATCATCGATGATCAAGAAAAGTCGAGTATCACATTGTAATCGATAGACTGGCGATCTTTATGCAAAAATCAAATTTTAAATAC
Source organism: Lasioglossum leucozonium (assembly GCA_028454225.1). Classification (NCBI taxonomy): domain Eukaryota; kingdom Metazoa; phylum Arthropoda; class Insecta; order Hymenoptera; family Halictidae; genus Lasioglossum; species Lasioglossum leucozonium. Next base: position 7,541,537 of record CM052212.1, on the reverse strand, counting down.
GACATATATAATTTATATATCGACACGATAAAGAATTGTACAAAAAATTAATCAGGTGATACGGAAACGACACAAATGCGATTTCATATAGAAACAAATGTTTTCCCCTAACGAGAATACAAACTGACACTCACAATCTCAAAAATCAAGCGTAAAAACGACGCGCAAAATCTGCTCGCCACAAGTTCCCCGGATTGACTTAGTCATCCGGAATATTTCTTCACGCGATAAAAAAAGAAAAAACGAACGGTCGGTTCTGCGACTCGGATTCAACATTATCATCGCGACTCGCGCGAGGAATTGACCGAACGCCGTTCACTGAGAAGAGCGTACTGATATCGGCGAAGAGAGACAGAGAACAAAACAAAAAAAAAAGATGCAAGATGGCGGGGGGAGGATAAATGTCGGCAGATAAATCGGTTAATTTGTATGTCGGACGATGGCAATCGGTCGCGTATCTCTGAACCGTGCCGAACTCTTCCATTCGCTGCCTATCACGCCCCGATTGCTCGGTCAATTCGTGATCGGGAATTCATTTACACGTGATTGTTCTCTGAATAAATATTAAAGAAAGAACTACGTAGGAGGTAAAGAGAGAAAGAGAGAGAGAGAGTGTGTGTAGGGGAACTGGGCTGTTCCACTTGAACGTAACGCGAATCGTCACAAGTACGTCGAGAACACGTTAAAACATGCAGAGATATGGAAATCAGGAAGAAAAACGTTCGTTTCACGTGACGATAACGTGAACGGGTGCGTAATAACCGCGACTCATACGAGTTCCGCGCTCGCGCGACCTACCGTGTATCTACGTCTGCGACGTGTGCGACGCGTGTGTCGCGCGGAATCGATCAGCTAAACGGTTTCCTCCTACTTTCGTATACACGAAACACGCAAGCGTTTGTATTTACGTCCTCTGATTGCCTCGAGAGATAGCATTGAGAATTTCTATCCTTTCCTCGAAGGTGTATTCTGGCTTTTGAGGATCGTTCTTGCAAGGTTTTCAAACATTTTTCTCGGGGTAACTATCGAACCTTTTGCGTCGGGATTTTTCACACGTATTTATCGGTGTTCGAAGCACGAGTGTGATTTTTTAAAAGTGAAAATCATCAGAATTGCATGAGTTACATAATTTTTTTATAGGGTACGTTTCCACCTGTCTTTCTACCGATCAGAAATAAAAAATAATGATGCTCAGAGTCACCACTAAAAATGACTGTACCATTACTTAAAATATTGTGTATATTATTAAGTATGTTGGTATCTAATCAATTACTAAACATTTAAGCAGTGTATGAAATATTATATGAATTTCGTATCTATAAAATGAAGAAAAATAATATAGAACGGAATTATTCTAGATTTGAAAAAATGTTTAATTTTCAAGTTAAAATAGCTCCGAGTGCAAAGGGTTAATCCGTGTGAACGCGGTTATGGTTCTAGTCGAAAGAGATCGAAAATCTTCATTATTTGCAAAATGTCTTTTTCGGCAAATATTATAAAAAAAAAAAATATTTTCTTGAGGTAACAATTTTGTCTCTGAGAAGCCCTCGTCATTGGCAGCCAAAATGCCACAAGTTCAAACTCCCATAGAGTTTTACAAAAATGTATATAATATTTTGTATTAGCAGAGAAGCTACAAAAAAAAGCGAAGTGTCTTTTAAGGCAACAATTTTGTCTTTGAAGTCCCTCATCGTCGATGAATGATATTAGTTTGCACAGAAAGGCGTTCAGAAGCGTCCGGTAGGAGCGGAGCAAATTGTGAACCAAGAGTCGATCCTCCTCCCGACCTGGTGGTAAGATCATTCGTAATAAGTGTCTATTCAATTCTAACCGTAAGTGTCCTATCGATCACAAGCGTACTGCTCTCCATGGGCACCTGCGGTTTATACGCGACATTCGCGAGGCTCATTTCTAATTTATAGTATTCAATGCGTCCCCGCGTTGCGCAAGCATGGTTCTCATGGCTGCCCTTTTGCGCGGATTCCACGTGAGACGGGCACACGCGAGCGCTGATCGTTCAACGAAACATGTTAACGTGTCAACGTGACGTTGGCCTGAAGGACTTCGGAGCCTGTGGCTCTCCCTCCTCCTCCTTGGCTGACCCTCTCCTCTCTCTTTCTCTCGGACAGCAATTTCGAGAATTTCCGGCTTACGTTAACTATTAATTAACCGCGATCAAGTTAACGACGCGCGGCGACCACGCGAAATTCCGCGCGTGTGAACAACAACCGGAGGCGACTCCGAGACAAAGGGACCGACCGAATCAGTTTACGCTCGGGCACAAAGGGAGGCAATTCAGGCAAGGACGGTGACGAAAAAAACATTCCGGCGATTATTTAATTGAGAAAGAAAGACGCTGCAATTGCCCGTACAAGTGCACAAGTGAATGATGACGATGATCACGCGGAAGAGGCGCGAAGATGTTGGATTTTTGCGAGGGCTATCGAAGACACTGGGAGGGAGCACGAATCGAGGAAAAAAGATTCCCCTCTCTCTGCCAGTATCGGGCACATGGAAGCGTGGGGAGTAGCGTCGTGGAGGGGGAAGCTAGAGTTGGGACACAAGTGTTAATCTGGCGACTATGGTGTGATCCGAAGGACAGCTCGAGAGAGACTGTGCCGATTATTTAATAAACAAGAAGTAGATCTGCAGTTGCACGACGCATATAAATGATCAGTTATGTCGTTATGTCACCGTCGCGTTAGACGACTGGAAAAGTTCGATCACTATGATGTAAAATAATTTTATGTAAACCAGCGTTAACGATCGTAACAGATTAAACCCGAGACGTCGTTTCGTTTTTTTTTGCAAATGTTTGACGGAATCGTATGATGTTGCATTATATGTAGTCCGCTGTCATCGGTGATTACAGAGGCTCGAAGATCACTTTATCCACCGAGACTTACGTTTGTCCAGCCAATCGAGCGCTAATTGGACGTGCAATACTGGACAGCTGGTATATGAAAGCGGTTATTAGAGATATGGAAACGGGTCGGCTATTAGAAAGTATCGAGTTTTGATTTAAAACGAGGAAAAAGCGATTCCCCATCCTTTCGAATGAAGGGACACCGCGAACTAGAAAGTTCGGGCTCGTGGTCGCCGGATTCGCCCAGAGGGAACCTTCTAGAGAAGACAGAATAAGACTTTCTTTAAGGTTGCTCTTTTTACGAAGCACGAGGAAGAGAGCGTCCGAGATGAAGTGCTTAACAACATTTAAGATTCGCTTGGCTTTCTACACCATAAAAATGATCCGATACTCGGAATTCGTAAACATACCTAAGATTCTTCTGGTGTACATACAATAAGATCGACAGACCGTCGGGGTCTAGAAATTCTAACGAAAATATTTCAGATGATCGAAGATATTTGTAGCATCAATACTATACAAAATAATGTAATATACTCTACAAAAATATATGTATATAGTTCAGGTAATTTGTTGTTACTTAAAAAAAATTATTTATGTATTTAAGATACCCGTAAACGCGTGTGCAAAAACCTGGTGCCGAAAGATCGACAGTTCTGTTGAAAAAATTCTTAACGCTAAACCTACCAAGCATTAAAAGTATTCGGTACATGTTGCCTTATAAGAATGGCAACATTAAATTTATGGATATTGTCCGTAATTTTGAATATAATAGATGCTTGGAAAATTATTCCATTATTTCCCATAATTGAATTTTTACAAATTTAACAATTGTAGAACATAAAATCGGTCATTCGACCGTGGTAGGTTTAGTGTTAACAGTGTTAGAAATTCTGGCCATCGATTCGAATAATGGCGGGCACACCATCGTGACCAGAGCCGTGGCGCGGAACAATAATATCGGATTAAATCTGGCGTCGGATTCTAGATGCATAAGCATCCTCCTTTAAAGTCGTCCTTCGTGTTTTCTCAGGCGCAGTGGCGTAACGAGCACAGAGAAGCGCCACGCAGCCACGTGTCCGCATTATGCAAAACCGACGCGACTTCCACGAATAATGCCAGCACTAAGAATAATTCTGCGAGAGCGGTCGTTCCGCGGTGTCTCTCTAATCTAACTGTTTCGTATGTGCTCGCCTATACGTGCACATCTATCGATACGCGTACATACACAGAGATGGACGCGCGCATATAAAACCCGCGTGCAGCGGCTAGTCTCAATCACCATTGCGGTCTTTTATGGTTCTCCTGCGAGTAAATTGAATGCCGCGATGAAAATAGATCGACGAGACTCGGGCTTATCGATTTCGATGAAGCGTTACGCGTCGATGACTCCGCACACATACAAGAACGCGAGATTACCGAAGAAAATTCTAGTGGAAAATGAGTCACGCCACTGGTTATGAGCCGGTTTCTGGGATGGCGTAACGAAACAGGATACCCATTTTCTTATTAAATACTGTTTCGCGCTTGGTCGTGCAACTGCACCTCTATTTTTAAGTTGAATTATGGATCCTTTCCCATATTTATACTACTTCGAACATGGACATCGCACGAACGTCGCTTTGCCGTCCTTCGCGAGGCAAAACCGTAATTTTGCTTCCGTGGGGTCCTCGAATGTCGATGGAAGCTTCGGAGACTCCGCGACACTTGAATGATGCGACGATGACACTTTAATGATTTCTTCATAAATCGGCTGAGAGAAACATGAAACGATGAAAGATTAGAAAAATGTATAACTGATAAATAAGTTCCTCGGGCGATATGAGTAATTATAATAAAAAAAGAGAAGCTCCATGTTCTATTGTTTTCAATATATCAAATTTATTAAGCGGTGACAATCAATTTATATTTTTTAATGAATTTTTAATCGAGTTCAGCAAATATTTTCGTTTAAATATTGCTGAGAGAGCCTTACTCTCTTAGCGATAACTTTGTACACCAATAGCACCGCAACAAAAGCGTTTTCTTATACAGAACGTACCGGGGAAATAGCGTCGAGGAAGTCGCCGTCGATAAAGTAGAACAGACCCGAATTATTCTAACAATAAGCCACTTGGGCACGTCGAATGTTTCAGTATCGAATTACATTCTGCCGTTTCACCTACTTCTCACGTAACAAAGAAAGTGGTGCTTACCCGTGGCGAGAGAGGCTCTCGGTGGCAGGCTGCACGGACGTGGTGACGGACATGTTGTTGTTTTGATGGGTTACAACTGAAACAGAGAAGGAAAGGCCATTTAGTAATCGGTGACGCAAATCTATTCGAACGGGGACAGGTGATAGAGGAATCCCCGGATCTGCCTGGTAAACAAGATACTCGCTGGGAATTCCATGGTTAATCACGTGTTCTCAAAACTGGAAACACGAACCGTTGCCAAATTCATTAACTCCAGAAAATAAAAGAGAAAATGTATAATGTACATTTATTGTTCAAAGTTCTTTCAATGGTCGACATTCTATAATATTAAACCTAATTAACTAAGGTAAATTCTAAATGAAAAATGTTAAACATTAATCAAGTTCTTGGCATTAAAATATTTAAAAAAACAAACTGGAATGGTAGTTAATTGCCCTGGGAACGGCCTACGTAGCGTACAATAATCTCTCAATGCGAAGACAAGGTCACAAAGAAATGGTAGAAGTACACGATCTAAGAAACAGCTTGGGCCCGAGAGTTTTTCCTAGATCAAAAGCTTTAGTGTAGAACGAAATAGAGAAAACGATTCTCGCGCGAAGGAAAAGTGCCCTTCTCGGAAATTACGGGCAATTTTGCTAATTTTTGTAATCTTATCGCCTCCGCTTAATGTACAAGAAATAAAAATGAACGTGGCCATGAAGGCATTTTTCCTTCTAGGAAATGCTATCTTTGAAACGTCCAGTATTCGCCTGAGTTACGGTCTCTTCTGTTTTTTCCTGTTTTTCTTTTAAATCGATTTTTCCAAGTTCGAGGTTAACGAGCGTGTACGAGGCGATGCAGTTTCAATGGACACGACACGAGAGTGTTGATTTATTGGGGAAACGTCGGCAAATTGTTCGATACGGGCCGTCGTGCAGCGACGAGGACGTACGAGGCATCGCGCCGGGTAGACAAACCGCGAAGGACAGCCGCGATAAGTTTCACCGCGGATCTCACCTTGGCACGAAACGAACACTTTTACTTTCCCCGTGGAAGAAAGCCCCGACACGATCGCTGGACACGCTCTGAATCTTTTATTTCGAATAATCCGCGCGACCGTCGGTTGTAACCGATTGTGCAACCGCGAGGAGCCTGCACAGCTAGTTCCTTGATCGGTTGATGCGTCGATGAATGCGCGTCATCGGACTCGTTTCTTTTTTCAATTACGATTACAATCCGCCGGTGATTTATCGATCCTCTGAGGAATAGCCAGAGACCGAGAGCACACCTAGGTTTAGCACGGAACAGAACCTATTCGGAACCCGAATAGGTTCTGCTCCATGCTACACCCGAGTATGCTTTGTCTCTGTCTATACTGACGAAAGTGATGGTAGAAAAACCCCGCGATTACTCTCATTTCCTCTTTGCTTTCAATAATTTGGATTCTCCATAACCAAATTTAAAAAAAAAAGAGAAAAATTTATGTAACATATACAGGATCCGGAGATATACCAGATTCTTTTTTACACTGTAAATAGATGTGGAGAAATTCCAGTAAAAAATGCGTATCTTCGAGGTTTGACCTGGCTGAAGTGGTTTATGACGGGCGCGCAGGGAAAAAAAAATTAATGGGAAAACTAATTCTCCCTGGGACTCGGGAAGTCCCGATTATTGAAACGCAGCCGGCGCCGGTCCCAAGAATACAATAACTATTTATATGGCAGGAATAATTATCTAACTACCTCCACTGAGTGAGCGGCTACAAACAGTGAATTAGGTAAAAACGCGGTTCCGATCGTTGTCAGAAGGTTCAATGAATTCATTGTATTGTAGTATTCACGTTACGAGACCAGCTAAGAGGTTAATTGCATTATTTGAGTGGTAGAAGAGTCGAGTGACCTAAATAATTCTTGCCGTTAGCCGCTGGGTAATTTACGAGACGAGCGGCACGAATTATTTAAACCACGACAGTCGCGTGACCTAAATGATACTTGCCGCAAGATTCATAAGCCATTTTGTTATTAGCGGCAAGAATCATTGGAGCACTAAGTTCAACTTGTAAGCAGATATTGTCACTGTTTCGATCGCAATATCTATAAGAATCCAGTTATTGTGTTGCGAGCTTGAGAATTTCTGAAAATATCTCTGACGCAAGTAAACAAATATTCGGAGTGGACTATTTTTAGGGCGGACGAACTTCAAAATAGACCATTCTGATATAACTGTTGCTTATCTAATATTATTAGACGTCTTGGCCTCGTTATGTATTAAATATGCGGAACACGAACGGCCGATATATACTATATATTATTATTATTGTGATCGATTGAATGCCAATTATATTGGCAGATGCCTAGTTTTAGAAACTGTACTATTGTTTAGGAAACTATGAGAATTGGTTAATACTCTCAATGGAACATTTACATATCGAAATGCATTTGACATAAGTTCAATCGTTAAAATATTCTCTTCCTAGAATATTCGCTCGAGGCGTAAGGAACTTTTTCGGTCATTCGTCAAACACCTGAAGGTCTAGCTTGCAATAATTATCAGACTGGCCGTAACTAATGACACAACAATTTCGTCACTTAGATTAGTGTTGATTTATTAGTATCGATATTTTAACGTCACTTCATTGCAATCCAGACCTTCGTTCACGTAAACTGCATAGGAAACGCCCATCGGCATTGATAAATAATTATTCCACACAGTTTGAACCCCTTTTGTTTCCGTGTCTGGCTAACCGGCAATTGTGAAACACCCTGTATACGCTAACGAAAAGTAACATTGACCGTGAAACAATCCAAGGTTTTTTATTTCGCCTCGAATGTTTATTTTGATGGAGAAAAAATAAACAACTATGAATGTGAATGGGATGCTACAACGGCGACGATTATAAAACGAGAGAACCCCATGTGTGCGCGCGCGCGCGTGTGTGTGTCGACACAGAAGGTCGTGAGAGAATGTCAAGGATTTCATCATTGACACATTGGCAATGCGCAGTTGATTTCATTATCAAGCAGCCACGCGAAAGCCTTGGTTGTATTCTTAGAAAAGAAAATCAAGGTGAAAAACTGATACGCGATTTGAAACGGTATCTGACAAACTGTGGCGCATTAGTCGTTGTAAATTGATTTGCGCAATCGCGCCGATGGAATGTTAATGGGGGATTTCTATTTGAGGCCGGTGATTTCAGTTACACCGCAATAAAACCAAGACTTTCTAAGCATTATAGAAATGAAACGTTCGCGTACCTTGAATTAACGCGACTACTTCGCTGAGAACGAAATTCAGTTTTCCAAACGAGACGCAAGAATGAGCGCGCACGATCGTTGAAAATTTTTTTTTCAAAATTTATGAAACCTGTGTCAGCATACTCGTGACATTTTTCCGATTGAAACGATACCAAGCACGACGCAGTTTTAACCGTGTCTACTTGTTTAATCCTTGATATAACACCCCTGCTATCCGAATTAACATTTATTCAAATAATAAAACCAGTTATCTACGGTCAGGGATTAAATTTCTCTCGTACAATAAATCGTTTGCGTGAGGATCGTTTACGTGTGAAACGAATATTGAAACAATGAAGAATTCAAACAAATAAATTTGATCCGAATTGTGCCATGTTTGGACTCGTTTTAACCAGAGAAATGTCGGCGATGTGTCGGTAAAAGTTCCATTACTGTATCTCGAATTTGTCACGAGAGTATTTCCCGGAGAATCACGCTGGAAACTTTCGTCTCGTTTCAGAGTTGCGAAATTAATCGAGCGGAGGTAAATGAAATCCGTGTCTAAAGCCCGAAGGAAGGAAAGCGAGCGTGGAACAAAGGTAATTATTTCGTCAACTTCGCGGCGGCAAGGCACCGCAACGGTGGGACGAGAAGCGGTTTTCGCAATCGACTGCAACTGCATCGACAGTAATAAAAAAGGGAGAGAAACTATTGGGCGCATGTCGAATTTTCGCAAACGTGGGCAATCATCGCGCGGATAACTTCGTCGAAGATAAACGCGGTCCCTATTAGTCGTCGACGACCTAATTACCTCGAGTACCGTTTGTATGCAGTACTCCACGATCGATGACCCCAACAGTCATTACCTAACACCGCCGTTTGCATTTACGAAACATTGATAACGTCGCTTGCAGACGTTCCGCGTTTGAACGCGCGCCAGTTGAACGTTGCGTGTGGTGCTACGTCGACGATAACGCCACCAGCACTACGCACTTTTCCTCATTCTATAGTATGTGCTATCCGAAAACATCAACGTTTCCCCTTAACAACGATAAAAACGTAATTACATTATTCGTTTTTTTATCTTGATTTTTCTGAATATTTGCTTTGTTTAAATAATACTTAGAGTGTTGAGTAGTATATGTTGACTAGCATGTCACCCGTATACAGCAATAATTCGATGTAACTACCTCGGTGACGTAGAATCGATTACCCCCACCATAACGCTCCGGTGCGTGTCCGAACCTGTCGCGAGCTTCTTGGCCCCTCGGTATGCCCCGCAGTGGAAGGGATATTCGTTTTTCTTAGATCGTACAGTACCTGATTTCTCAGATAGAGTATTTAGTGACCGAATTATTTGCCCAGATTTGAAATATTCGATCTATCACAAAATACTATCTTGAATGGCGTTGCAGACATTTGAAAGAGTGAAATGAAACTGCGCAAAGCTGTCAGCTTAAAGAAATAACAGATTACTTTCCATTCTGCCATCCTTTCGAAGACAACGGAAAAGCCGATTAATAGAATTAGTAGAACGCGACGTATAAATGTTGAAATTGACGAAGTTAACGAAATGAAATTCGAAGGCGATATCTGAATAATTAAACGGGGATTGCCAGCTCATTTATGGATCTCGGTCGAATCGAAGTGAAAGGAAAATAGAACAAGGCGGTCGCTAATAAAGGCTAATCTTCTCTGTTCCGCTTCTAAAGACGTTAGCAATGCAATTATAAAAATAGTAGAGAGACCAAAGCCGACCGAGCTATTTTTAATGTGCACAAAACTCTGCGAATATTCGTCTATAGTTCGCGGGTGACACACATTTCCATCTATACATAGAGGCGGGTCATTATCGACGACTTGGCGATAGTATTTTTTTTTTATAGACTGTCCTTAAAAACTTCTACTGCGAAATAGAATTTTATTTTTGTAACAGAACCATCGATTCGAAATCGATCCCAAAACGATATTTTAATGAAATCATTAGAACAACGTTATAAATATATTTATTCCCAGTAATTCTTATTCTTTAATAGTTGAACGTAATCAAACAAATAAACTTTTTCGATATTTACTGAAATGTTAGTCATACTATAATTATATTTTTATATGTACAAAAAAAATATTGTTGTACCGTGCCAGTTTTTAAGTAGTTTTAACTACAAGCTTGTACGTTCGACATTTCATTTATTTTATAGACGATAATAATTTTTCCGATATAGCAGGTGTGCTCGTTCAGAAGTCCTGCTCGGTTTTATCTAGAATGTTCAATCGTGAATGAAATTTTCAATAGAACGTGAATGGGAAAGCGGTCACGTATCGACGAGTTACGCTCAAGATCGACGGTATGACGTAGCGGATGAATCTTTTATAGTAACATCGATGACGTACTTCGCGCGGTGTCTTTCATTAAACAATACACTGTGCACAGCCATTCAACAGTTCTCTGGACCACTTTCGATCGGTGGGAACCATTGAAGTAGCTCAGGTTACTATAGTTACCGAAGTAGGCTAACTTTCATTAATGTACTGGGTGTTTCTAAAATCTCGATTGTTCCGCGCTGTATACTCAGCTGAGCGAGATATCGAAATTGTGAAATTACTTTGACAATTTAATAATAGTCAGCGAAATGATTCGAGAAATTAGGCATTTTATTAATGCATGTAGCATAATCGTGACGTAACAGTCAATACAAACTACATCGTTCTACAATGGATATTTATGAAAAATTACTGAGTTAACATAGGGCTATATTAGGACTTATTAAAATTATTAAATAAAGTAGGAAATCTCCACTTGCGTCTCCCAATTTATAGAGACAATGTTTACTTTGCATAAAAATTGTAATACAATACATGCACACGATTGGGCCCATAGTTGGATTTGCGAATCTTCGCACGAAAAAATTAGGGAAACAGGCCGCGCGCTCACGCTGGCGCCATAAATCCCGCAAGCGGCAGCCTTCAGCAGACGCGAAAACTTAATCCAACACGGACGGCGGCTGTGAAGCCTCGAGTAAAAACCCGACACTCTGCCGCTTTTGCACCTTTTACTCCCTTTCACGTGTCGAGCCTCTAAGATTAGCTACGAAATGCTTTCGCCTGTTTCGGGGCGTCAGTTTACGAGGGAACGGGGTTCGCGAACTGCTGGCAACTGTCCCGAGACGGTAGTCTGGGCTCACGTGATCCCGTATTTTTATTTCGACCACGTACGAGAATAGAAGAGCGTTAAGAAAGGGGTATGTAAGCAGCGGACAACACTATGCGCCCATGCACCAAAGTTAGTCGGAGGTCGAGGCGTCAAACCGGCGCGAGATCGATGACGCATAAATTCGTTGACCATTAGAACCCTCCCCCCCGATCAACAATATACCTTTTGTTATTATTCAGGTACGAATATAGATCGCATATCGCCAGTCCCGTGATTCATAGACGTAGCATAGAAGACTTGGGAAACCGTGGCTTCGCCCAGACTGCAGATGTCTCGAGCTTTGCATTCTCGAAGACTGACTCTATGCAAATCTAACCCTTTTCGAAAAGAAAAAATACGTATATTATATTTATTCTATATACGAACGTACCAGTATTAATACTACTTGAAATAAAAATAATTCACGGCAGTCTGGGTGTAACGTTTCAAAATTTTATAGAGGCATTACTTCGCGCGCGTAAATATAAGACGAGCAAGCAATAAAACAAGCTCGTGCAAACACTTATCGTATCTGTTCTCGCTTTTGCGCCAGTTAATTGCCCGTGCTCACCAAAATAGAACAATAGAGATTTTCAACGCGTTATTAACTTCGCAGAGCTCGAAATAATTTACACGACGCTATTTACGAGTGCGCGCAACAATAAAATTTTCTACATTGACGCGGTATGTAGTGGTATGTATCTCTGTTCGCTATAACACTAACATCTCTGATAAAATAAATTTTTCAGAACGGTTACCTACGCCGTATTTCCTTCCTCCATTATTATCGCTTATTATTTTTAAACAAGGAAAAAACGACAATGCAGCTTTTCCAAATGCATAATGCATTTATTCATTGTGAGATTCTAAAAAAAAAAAAAATAACGTACAGAAATATAAATGGAATCCATATTTCATATAACAGTGTTAACCGCGCGAGTTCGACGTATATTTGTGTAATCTTCGCGCACAAAATAGAGAGTTCTTATATTAAGCGGACCTAATTCGCGACCATCTCCAATTCCAATGTATTTTAAGTGCACGCAATGCGTGCTCGCACTCGAAAGTGGAACACGAACGCGAAACCAGCGTGCCGGGTTCTCGATACAAATTATTTTACAAGTGATATGTACATAGGAGAGCGCAATCTTGCAAATTAATTTTCTGATCGGACTTTTTTTCATGCATACTCGACACAATCTATTCAAGCACATGTTGAAAAATCTAAAAATTATAATTTCGAGCCGCATAGAGAAACACCATCCCCTATTCTCGAAATTCCTTATTATACGATTTTTAAAATTATTTATCTTACGCTATTATAAACCGTTATAACGTAGAAATAATTTTAAAAATCGTATAATAAGGAATTTATCTCACGCTATTATAAACCGTTATAACGTAGAAATAATTGAAAACAAATAAAATTATGTCTATCGCTTAACTTTTTCTACATTCGACGCTAGCGGAAGTATGTATCAAAGAACGATGCCTGTACACGATATAAGTAACGTTTCGGACCCGAAGCTTTCCAGAACAGGGCAAGCTTTACGCGCCGGACAGAATCTTGTATTTTGCTAGGATAGTATAGTACGTGCGCCGCTTTCAACTCGTCTCGAGTGCGCACAAGGCTAACCCAAATGCGTGGCCCATGAGGAGCACTTCAACCCCGTCGTCAACCATGGTGGAGTATATGTTACCGATTCCCGGAGGGCTTGAAACGAGGCCAACAACCCTCGAGGTCGTGGCGTTTTCTCTCTCTCTCTCCTTCTCTCTCCCGCAGGTCTCTGTCTCTCCTGGGACGCGGGGGTGAATTCGATATCGATCGGCCTCGTCGACTGTTCTGGCAGACTCTCACACCGATGCGTGGCCGCGGCGAAAGCGGAATCGGGTCGTTACGCGTACTGGGCACGAACGGAAATACGGAAAATCGGATTTGCCTCGCCGGGATTTGCGCGTTTCCCTGATCGGCCATAGATACCGACTAGTTTCCCAATTTTTGCGCGTTATTTCCGTTGCGCCATTTTCGGTAACGTGGCGCAAGCATGTCGCACAGTCAACTATACATATTATAGTATTGCGCACAGCATAATCTTATCCACGGCTATATTACTCGACGTTCTGTGTAGTTCATAGATAAATCACAGATTTCTTGCGACTATAGCGACGAGCTTCGAAGAAACAAATGGGGGCGCGTCCGATGGCGCCTCACGCGTTCAATTTATGTTAAATTCCTGGGCTAATATATTGCATTTGGAAATTACGTAACATCCGATGCCTACTCGGCAAACGGTTTTTTTTTTGGGACCGATAATATTACAATTACATTATGCAATAATATATATATATATATATATATGTGTATTATATAAACAAGATAAAACATTCTTTGGATAAGATAACTTCGAATGCTGGGCAACAATGGTTCAACCACCAGTTGACACAGAAACCCTTTTGAAAATGTACTTTTATACCGTTAATTGTAAATATGTATTTTTATAGAGAAATTTAAAGAGAATAGAATCAATTTACCAGCCAAGTTTGAACCAGATTACTAAATAATAATCGAAAGAATAAAAAGGAAACAAATGTTATAAAAATTCAAACGAAAAAGGAATACAAGTGGCAATAAAAAATATAAAAGCAGCGAACAAAAAAAATCACCTTGTATTACGTAGAATGTTATTTAAACTTCAAACTATAAAAAAGGCAATTTTTATTGTATGAAATCTTTGGTCGTGACCACGGCGAACAATGAAGATACAGTCGAACAGTAAATAAACAATTGTTACGTGTAATCAGCCCGCGTGAACGTCACTCACGTGACGAGAAAATGCACGGTACGTTCAGCTGACTTTATGTAATTGCAATGTTTAAATTGCCCTGAAGCAACGACATTGCAAGGACCTTTGGTTGCATAATGTCCGAACAGCACGGTACTACACGTTTGTAAGTACGAAGAGAGGCAGGAGTTTCCTTTTTAGGTTGATAACACTAAATACGGTAGCGCCACGGATACTTTAACCGCCTATGGTCTTGACTCTTTCATGAAAATGCTCAGACTATAATTCCAGACTTCTGGTTGTACGTTAAAAATTAATCGACATATAGTACATTACATAGTTACTGCTAGACTACGGATCTTTAAAATCAAATTTTTTTATGTGAATTTCAACCGACAGATTTTTAATAAATTCCCTTTCTTAATAATAATCTTAATAGATGGAAAATGATCTTAATAATTTTTTTGTATTGATTTGAAAAATATTAACAATATTTTCAAATCCTTATTTAGTAATAAAAATTCATTGATCCCGTATGTCCTTGCAATATTCAATTTACCGAGTAAATCGAGTTGACATTTTTCCGAAAATTACAAAAATATTTTATATCGAGTTTATTTAACACGTTGACTGCCATGTCACCCATATGTGGGTGACGGAACTATTTGTCCAAGTTTTAAAATGAATTTTTACGCTCATATATTAATCGTACCAAATTTTATTAGGATCTGTAAAATGCCAGAAAGTTGGAGGACTACTCCATGCCATACATATAATTTTTTTCAATTTTTATTTCATTAAATAACCTACATTGATTTGATGGAATTTTTTAGGTTTCTAGTTTGGCAGTCAAAGTGTTAATCCACTCACGAGCATCCTCACATTTTCAAAACAAAACGTATCTGAAACGCCATTTTACCTCCGATCTCTGAATTCATTTAAAAAAACGACCGTATAAAATACATTCGTCCGGAGCACGATTAAAAGGCGAACGCGGGTCTGTTGTTTTGTTTTCTACTCTTTTGAAAAAGTAAACAAAGGCGGCGGCAGCAGCAGACCGCGCCGAAAATTCAGCAGGTCAGCGGTAGTCGATCTTGAAATTTTCAACAGTTGGCTACCCTGGCGGGCAGCCGCTCGCGGTTTTGTTGTCGGGAAATATTTCCCGCGTGCACGAACGAAACGAAAACAAGAGAGAAAAAAAATGTACCGCTACACGCGAGGTCAATCCATGCGGCGATACAGCGTCCGCGATCGACACGAAAATATTTCCTCGCGTCATGCATGAGCGAAACGGGTAGGAATGCAGCGAAGCGTTAATAGGATTGAGAAATTAAAATTCCGCCTCTGGAATTCGCCGTCGCGTCGTGCGACTGGCGTAACGGGTTTCCAACGAGGCTCGACACAAACAAACATAATCATCGCCGAGGTATGACCTCGTTGCGTATCGGCGGACGATCCTCGTAAAATCGAACCGTTCACCGTGCGTCGTTTATCGATCGAACCGTTCGATACACCCGTGGATCTCGAACTCTGTCGATTTTCGATGTACGAAAATGCACAAATTTTTCGCGTCGCTTTGCCCCTCGTTGATCGAGATACGTCGTGATAGATCGAGCGCGGTTACAGCAATCCGATCGATAGTTGTGGGTCTCGAGCGATCGAGAGAATTTTCGGCGGCAACGGTATTTTGTTCGATCGACGCTCAACGGTCGAGCGTCGACCGTTGGGCGTCACAGAAGGAGAAGTTACCAATCTGAAGTTAGTTACACGACTAGACGTCCGGAGTATTGATTCTCACGCTGTGTTCGTTTCTTCGCTCTCGGTGTGTAAATACATGGACACATGCACGCGTCCTATCGCCGTTTCTCCGCGAAACGGAAAACCTCTCTCGTTACACCATCGGGATCGAGACTTTCTATCTTTCAGTAGCAGCAGAAACACGTAAATAGAACGTGCACGACGCTCCACGCTGAGGAAAATTGGAAGCATGGTGAAAGCATGGCCTAGCGACGTTTCAATGCAACGAGAGTGCCAGAGATCCACGGTTCTGATCGTTCGAATGCGTTTTCTCTACAGTCCATTGTGTTTGGAAATGCATAGATTGCGCATCGGTGTACACCGCACGGGAGTACAACAACGCGTCGCTGATTCACGAATACATGGAGGATGGCATGATTTTGTATCTCTAATGTGAGCGCGAGCGCGAGCGCGCGTGTGCGTGTATCGTAACTTACGTTTCGCAGTAATCCTTGAGAACCGGACGACAGTTGAAGCACGAGAGCGGTGCACTGACTTTCACTGGTTTTCGAACTTTCGATATACAGTCGAAACGTAAAGCTCTGAATACAACGATGATAATGCTCTTTCGAGAGAAGCTAGTATTTAAACGGTCGGGGGGGTCTTTAGAAACTTCGAACTAACGGCTGCGATGTTTCTAGTCTGACTGAAGGTAACCGCCGTCGCGCGAGTGCCTTTTATAACTGCGGTGTGGGTTGGGCTTCGCGGAGACGGCGAGCGCCGACGGTGGGGGGCGACGAGACCCGAGGCAGAAAACCCCATCTGCGCAACCGTGTGCGCTCTGCACCCGCGAGCCTGTGTGCGAACGAGTTTACACGGGGGCAGGGATTCTCCGCGCGTGGCGCCGACACGTTACTGGCACATGTTGATAAATAAATAACGAATAGCCGTGGCGATAACGCAACGCGCGTTATCACGAACGGATTCCAGAGTCCTGGTACGCGGCCGTACGTACAGCCTGCGAATTTCAGTGTTCACCGCCGTCTTGGCGGGCAACGTTGCGACTCGTTGAAAGGTCAGGTTCTACGGTTGATCAACACATTCGGGTCGCTGCGACCCGCCCGTGATGCACTGGCTGTTGCTCTCGTGCGCCGAGGATCGCCTATTAGCGGAATCATCTTACGGCCATATGCTGATACCAGTGTTGGGCAATAAATAAATTTATTTAAATGAATAATTATTTAAATCATAATTTAAATAATAAGTTATTTGTTATTTGGATATTCAATTAAAACGCAGAAATAATTATTTATTATTTAAGAAAGTCTAAATGAATTTATTTAAAATAATAAAGTTAATTGTTATTTACAAATACAATTTGCAATTATTATTTGTATTAACAAATAATAAATTAAAAATTGTATTTTTATTCATTAGTCCGCCATCCGGCGGGCTCAACCACTAGCGGTATACCTGAAAAGGTTGCTAGTATAGCAGAGAAAAGACGCGGACGGATTAGCTCCGAATCGGCCGATTATTTACAAACACCGCGCTCCGACAATTTCAACTCCGACAGATGGACAACACGTGCGACAATATACACGTGCATACATATACAAAATACAAGAAATAAGAGAAGACCAAAAACTATTTAATTGATTTCTACCTCAATCCAAATAATAAATAAACTTTTATTTGCAAATAAGAAATAATAAATAGATTATTTATGGAATTATTTAAATAACTTTTATTTAAATAAAAAGTTTAGTTATTATTTGCAATTAAAATCGCACGTTTATTTATTATTTAAAATAAAATTTGCCCAACACTGCCTGATACTTATTTCGTGGGTTGTTCTATTTACTATAAATTCGAACGCGGTGCCATGTTTGTCTGAACTGTTGTTATATCAAAGAATTAAATGAAGTTTTATATGTTATTTTCTTGTGCTTTCTTTTCCTTTCTTTTTTTTTTTACTCACCATTTTTGCAAAGACTATTTTCAGAATGATGGCAAAAAGATTGCACGGGCGAAAGTCCATCGGTTGGTATTTATAGTTAATCTAAATGTTTGATAAATATGATAATCCAACGGTAGCCGCCTTATCATGATTAACCCCGATGTCAATACCCTTTCGATTTGCGTTGAAATTGTTTGCACGTGCCGGCGGTGAGCTCGCATAACCGATTTGTGTTTACGTTCCTTAGTTAATTTTACGATCATTTACATTTACGGTGTATTAATCCCAATGACTGTTTCGGATATATGGAGATTAGTCTTGTCTTGGGGATCGATTAGAGAGTCTAGCTTTGAACATGCGTATTAAAGCTACACGTGTAAATTAATGTACATACATACCAGTGTTTTGGTTCTTGTACTTTTTAATACAGGGGTAACCTACCTACACGTGTAGCAGGGTGAACAGCAAAATATGTAAGTGAGTACTTTCGCGTTATGAATCGCCGTGTCAATCTTAATATATTTATTGTCTTATGTTTTAATTAAATATGCGTATATACAGCATAATTTAATAAATATGCGAACGTATAGAATATGCGTACACGTGATTTATTAACGAATTAACTTGGCAATATCAGTAAGTAATCGTGGAACGGTATGGTAATGGTATGATTAACATTTATAAAATGCATCGTTGATATTGGGATTCTCAGATGAGTAAAATGATTGATCTATCTCGCAGGTGCTATGACCTATGATCCTCGTAATATTTTATCAAACTTGCTTTACGAACGCATCTATGTAATCAATCAAACGCTTAAAACGGGCATCGTTAATAATAATAAAAAACATTTCTGCTTTATTTGAACTGCGTTTAACCCCGAACCGTTCAAGTGAAGTTTGACATATCCTAATCTTGCCATTTTCTACGGGGACAAGGATCTAGTTAATTTAGCTTGTGTGTTACAGGTTTTTCGAATTTTTTCCAAAAAAAAGCTATTGAACCTCTCCGATTAGGATTCTGTAAAATCATATAAATTTTTTTTTATAGAGATGAAAAAAATGCAGTTTATTAATCGGTATGAACCAAAGAAATTGGAAGTCTTCGCGAGTTACAAAATAGCGGCATTCTGAAGTCAAATTACCGACTTATTTCCTATTTTTCGGCCTCTAGCACGTGAAATAAATAAGAAAAAACTTACGGGTCATTTCACCTCGGAATCCGAGCAACCTGCATCGAGTTCTTAGTGCACAGACAGTGAATGCGACTCGAACGGAGCCGCGCAACCGAACACCGATGCATCTCCCACGCGTGAGGTTGTAAAAGTAAAAATCCCCAGGAAATGAAAGGCGGCTGTCGGCCGATGGACTTCGCGTGTCCCCATACACACCCTACCGAATTATGCGGAGAAAAAGAAAAAGCGTAGGCTTATCTTCGACGGTGAAATGTCACCGTCCTCCGTGTTACATTCATAAGCGGACATACGTCAGGCCACCTTTGCAGATTAGAGAGGGCAGAGATTCTCAGTTCAACGACGCTATATCGGCCACCTATCGATTTCCTGTCCCTTACAACGTTTCTGCGTCCAACCGAAGAACGATTGCTACGGCATGACTACTCTGTACATTCTCCGGGTAAAATTCTAACGCGTCGACGCGTTATTTCCGTATTTTAATTGCTGTTTTCCTTATTCGTTAGAGACCTTTTCAATTCCACGTTGCACTTAATTTAAATCTTAATTTAATTCTGCGAGGTTACACGCTGGAATTGAACCTCGGAAAAATTTTTAGAAAATAAACACTTTGTTTACATTGTATATATTCTTGATTTTATTCAGATTAATTTCGTTAATACAATTAGACACAAGTTAAATGTCGACATGTACTATTCTCAATTATTTTCCACCATTTTTCTACATCTTTTCTCGTTGACTAATACTATGTATTATATCGGTTTTATTAACGGTATGTTTTCAACAAAGATTAGCGTCTCCGAATCTCAAACAGTGAATAAATTTTAATTCGCTTTATAACAGGGAGTAAAAATATTCGATGATACCATTCGATTTCTACAGAGACCAGACCGCTTTCTATATACGTTGTTTAGTCACGCTTTCGGAGAAAAGTGATTTTGAAAAGTTTTTTGGATAAATCAAGGTTCCCAGGAAGGATCATCGCGCAATCCAGGAGACGAGGAAGCGTGGGCATGGTAACACTACAATGGCGAGCAAGAGAAAGCAAAATATACAGTCTCGGTAATTGCGTAGCGCTCGAGCTATACATTTTACGGTACAATACCGATTTATCTAATATAATAATTCCCATAGCATGTGCATTCTTGAAAAGCAGAGGTAAACAAACTGCAACAAAATATCTACATCGCTCGCAGCCCGTGAATTTCTCAACGGCTACATTTATCAACACTTGAAATTGTATTGTAGCCTCGCCTACGTTTTGATAAAATTCACGATGAAAACGATAAGGAGTAAAACTTTACACTGTCCGCGTTCGCTGTATACATATCTCACACCCGTATGAGACCGGGGGATAATTTTAATTTGCGTGACAGAATATTGGATGATACAAGTTGGCAAATTTAGGTGGCGATTTATTTATAGATCGGGTGCTCGCGATAGTTTACGCTGTTCTTTGGAAAATCATTCAAAATTTCTTACTGTTAAATAACTTTTAGACTCGCTAATAAATTGACTGCGAACAGATAAATAAAAAATATCTGTATTCATTGCATAGAGCACAAGTTAAATAAAAGTGTATTTCCTCTTTTAATAGTTTTCCTAAATAATGTAACAATATGCTTGAACTTTAACTATTTTTGCCATAAATGCATACAATCCACAGTCTATTAATAAATAATTTTTGAAACAAAATTGAATTTACCTAGATGTTTCGCCATTTTTATTGTGATATACTATATGGTTTTAATAATTTCATCAATGGTAAAATAAAAAATCCAAAACCGATCGTTCGACCAGTAGGTTTGTAAGAGTATATCGGTTACTTCGCAAATAGAACGTTTATAAATTGCTCGCTCATTAACCTTGGTCACTCTAGAAATATTCTAGAAACTATTAGTAGCCTGATTTCCTTAAGATATTTTCAGTGTGATTTCCATTGCAGATCACGTCAAATGATTGTTGCGCTCGAGCAGCGATTTAATGGAAACTTTATACGCTCCCAATCGCAAAATATAAAACGCAGAAGCTAGAGGAGGTGTGCGAGCCTAACAAACGTCAATTGATTCTGCCTGATGCACAATCCGGCGACACGTCCGTGATAGGTATTGAACCAAACGGTGGACAAAACCTGCGGAATCGTGGGTGTCCTCAATCAACTATGCACCGGACCAGCACGGAATACAAATGAAAACATATTGTCTGAATTGAATGCACGCAAAATAAGCGTATTATGACACTGTTGTGCAATAAATGCTGCACAGCAAACGGTAAATCAGCTTATTCCGCATTCGTACCGATACCGACTAAATTTGTACTAATTAGGTTTTCGAATATCGAATGAAATTTTTCGACAGTCTTGGTCGTTTATCGATTTTCAGAGAAAATTTTTCTGTACAGTTTGCCTCGAAGGATTTTTCGTTCAGTATTCAAACAGTAATTTTCCATTAGAATCAAATATTCGGTACAGTTGCTAACAATAACACTGTAAGTGATGATTATACAAACGGTGAGAACGTTGTTCAATTGTGTACGACAAGGAAACTACTGTAGAAATAACAGGAAAATTTCAGCAAGCATTGAATTGACTTACAATCACGTGAGATTTTAAACGACGAAGGAGATGGTTTTTAAGTCTTTTATTGGACGTTTATAAAAATTATCCACTTTACCGAACGCCATTATTTCATCGACTGCGGATTTTTATGGAAAATAAACATTGTTTGCACAGGTAAGCTACATAGTCATGCATTTCTTTTCTTAATAATTATAATCAGATTAAAATAATACAACAGCATAAATACGAAATTGTCCGTAGCAATTAAACATTATTTAACACTGTGACACAATACTGCTTTCCAAATTCCAATATCTCAAATTGGTCACGAAGCGAAATCCACGAAATGATTCAATGTTTCGAAAATACCACGAAGATATACTATTGTATAGCCAGTCGCAGTGTGACTTACGCGTCGAACGATGAATTCACGTTCGCGTTATAGTTATAGGTTCAATTCATGAGAGCATAACTCTAGAAATAAATGAATTTTTCATCCACGTGCCTATAAAATCGACCGAATTCCTCGCGAAAAATTCAATGAAACCGCCGCGGTTAGTAATTCCAAGCATTTTCAGCCTGAACAGTTTTGAATTGCAAATGCGTGTCTCGATTTAGATTCCCCTTTAAATTATGATCCAGTTTCGAACGATATGAAATGTGTCCGCCTGTTGCGCGAAGCAACTCTGCAAATAAAGCAGTATGACATCCCCATTATTGTTGTCGGAATTCCTACTTTTTCACCTACGCGAGCCTTTGCCGACGCGAATTCCACGTGCCGAAGTGAACACTGATCCATCATAGGAAAGGTCAATAGAATTAATGTTTGAGGGAACAGGGTTTCCTTTTCTCATCAATCACCTCATTTTCCTTGCTGTTCTATTCTCTTCAGAGTTTTACTTTATTCTGACAAGTTGTATTAGTCTACAGGGTGATCCATTAGGACGTTTCAAGTAATTTTCGCCTTAACGAACATTTCCACATCGGCTTCGTTAAGGAGTTATTAACGAAAGACACGGACCAATCAGAAGAATCACCATTTTCAAGGTTCTCCTACATTTTTTGAGACAACCTGTATATTAATTTACCTAAGCTTGTAGGTACTTGTCTTAATTGAAATTATCTACACATACAACATAATTCTTTTAAGTAGATAATAACTATACTGACAAGATACCTTTAACGGCTCCAGAGTTTTAACTTTTTTCAATATTGTAACCTTGCAAAGAATCATAAATATTCAGCAGTTGTACGACGAATTGTTAACTAATCAAATACGATACAAGGCACTGCTATTTTTGCTTTTTAGACATTCACATTGATTTTTCAAAATCCGCTCCAGCAACTGCATCTCGATTTCTGGAATAATTGTAAAAGAAAATGTCCATTCGAAAGTGCGCTATTGTAAACGCTTTGAAATAGTCATTTGTACGATAAAACATTTGAATATTCACACGTCGTTATCTAATCTTTATGGAAAATTTTCAATTTATAACACGACAGTTTAAAGGTACATTGTTCCACTAATCATCTATAATTGAAGTTAATTTTTATACTGTAACTTTCTAAAAAGTAATGACATGTTCTTTCGAAGGTTGCACTATTTCACTAATTTCCAAATAAATCTACACTACATATATCATCGATCTTCTCTACTATTTATTTTGTGGGGTTAATTGATCTGGCAAATGAGAGGATCATATGTCGAGGCATTACAGTATTTTTTACATTGAATGACAAAAAATTCAAAGACCTTGTAAAAATAAATCTGCACTACTTCATCGATTTTCTCTACCTTCCATTTTGCGTAGTTAATGAATCTGGCAAACGAGAGGATTATATATCGAGGCATTACAGTACTTTTTACATCGATGGCAAAAATTCAATGAGCTTGAAAAAATAAATCTACACTACTTCATCGATTTTCTCTACGTATCCTTTTGAGAAGTTAATCGATCTGGCAAACGAGAGGCGTATGCATCGAGGCGTTACAGTACTTTGATCAATCAGAGCCGCGCGTACACCGTTATCGTCGCACACTCGCTGACGCGTCTTGTCGCCTGAAGAGCACAACTTCTGACGAGGCGACGCGCGCGTGTAGAATCTCGCCGCAGGGGTCTCAGTGATTTTTCCGTCTAGTTTGCGAGAGTTTCCTGCCGCTGCTGCCCACGGATTTTCCTAGGTGGGTGTGCACGCCGGCTAGCCGTCCTGAATCAGTCACATGTGGGTGGTTAAATCGGGAGAAAGGGAGGAGGAGAGAACGAACCGTGCACGTGCAAAGGCAATTTGCGGCGTGCACACAATTCGGGGACTGTAGGGCTCGGGAAGGTCGCGGAGAAAATCGAGCGCACGTGGAATCGAGCGATTCCATGGACGACTTAACACGTGGCGCGCTTTCTACACGCGCGGATCGGCGTGATTGAAATTAACAAAGCGTAAAAAGAAAAAAGAAACGAAGAAGAAAAGAGCCAGCCGGCTTCCTCGACCGCTACTTTGATATAATAATAATGTCCCGTTTTAAAGCGCCGGTGATAAACGTCACGCCCACGCGTTTAATCGAGCTTAATTGTGCCGGTGCAAGCTCGGTTTCCGATACCGGCGCTGCGTCGTTTACAGTGACGCTTATATTCCGAATGCGACTTTCGCTTAAGGGGTTTACGTACTCTCGTAAAAAATCAATCTGTCGAAAATGTGACGCGCGCTACGCTCAACGATCCAGCCAGCCGGAGCGTTAATTACCGTTTTCTTTTTTTAAACTGTTAGGCTAGCGACGCCGCGACTAGCGAGCGAAAACGACATCATCGGGTCTTTATGGAAAATGAATATTTTCTCAGTCTATTGTATGTACTACACGAGATAAAAATGTACTTTCTCTTTTAATAATTTTTATAATTCCAGGAAAAATTGATTTTCCCTCGCTCGCACAGTTTGCAGCTTACACGGTAGTATAAAATTATAGCTGCTTCGCTGACCATATCTGACACGTTATTATACTCGAGTCGTTTTCCCTCGAGAAAGGTTAGAAGATCAACTTTGAAGAGATCCGTGATAGTTCACCCCATTCTCCCTCTAATAACGTGTCAGACTCGAGGTGGAGATTTTCAATTTAAACATAATCCGTTAAATCTAAATGTTGTTAATTTTTTCTTTTATTTCGTGTAGACTTTAAGCACAAGATACAATTTTTCTTCTGTCTATTCTTCGATGTGATTGTGCGAGAAAAATCGAGCGGTTAAAGCTGACGAATTTGGAGATAACGGGTTCAGATCGATCCAGACGCAGTTTACAAACATGCGAGTCCCGTGGCGCGCAATACGACGAGCAAAGTAATTAGCAAATCGCGCTAGTTAACTCCGAAACACATTCGGCCTGACATCGTCGCGCGACCTGGCAAGATAAGCGAGAGCTCTTTTATAATCCGAATTTGTCGAACCGACTGAAACCGGCGAGCAATTAATTGATAATTGTCTCGGCGGTGGTTGCGTCACTGTCAGGTTACTGACATATGTAAATGCTAAGAATAATACTAACTATCTGGAAACGCAAAATGCGCGGAGCGGCGTCTAAACCGAGCGTATCTACGCCGGTTTCGTGGCGGCAGATGATGCAATTAGGATTCTTCCAGACTCGGTTCGAACTATCATGAACAGATGGAAAAGTTGCACGAAGATAGTTCCTGTCTTTATGATTATTATAGTAATATAAAATATAATATATTTCCAAAAAAAAACTGTTTAAGATCACTGCATGTACAGGGTGTGCCAAAAATATTGTCCACGAAAGGGGAGGTTCCTGACGTCTTCTCCGGTGCTTTGTTGAGGAGTTATTAACGAAAAACACGAACCAATCAGAGCGCATCTACAGCTGAGTGGGGCGGCGACGTTGGCAGAGCCGCGCACTGATTGGTCCGTGTTTTTCGTTAATAACCCCCCCAACGAAGCGGCGGTGAACATTTTCGCAAAGGAAAAAGTTATTTGAAATGACATCAGGAATTTCCCCTTTCAAGGAAGTACAAAATTTTTGGGAAATCCTGTATATTTGTACTGTCCGAGACAGTAAATGTACTAAAAATAATTTCAAGTACCCTTGCCGTTACAGAAGATACATTACATAAAGTCGGTTTAAACAATTTTTTAGTATAGTTTCGAAGTGTTCATAATTTCATCACTTTCTGTACATTATTTTCCGCCTGTTGTCTGCCTCGCCTGAATGTGGAATCACACAATACGAGGTTGATTGTCAATTTTAATCGCGCGGCTTGACGTACACACAACATTTATTGACTTTGTTCCAGAACAAATGTCGCGTGAACAACCGTCAAGCGTATACGCGCTGTATTGCTTATCTGGTGACGAGTTGCGATTTCGATGGCGCCTCGTGAAACGTATCGGAAATGTATGATTACTGGGTAGTCGGGAACGATTGGTGCAGATTTTTCGCCGTCTATCAATTTCAGTGGGAATGATTTAAGAAAATTCTATTGCCTCGGATCGATATCGTAGAACTTTCCGTTGCACAAGCCTGTGTCGCGAGAATAGTCGTAACATTTCAGAACATTTCCGAACGATTATCCAGAGTTACTCATTTCTTTGTATTTTAATAGCCTTCGTGTAAAAATTCGGAAATTTATTGTAGACTTGCTTGATAAGAATGTACAAACGCGCAGACAACGGCGGAAGCACAGTACTGTGTAGGATGCTTGCAGAGTGTTCATAGTTTAATGGACTAATTTTTGGAATTCTCAAACGAGAATTTAAAATATTAACCGTTGCTTCTTAACCGTTTTTCGAGTGCTCTAATTACTGTTCGGTGATTCTTGTAAACATTGTCGTTCTAAAACCGAATCCGAAAGCAGAATTGCTCTATCACGCAACGTTTTCGAGAAACATTGATTTTTGTAAAAATGCATGATTTCGATAAAAAACGAAATGTTACGAAAAAACTAAACATGCGAGGAAGTTCAGGTTTGAGTCAAAAGGAAGAGGGGACTCTCCTCTACATGTCCGTATGGTCATTTATATTTTTATGAACTTTCTAATTGTTGTAAATGCTTGTTGAAGTTTGAAAAAGAGCTGACGCGGGGACTTTATACGCTCTATTTTTGTATTTATGAGAAAAATCCTTTATCTAGCAGGAATTTACTATACTGCATTGAATTCTACAGACATTTCTGGTAAAGAAACCATTCACAATAATTATTTGGTTCGGTTAGTATACGTGCAAGTCATGAAAATGTTCGTTGATAGCTTGTGTGCGACGCGTTCGTGCCATGCGGCCATTGTAGCCTCTTCTTGACTCGCCAAGGCCGCCGCTATTGAAATCATGCATTTTTACAAAAATGAATGTTTCTCGAAAACGTTGCGTGATAGAGCAATTCTGCTTTCGGATTCGGTTTTAGGACAACAATGTCTACAAGAATCACCGAACCGTAATTAGAGCACATTTTTCGTGTTGTACGATGTAATCGAAATGAGTTAGAAAACTCTATTTCTTTTTTACTAGCTGTAATATTTTAGCACATTGCAGTGCCCGTTTCCTTAATTACAGTACTAATTAATAGACAGCGGAACTTCTTGCAAAAGAAAAATTTTCTAAATTTACAACACGCCGGAATGAAATAGAGTTTCCCCTATCTTCCCCTTCTTTCACACTTCCGCCCGGTCACGTGACGCGTTTCGCCTCTGTCGCGCATGTGTCACAACGTCACGTGACTAATTCGACAGAGAGGGGGTAGCTTTGCCCCCTCAATTCGTGCTCCCTCCCCTGATCTGGAGAACCTGGTCCCAAATCTACTTCATAATCTGGGTAAACACTGCACTAGTTAATCAATCCGTCGGCTAGTTTCACTAATGAATAATGTGGCCAAATCCGGAGACACAGTCCACCATTCCAGAAAGCCGTGCCCACAGGTAGCGGACGTTCTACAAGCGAGGCATAACCACGGGATTAGATTGATCCGTGCTAAAAGCCTCTAACAATTCTATTTTCGTTCCGTCCTCAAATATCCCCGAACATTTTCCGTCGATAATCTTGCGGTCTGTTGTCCATTTAACGCGAGGCTATTCTTAACTCGGGGAAATAAAACGGGGAAAATAATCCTATTGTCGTTGACTGACCGATACATTATTCCTTCGTTTTGCCAGCCAGCAGTTTGCAGCAGCGGTTCGACCGGTTCTCGCCGATTAAACCGTTGCCACCGCGTCGACGAGCGTTTGTTTAAACAACACAGTTCCTTCAACCGCGTTCCGTCCGAGATATTTCGCGTGTTCCCAGCGTTGACGTCAGTCTCGCATTATTTTCAATAATTTAACACACGCTAGTTACGCGCGTCACGCAAAGAGCAGATCGTGCAATCGTGAGATCGTGACGACAAACGGTGCGCATTTAAGTTTGCGTACGGAGTCCGGCTTATCTAGCGAATGATAATCCACGCCGGGCAGTAATGAGCGCGGGAATTACGTAAAATTTATTCGACAACACTATTTCCTTGCGTACGCGCCTATGTATGTATCGTTTGCGACGCGCACGGTGCGTTATCTCCCGATTGGACAACAATTTTCGCCGGGGATTTCGGGAACCAGGAAAATCGCGTTGGTTGTGTGTGCTTAATGTTGCTGGATGTCTGTCGTTCAAAAATAAATTGTACTTTCTAAAACAATCTCTATCGTTGTCTATGCAGTTATTCAATTTCACTTTTACGAGTAATCAATACGATGCTCGAAACAATCTGGACACAGCTGACTATATTATAGTGAGAATTTCGATATTTAAAACACTGTTTTTATTTTTTTTGTATATTCTATGAGATATAGATCTTTAAAAATAAAATAATATAGACAGTGCGTGGTATAACATTGTTTACAATTTAGAAATTTGTTTATTTATTTATTTATTTTTTTAAATAATTGGTAGTTGCAAACTGTTCTTTTCGTTTTAATTGCTTTCGGTTATTGAAAATTTATCTTTGTGTCACACATTTGTTGCAAAAATTTTTAGGTTACGTCGCAGATCTGCATCGCAGCACGCGTCATTACACACCGCGAAATGCACACCGTCTACGCAATCGTCACATGCTTGTTATTCACACAATGCGGGGAGCAAATAAATTTTGTGCTCGTGATATCCGAAAGAGCGATAACATGATGTAATTATTCGAAACTAGTATTAGCACACGATAACATTACACGTGGATGAGATCTCGTGATTCCGTGACGTGCACAACGCTTTACTCCCTTGTCCGTGGTTTATTTGATTGTTTGTAAACAGGATTCGTTTCGAAGTTGCTTGCTCATTGGTGCGAATATCTGTTCGGAATGAAAATAATTTCTTTCGTTTCAGTCGGAAGACAATTCGTTTGCTGTCGATATAATATAAGCACTAAACTAAATACATACACCAATAAATAATTACAGCAATAAAAAATTATTAGCAAAGAATTACTAATTGTTGCAATCGTTCGACAAACTGATCAAAAACAGTTCAAAGTAATTTACACATTTCTGTTGAAAAAAATAATTAGTCTCAGCTTAGAAGCTTAATACGAAAAATCCTGTTTCTCAGATCGTACAGTTCTACTATGTTTTTGTGACCACGCCCACAAAATCGAATTAATCACGTAGCAAAATAAAAACTTATATCTTCGATGTATATCGCGATGAGTTCGACCTTGCAGCAGTTTGCGATCGCGTTGAAATTTGTTTCGTGCAAAAATTAATTCTGACGTCTGGACAAATAGTCACGTGACGAGCCACCGGCGTTAAACGTAGAAGGTCGCCGTCGAATTCGGTTAAAGCGCGACAGTTTAATTCACATAAGGGGACTAATGTAATTTGATTCCGGTGCGGCACCAATTTACGAGTGGCCACTTAATTATCGGTATCGCTATCTCGGTATTTACTAGTTTCATCGAAACGAACGTTTCTATCGGCTATCGTAAAATAATCAAATCGACAAAAAAAAAGCATCAACAGAATTTCGCGACCCGTTTCGAAACAAGAGAAACAACTTGGCGGTTCCCCGTGGCTCACGAATCCATAGATATCCAATGTATTTAGTATCTGGACGTTCCACTAAAACCTATCGTTCACTATATCCGGCCAGACTCTGGACACGGACATAAACATTGCAGTGTACATTAACCGAGTAATCGTGTCGTAAATACGAAGCGGTTACGGTCCAATCTTCGCAAGAAACGTTCGCGTTGCTGCGGATAGTAGGTAAAAGGTGCTATCAGGGATCGTTACTTCTCTAAACAGTATGGCAAACAATTGTCTGCGGCGAACGAGCGCGTGTCGTCGGGAACGATATATCGAGTGGACGCTGTCGATATCGGCTCTCAAAGAGATTGTTGCTTGAAGTTCTGAAATGTTGCTCCGTAACAATGAAAATTCTTTCTACGATGTCCTCCCTTCCCCCCCATGTTGTTTCAATCCTATTGCACTGCAATCTTTGTTAAGTAAACAAAATTATTGTTATGAAGGACTTTTATGCAAAATTGTCCGCGTTAGTTTAGGTATTTTATGATTTTTTCTAAATTGTTTTTACTGTTTTGCAGTTTCTAATTATTTAAAAATGCAGTGCTTAATTATAATATTTCAAGAGTTCAACGTGTCGGCTTTTACGCATGGTAGATCTTGTGATAGACATATGTATAGTAGTTCTCAGAACGTAACTTTGCGAACTGGCAAATGAGCGTCGATAATGACCCGATTCAAATGATTTTAATGTTAAAAGCGTGCGCTAACAGTGACTATGTAGTTTGCACAGACGACACGAATGTTACGGTTTCGAGAAAATTCGAAACTTTCTTTGAAGAAGTAAATTTCGTTCCATCGAGATCCGTTGCCACTTGCCCTTGAAAGCGACTTTAAGTAAAACCAGTTCGAGCCAGTCGTAAGGAGTCGAATCGCGTCTCGCGGTGACGTTAATCGATCAAGCCAGGTTACGAGACGATCGGCTGATGTTGATCTCTTCGAGAGTACGATCGGCCTGGATCGTTTCGCCTAAGTGGGCGGGTTGGTTGCCTCGAAACTCGCTTACGAACGAACTATGTGCAATCCGATTGTGCGACGATCGATGAAATTTTATTGTCTTTTCAGAACGATATTCGACAGTCACGCAATATTCTAATTGGAGAAAATATTTAACAGTGATAACGAAAATATCAATTTGGAATTGATGAAAATCAATTCAGAATATTTTATGTGTAAATTAAAATAAGAACTATTAATCATATTGTCACATAAAACCGAGTATCGAAAATTCCATAGATTTGTATTAATTGGTTACTACTAACATCATAATAAGCAACGTGATAGATCGTGAAACTTTTCCAACAAGCAACGCGGAACGAATAACAATAATAGTTCCAAACAAATACAGCGCGAAAAAGTTCTCAGGGTAACCAAGATTGGAATTCTGAATAATTGGCTGAAACTTCCGCTATCGCGACGGAAACGCTATCGAGGAATGGCAGTGTATCAATTTATAGGTAGCAAGTTCCAAGGATAATCGTTCAAACACGACGGAATACCTTGCGAATGATTGGAACTCGTTACGCTCAAGGGATGATGCCGTTAATCTCAAGGTTTCCGAGTATTGTAGTCTTTTACGCGGCGAAACTGCAGTCGACTGACTCCTGTGCAGGACAAACAAACAATTCGTTGAAAAGGTTGAATGAACAATTTAACGAAGCGAATGCGTGAACAATAGTAAACAATAGTTTGCGAAGACTATATGCTTCTAATGTTACTGAAGATAAATAGGGTGTCCCAAAAATGTTGACTTTGAAATAGATGATTCCGGAGATCATTTCAAATAACTTTTTCCTTTGTGAAAATGTTCTCTGGGGCTTGGTTACGCAGTTATTCACGAAAAACGTGGACCCGTCGGAGTGCGGCTGCAGCAGAATGCGGCGTTATCATTTATCATTGGCCGAGCCGGAATCCGTCGTTAGTAGCCGCGCTCTGATTGGTCCGTGTTTTTCGCGAATAACTCCCGAACGAAGCTCCCATTTCCGGAAGTTGCATATCATATATTGTACGATTACATATGATTATTGTACGTTAATGCAACGAGTTAATTTTGCCACATAATTTTAGCTCGTTTTTGACGGACAAACTCCTGTTGAAATACACATACATAATATGTATATTGTGCAGGGTCAGTTATACATATCTATTCTCGTATGTTCGAATGTAAAACACTAGAAAAAACGAAACGGAAGTTTGAAGGAAAATGTTACGTTACTAATGTTTTTTGACTTAACGATGATTTTTTACAATATTAATATTATTATTTGCATTCAATTGCGTTACAAATAAGTAATAATAAATAATTTTAAGCTAAATAATTCGACAAAAATACTCATTTCCCGTAACGTATTCCGATCAATTTACGCATGTGGATGTAAAAAGAAAAGTCAGGAGTAAACAAATTAACCTTACTCAACCGATCTATTCGAATAGTCAATGCGCCGCATTATTAAAAGATAATAGCAATAACAAATTAAGTGTGAGGCACATAGTTCTATTAATAACAAAGCGAACCGAAGACATTGTTTCTGATGTAATCGGGCATCGATGTTGCATTGCGGTTATTTACGTCAATCTATACCGTTGTCAATGAAAACAATTCCGAAATTAGTGTCATAGAAAAACGCGTATTGGTTTAAATCGCAATTACTCAAAGTGAATTGTTTTTTTTTCAATTAATCTATAATTCAAACAATTCAATTATAATTCAATCGATAAAAGTGGATTAGAAAAAGTAGGAACGAAATTGCTGCAATCCAAACATTCCTCGGAGGCGTTGAGAAAATGAGAAAGTGTTAAAACAATCTGAATCTGTAAAACCAACAAAACTGTTCAAATAGAATCCAATAGCTAAGTACAGCAAATATTCAATCTAAGAAATGGTAACTGTACGATCTAAGAAAACTGTATTCAGCGGTTTAGTTTAGGTCTGGGCTACTCCCGTTCGGCCGACCAGCGCGAGTCGCAGCAGGTTCAGACCTGCAACTGGAGCGCGATACATAGTGGAGGTAGCCGATTCCTTGTCGCCTCTCGAAGTATGTATCAGTTGTTTGCTTTAATTGACGGTTTGCAGTAAGTTTTCTCTTAGGTCGACACTGTACTATATATTATCAAATTTCTTCAAACTGGAATAAAATTCTATTTTATCGGTGTCGATATAATATGAAAAATACACATATATATGTATAATAAACAGGAGTTTCCTTTGTTCTAGGAAAAATGAACGATACGAAAGTTCTGCTCACCGTAATTGTAAAATAAATCGTGGTGCAAGGGGTTGTCTGCGAATGAAGAACATTGGAAGAATTCCGAAAAATTATCGTCTACTTTTTTGCTATGTATCTTGTCGCGCGTGGAGATCGAGGTCTGCGGCGCGGCGCGGCGGCGGCGTCGCGGGCCGTAACGAGGAATAAAAATACGGAGAGACCAGTGAGATATTCGCGTAAATCGAGCGTTGAATATTAACGAGTGGAACTTCCTGAGGTCGGAAGAATAACGCTCGGCCGCGACGGAATCCCTCAGCCGGAGCGGCGAGGATCCGTGACGACGACTACGACGACGACGGTAATCCAAGCAACGAGGAAGTCGCAGGATATTGCGATCCGTGAAGGTTTCTCGTTAATTCCCACAAGCCGACAAACACAGACGACCGGACGATCCGTCGCGCACATATGATGCCCCAATTTCTGACGACTCCGGATTTCGTGATTTCGCGACAACAACTAGCAGCAATTTAAAATAGTGAGAAGACTTTGAAAATATCGATACAGTATTTTCGTTATATGAAAATTATTAGCGAGAAATATGAAGTTACATTCAGTTGCGGAGTCTTGATTAACTAACTTTTTATTTTGCATAACGATCTACTGATTACCATGCTTTTTAATACGGAATTGAAACGACGGAAACACGTTTCCAGCACGTTAAAACATGGTAATTTATACCGACGGATTTATTGGAAATGAGGACGCCGAATCGGAACAATGGTAAATGTTTTGGAACAATAAAGGGCTCTGTTGATTAACTTATTCGGATGCTAACGCACTGATAGTGGAAACATCGACACTAACCATACCACGTCCGGGGTTTCACATTTTCTTCAAAAGGAAATATTGCAACATCTTTCTTCCGACATCGGTAATTAAGAAATAATTAATTTCGATTGGCATCACCTTGTAACAGGAATAGCGAACGGGTCACAATTTATGCACCTTCTTTAAAAAAAAATATTTAATTTATATGCAACGAAATGTATAAATATTTATAGCAGTAACGATTACCTGTTACTTTGCACAGTATCGGCAATAGAGTTCGTGTGTCTCGTTAAAATTAATAATCAAAGACGTGCAAATCTCCGAAATTGATTTTAACGAGCATCATTCATTTACACGGAACTGCAACACTACTTTTTTTTTAAATTATTCCTCGAGCCACATCGAATTCGAGCACGGAAAAATAACAAAAAAGGAACATTCGTTTCGTACCGCTGTTAATTAATATTAAAGAGGCATTGCATTAAGTAGCGGATCATGGTCACACATAAAGGTGAAATTCCGTATACGTATTGTACGTGCTTGTGCGCAAAGAAACACGTTCCGTCGTGAGGGAAAAAAAAATATTCGTTTAGACAACTTCCGTCTAACGTTCTCAAGGATTCTAGTTCAACAATACAATGAATCTATTTAAATAAAATCTCGTAGCAGAGTCTCAAGTCCCTTTGAGCTCTCCGCTACGTTTGACAAGGATAATCGGCCGCCGCTTGTTCGCGGAACTTTTCTTCTTCAAATGTAAATCTGCATAAACGTCCTCCGCTCCATTAGACCGTCGACTTGACGTCAATCGCGAACGATGACAATGAAACAAAAAGCTCAGGCAAAATTAATGAACCGTCTATGTCGTCGCTGAGATTTCTTAAAATAATTTTATTCACCGGAAACAAGGATAAATTCTATATAATAACTTCCCATGAAATTAATTCATTGAACGAATGTGTAAGGTTTATTTCAGAGCACGTGAAACTACAAATTTCCCACCTACTGTGCTGAACACAGCTAAATATCTTATCTCCTAGACTAAATTATTAATATTTGTTGTGATATTTTTATACCGCAGACATGCTAATTGTTACAGCAAAACTAAACGTTTTTACTGTTTTCGTGCTACTTCTTAACCTCTCGGTTATGCACGACGAGCATACACGACACGGGATCATATTAATTACTCGCCAATTACATTAACGTTTTTGTATCGGTCAAGGACCAAATGAGGAAGACAAACAAACAAAGTGCGGTCAGTGCGTGCAACGAAATGATTAACAACCTTCGCAACTCGCCATAAGAAATCATGCTGCGCAGCTAAGAGGTGAAAATTTCATTGTTCGTCGTATCATAAATGTTCGCGCGAAGAAGAAGCAGCCATCATGAATACGACACGTCTATTAATTCTTCCTAGAATGATTGTGCAACGAAACGTAATTTCGTTGCGAAGGATCGGAGAGAGCGGCGACGAGTCGTTAATTAATCTGATTTAAGAAACTGCGTCCTGGGGCACACGCGCGTCGCCTACGCGTTGTTCGACGCAGGTGGAGCGAATACATACGCCAAGGTCCCAATTTCAAGAGAATCCGGACAAACAAAGTCCGCGAGGTTTATGGCTTTAAGTCCACCGTTGTAAAGATATATCGCGTCGGTGCGCAAACCGATGGCTCATCTGAGGGCAAACAAAAAATACGATCGACACTGTTGCCTCTTACGTCCGAAACCAGAGAACAAAGATTGGTAAATCAAGTATTAAAAATAGTCAAAGTCATCTTTCAACCCTTGCGTCAGTGCTAAAAATTTCACGTTCAAAAGAACTGTAATCCAATGCTGGCCACATTTGCTTCGATCGAGGCAAAACCGTCCCCGCCATAGCGCCCACTGTCCCCTTCCAGTAAGCGCCGTTACCATGGAAACGCTCTTCGCCCAGGTGGGGGAACGAAGACGCGAGACGTCAGCGAACGCGACGAAGAAGGGTTGGCGGGGAAGTAAGCGTTTGAGGGGACCCAACCAGTGTCGCCAGATGATGCCCAAAGAGGCGTCACGTACTCTCCTACTTTTCCCCTTCCACTATCCCATTCCACCATCATTCACACCACTCAATCCCCATCGCGCACGCGTAACATGTCACATTATTACTCTGGTCACCGGAGAGGGGGTCCCTGTATTCCCCTGGATTGCTTCAATCTGGCGACACTGGCCCTAGTAGTAGTAGTAGTAGTAGTGTTATCTCCCGGAGACAGGATTCGGACACCCATCGTTTCCTTAGGGCACACCGTATCGTTCGTCAACAGTTTCACTGCGGCGCTACCGGGGCTCGACCCTATTTGTCGGGTTGCAAATCTCCTACGATTTTCCGCCTATGACCTGTTTTCTATAGCCCGGGCCTAATTCAGACCATCGACGTACTAAGCGGGTCGGTCATCATTGATGAGATGGCCATGCTACCTAATTTTTGGGATTTTTGACCTTTTTTACGGCTCGGAGTACACGTCGGACCATCTCACCTTCAAACCTGCAGGGTGTCTCGCCTGCCCGTATTTTGACTCCCCCCACCTTCACTATATTTCCATCTCGAATACGTCAAGTATTGAATGACACTGGCCCTAACCGTGCCCAGCACCAGTGTCGCCAGATGATGCCAAGACGGTCGTCGCGTACTCTCCTACTTTTCCCCTTCCACTATCCTATTCTACCATCGTTCGCACCACTCGTGACGCACGTGCAGCATGCCACATATTATACTGGTCATCGGAGAAGGGGATCCTGTCTTTCGTTTCCTTCGATCTGGCGACATTGCTCGGTGCTGTAGTCAAGGTGCGTGTGAAAATTTTATTCCTTTTCAATCGTTCATGTATAATGTTAATCATTCGTGATAATGGTTATAGTGTCACGTCATTGTATTGACATTATTCAATGACGTTCGCCATTTTAAAAGAAGGAAAGGTCAGGAATAGGGTCCGAAGTTACACAGCGTGGCCAATTCGTTAAAGGGAACACTCTGTCATCTATTTTCAGACTTAATTCAAGTATCGATGTTCTGGCACGTCTGCTCCCTTCGTCATGTCCTGCACGTGGAATTACATACGTACATCGATGCTCCACTCTCGGCGCAGAAATGAAAACAAGTGAAACGGACACTTTTATGTACCGTGCACGATAGTGCTCTGTTAGCTTAAAATTGGTGATTGTAGAGAGAAAGAGAGAGAACAACCTGGCACGTGTAGGTTCGTGACACGAATGGAAAGGTGAAAAATAATTTTAATGAATATTCCGATACACGTGTTGACAGTTAACGTAAATTGATATTACATTGTCCTTCCTACATGTTTTTCAAACCTTCTTTAAATAACCTTCTGTAAACAACGAAAGAGTATATTTTCTATTATATTTGTTGAATTATTATTCTCTCAAATTTTAGTGATAAATATATTTTCGATTAACAAAAAAAAAGAACATGAAAAACAAGTCATATTGACTTACGTAAATGATTGGGACGTCCCGCGTCGTATTATGAATATTGTGTCGGCGCGTTATTAAAACAATTGTCCCACCCTGGCAGCGAAGCGCAACGCCGGCGCCCACTTTCCATAAAAATAAAACTTCATTCCGAAGCTCGCCGATGAATGGAGGAAAAAATAAAGCCAGTCGAAAGCTCGTTCAGGGGAGAAGGACCTTGACGGAATGAAAGGGTTGTACGGTAAATGACGCTTTTTTTTGTTCAACATTGATGACGAGAGCCCTCGATGCACCGTGACGCAGAGGAAATTAATTACGAAGGAGCGGCGCGCGAAGTTGCCGGCACTTGGCACCCTTGCTCGAAACACCATGAAATTCAAAAACCGATGGCTTCCGTGACGTCAGCGTATCGCTGCGACAATGACGCGACGCGTGATTAATCCTTCTCGCCAACCTATCGATTTTTTTATCCGGTTACAGCGTTACATCGGCGAGAGATAAAATTGCAATGTATTATATTATGTAGGCGTACGAAAAAATTCTGTTCAATTTTCGTCTGTCGAAGTGAAACGAGTAGTTATTTATATATAGTGAATAAATTCACGAATAAGGGGCTACGAATTACGATAAATATTCGATCTAGGAAAATGGGAACTGTACGATCTAAGAAAAAACGAATATCCCTTCCACTCTATTACAATTTGTCGGTACGCCTAACACAGTTATATAGTTAATAAATACGTTTAAAATGAATGTATTTGAATGATCGCTTCCAAGGATACGAAAGAAAAATCCGCGATTTAAGGTACACCGTATGATACGTTTTCGTCGTCCAGACGGCGACGCGATAAAATCGTCTAGAAACAATAGCAATTAAAAGAGAAGGTTGTCCCTCGAAAGCACGGTAAACACAGCACGTATAGAGCACACGGTGTCACCTGCTCCCTGATACGAACGCCGATATCTCAGAAAATATTGTAGCGGCTTTAATCAACCTATTTTCTGACGCCGATCCACAGGTCGTGCTGTCACAGCATTACAATTCGTCAAGGTCGAGCAACGAGGATTCAGTCCCGTGCGCTTGCACTTGCCGCTCCGGCAAGGTCAACGATTGTTTACGAGAGGTTAATACGCGAAACCAGTCCGAAATCGATTTCGGAACATTCGATGGCGCGAGGACGCGCGACGTCTCGACTGTCGTTGAGATGCGTTTAACCCTAGGTCGACTAATTAGGGGACTCCACTAATATTAGGTACCTCAGCGGATATTGTTTATCTTATTTTGAAAAATTCCAGAAAATTACCTGTCGTTTATTATGCCTTTGTGATTGTTCTAGTAACCCTTGGACGGCGGAGGTCGGGTCTATTTTGACCCAGAAACGAAGATAATCGAGGAGAGGAAGGATCCTGAATCGATAAAATTCATGGTTGATAAGAGTTAAAATCTTGCAATTACATTGACGGCTAGATCATCGCTGTTATAACCTACTGTTATTAAACTTGTCGAAGTTGATACTTCGCTGTATTGCGTGACTCAGAGATTTTCAGTTTTCGTAACGGGTAACGCGATAGCTACATTAATATGTGACCGTTAAT
Organism: Lasioglossum leucozonium; assembly: GCA_028454225.1. Taxonomy (NCBI): domain Eukaryota; kingdom Metazoa; phylum Arthropoda; class Insecta; order Hymenoptera; family Halictidae; genus Lasioglossum; species Lasioglossum leucozonium. Next base: position 7,502,720 of record CM052212.1, on the reverse strand, counting down.
GTCAGATAATGGAGACAGACGTGATTGCAGATCTCAAGACTCGTGTGTGTATACAGAGTGTCCCAAAAATGTTGTAGTTCCTTCGAAGGGATGTTAGCCAAGCTCGTTTCGAATGACTTTTTCCCTTGCGAAAATGTTCTCCGTGGCTATGTTCAGGAGTTATTAACGAGAAACACGGACCAATGACAGCGCGGCTACCAGAGATGGATTCCGGCTCGGCCAATGCCAACGCCACGCGCTGCTGTAGCCGCGCTCCGATTGGTCCGTGTTTTTTCGCTAGTAACTCCGTCACAAAGCCGCAGAGAACATTGTTGCAAAGGAAAAGATTACTTCAAATCACCTTAGGAATCACCTCTTTCAAGGATGTTCATTCTTGGGACACCCTGTATTGCGTTTGATACAAGGTGATTTCCAATTTGTGTTACGAATTTTTTACTGATATCGACACAAACCTAGCAATAGCGTTCATTAAAATGTTTATTTATTATATTTGTTTATGCAATTTTATTGGAAATTCTAATGACGAAATAATTTTGAAAAAAAAACGCCCAGGCATGTTGCGCAGTCCTTTTAGTTTGCACAAATCCGTGAGCGTCCCCTCGGATTACCGTTGTCCCAGTATATCTAATAAAGCTTTAATGGCATCGATCGTTAAATCCATCTTATTCCGCCGACGAAGCGAGAGATGCGTTTTTAAAAATAAGTTTTCGGCGCGATACACATACATACGCGTTCGCGCTGAACGGTATCGCGACTCCTCGAGACCGATAAACAGTCCTAGGCTCGCTACGCTTGATTCGCGTGTGTGCATAAACGATTCGACCGGTTCTTGACGTACCCGGTGACGTATTAAACCGTCGACTGCCGTTACACCCGGTCCCGAACGATAAAAAGAAAGAAACTTTACGAGCACGGTGTCGAGGCGGAGTCACGTTTCAGACGCGGCCGAAAAATTTCCACTCTCGTTATCGTGGTATCGAGATACTGTTGAATCGAGATCGATAAGGAACTTTTGTCGGGGGAACAGCCTAATAAATTATATCGGAAAGAAAGGATTTATGTCATAGCGACGTAAAACACTATCAATCTCTTATCAATCGGTACGCTACGATCGAATATTAAGAAACTCCATTTTACCTTTGTTCTTGGTTTACCGCGTACCACATTGTGGTCCACGTTTTTTTTTTAATAACAATATGCGACATTGTTACACACCGATTTATAATACGCTTCTCGATATTTGTACATTTCGTGAGTTTATCCCCATGCAACCGTTCACCCGAACACTTGTGTTTCACTGGTTCGTTCGGATAACGGAGGGCTCCACTGTGTCGTGGATTAAACGACTAAATTTGGTCCAAACTGTGTCGTGTTTGGTGTCGTTTCAATCAGAAAAATGCCGCGAATATATTGACGAAATACAATTGGACGGAAAAATTGTTTATGTAAAAATGTACAGAGAAAATTTCCAATGTCGTACCATGTAAAAAATTGCAGATCTTCGAGAGATATGCGTAAATGATACAGTTTAGCGATAATTTCGCTAATAATGATTTTGTTCTATCGATTTATGCATTTTTACATCGTGGAAACGTGTCCCCATTAATTATTATTCGTATTAAATTTCGGATCTGGTACAAAGGACGCCGCGACACGGATAACCGGGAGCATCTAGCGCAAGAAATCAGTATGCAGAGCACCGGGGGCACCGATAGAACGTTCGCGAAAAGAATTCCTGCTCCGAAATCGGCTACGAGTGGCGCCGAATACGCGCGTAGATGTTCATAGAGCAGGGAGCTGGCGAAAACGAGCAAAACGGATGATCCTGCTTGAGAAGGGACGAAAGGAAGGACGGAAGGACATAAGAGGATGGCGGTTTCGCGAGCCCCTCCGTCTGCATTCCACGGTGCAGCCAACAACCTCAGAAGTGCATTTGCACGGGGGACTTCTGGCGGAAAGGAAAGGAAGAGGGCAAGACACTGGCGAGACGACTCGAGCCGAAAAAAGAAGGACGCATTTTGCACAAGCGGACGTGCCTTCTTGCGTTTCCGACCGAATTCGTGAGCCACGGACCCCATGTTGCTATGTTTTCGCAGAGATGTACACAGATACAACGGAAAACGTGTTACGGCCACCGGCCGATGACGCAAACGAGCTGTTGCAAACAGATCTTTATTGCCAACCTGCTCTCTCTCTCTCTCTCTCGGTTCTCCTTTTTTTCGCGAATAACAGGCCAGATTAACGTTGTACGTTCAACAGGAAATAGTCGATCGAAATCGTGGATAGAATTACTGTAAAATTGTTTTCGTGTATTGGTATGTTCCCACCGAAGCTTGTATGTTTCAAGACATTTCCAACGAACAGATACAGGAACGTTTTCGGAGAAAATTTTCGGATTTTGTTCAAAAACGAATATATTGTAGACTTTGGTGATATATGAACGTATGTCGAAAGGTTTATCGATATCTTGAAAATTGCTGGTTTTGCAAAGTAACGTGTTATCATTTTTTCCATTAAATTACAACATCCGAAGTAACAAACCAACGAAAATGACATTTTTAAGTGGTCACTGAGAAGAAAAATTGTTTCAATCGAAGAAAATGTTATTTTCGCCATTAATATTGTAATTGTTTTAAAGAGATGGGAGTGGTTTTCTAGCGGGGTTAAAGGAACGAGGATGTAGGCGAGAAATGGCGAGACTAAAATTCCTCAAAAGCAAAGCGCTGTACCGCGATATTAAGATAATGTTAATAACAAATCGACGAGCTCAGGACGCGACGTTTGAACGCGTTCGGCTATCTTCGGGAAATTAAGAGACGCGTCTAAATATAGCGTTGCTGGATCTAAAAGCGGCTTCGAAAAAGAGTGGAACAGCCTGAGGACGATGGATCGAGGGGAAGATCACGATCGAGGAAGAAAGGATCCATCGGCGTCGTGGCTGTATACGGCAGAGGCATCCCGGGACCGAGGAAACAAGAAGCACATAAATAAATAGGGGTAACGTATGCGGCAACGGACAAAGAGTGGACTAGACGTAGGAGCCCTGCCCGCGAAACTGGAGGAGACGAGATGTAAAGGAAGCAGAAAACGCGAAAGGAAGGAGGAGGTTCTTGGAAAGGTTCCAAAGATTAGAACCTGTTCTTGCTCGCGGGAAACGAGCGCAATGGAAATCGAGCGAACACGCGACCAACGTGTTCCCTGAAATTTATACGCAGAATGTGTACAAAGTGGTACTGGGAACGTTCTCCGACGTTTTATAAGGGGTGATCTGCTCGACATTAAACCGAGGCTCGCGTTTCTATTTTGTTTTTTTAAATATTCGAAAGACCTTTTCCGAAATTGTTAACGAGTTCATTACCACCGTCACAATCACGAAATTTACTTAAATCAAATTATTAGTGGGTAGACCACCCTGACTAAAAATGTGTGTGTTGGGAATTTTTTCAGGGACGAACAATAAGAGAAAAATTTTGGGTTTTTTCAAAACGAAATACGAAAGAATGGCAGAGTTATTTGCTGTAATTGAACCGGCCTTTTGTTGGCACATTGACGGATAGCCGCCATCGCCGACGAACACTGAAACATCTGATAGGAGTCTGCGGTTTTTTGAACTTTCGTTCTGTTTGTTGAAACTGCCGCAAGGCCGCGACGAGACGTGTTTCCCGGAGTTTACACGGATAAAGATCAAGGAAGACATCGCTGCGCGCACTTTGCATGTTTCCGCGGAAGCCAGACAATTGATGTTTCCGTGAAAATTTCGTAGCCTCCTGATCCGCAGTTTTATAGCGGACTCTGGATACGTGGAAACGTCACGCGGTCGCGACGCGCGTTCGTGTTCTGCGCCCGAGCAGAAAATACATATGGCATTTCAGAATTAACCTGTTCACTAGGTGACCTTTGGACCTTGGACTCACGCGTATACGCATAATCGGACGTAGGGGAATTATTTACGTTTGTCCCGCTTTACTCGTGAGTAGACTGTTGCACAACATCATTGTAACATTAGACTAGTTTGTACAAGCACATACGGAGCAATAAACTTTTGTAAACTTAAAAGATTCTAAATCCTCAAGGAAGAATAAAACACATATTTTTATAGATTGAACTATTTGTTAAAATATTGTTTCGTTTTATAATTTACCGATATATTATATTAGTTATTTTCTTTATTATTTATTTGTAACCGTATAGAGGCTTCACACCTGTTACAATCTTCGTTGTATGTTTCTTCGTACTGTTTATATTTATTTATCTCTTACAACAATACTAATGAACGCCGAGCTCTTAGAATTGTTTATAGTGTCACTTGATCGATATTATAGCCACGTTAAGTTCAATAACCAAATATCTTTATTTTTAACTATTGACGCGTATACTCGTGTACAAAAATACAAATGAAGCGAATATCCATCGAATAAATCGTAAACTACCTATATAAATAGATTGGTACACACAACAGAAAGCGTACGGTTACAGCAAATATTACTACTGCTACTGAGGCCGACATGATTCAACAAGTGGAATGAAAAAAAAGAGACTGCCCATACCATAAGGAAGCAAAAGTTGGAGGAACGTGGAGAAGCCACGGACTCGTTCAGTAATGGCGTTCCCCGCTCCCGAAGGCCGTTCACCAGGTTCAAACTTCTCCCTTTGCGCATCTCCTTCCGGAGGGAGCGACGAAGAAGGGGATCGAGGATTCAAGGACGCGGCCATTAATTTTCTAGCGTGCACGTGACACGCATTTAATCGTTCAGGATCGCTGCGATCCCAGGGATGAACTTTCTTGGATATACGAGACCGCTTTTTTTTGCAACCCTCTGCACTCTAAATTGCAATTTTTCCGTTTTGTTCCCAACCAGCTCCGTGTTAAAATAGTTCTGAGTACTAGACGGAGGATCTCGGCAGACTAAACAACCACAATCGAGTCGACGACGTTTAATTTTAAACGTTGCGTTAGGAAGTCCCGAGCAGTGTCGAGTTTTATAATAAAAAGATAAATTTTAAACGCAGCAGACGAAGTTTCTGGAAAATTGTGTCGTTCGTGAGAACCAGGCAAAAGTAACCAAACAAATAGCATTGTTAAACAATATGCGTACCGAATGTCACATGCAAAATTCAAAGACTCGAAATTGTTGTGTCAACATTATTCCTGTATGGTAATTGATTCTAATATTATATATTAGAATTAATTGCCATATACATATAATAAGACTTAACGATACGAGTATAATTTGTTCTCATAAAAAAAGTTTCGATCCGAGTAAGTGCCTTTATCATTGACCTACCAATAGGTTGCCGGCGATCTCTGCCATTAAATGCAATTATTCAACTGTTGTTACACTGTAACAACTTCAGTCGTGCAATTTACTTTCAATATATATTTTAAAATCCAACAACCAATCATTTCACCAATTATTCATCCTTTCGCTGCAGACAGCCCTGTTATTTTGCTGACCTTGAGCTGCAACCTGCAATATTGCATCGTTGGAAATGTTTCGAACTCTTTTCCCCCGATAAAAATAATAACATCCACTTTTTTTATCAATTCCAAAATTCCTAGTATGCTTCTATTCGCGATTAGACTTACATCTAAAATTAATTCATTAATTCATTTATTAAAACACGTTCGTGCGTAATATAAACGCAATTGACAATTCCAAGGGCATTTATCAACGGCAGAAGTTAACGACAGTGGAATAGAAAAATTATTCACATTATACATATATACATATAGTGCACAATCCTATTTGAAAAAGCTCGTTAGCACCATTCATCTACGAGGATAACAAATATTCTAACGCTTTTTCTGAATAAGCGTTAACCGATGATGCAATATTTCTTCCAACGGGCACGAAGTCTTCGTCGCGTTCTCGTTGTCCTTGAACTTGAAGTCTCCACAGCGAAATCGCCGACGTTCCAGCAACCGTGATGACAAATTTGCATTTGTACACCGGTTATCGATGGACTTTGCATTCGTTGCGACACCGATCATTGTTGCGTTCGAGTCTATAGTTCTATAGTTGAACTCAGATTTTCCATGAGTATGTATATAATATACATTTAAAAACCATGTATCACGATATGCTTCTGCTTATTGGAGTATTTATGTATATACCGCTCGATGTCCTCTACAATTCTGCAAAGATTCGCTTATCGATCAAAATTCTCTGTAAGAAAAAATAAATTCTGATATTTTAAAAATTACAAAACTGAATATTTTCTTCAATCTTGAAGAGAATTCACATATAGATGAGAATTTACTCTAATTGCAAAAGTAACCCCCCCTCCGCTAGTACCGGATCAGTCGCGCGACAGAGGCGGAACGCGTCACGTGATTGGGCGGGACGGAAGCGCGGGGGAAAGCGTCGCAGAAGGGGTAGGTAGAGTGGGGGGACGCGAGTCTTAATCTGCGGACTCCGTGCTGGGCGTATGCGATCTAACCAATACGTCGGAACCTTGAAACGATTTTCCTGCCCAGCCAGAACTCGGTTAACTCGATTAAAGGTTATTGAATTAACAAGCGACTACGATACGTACGAAGACGTTGTAGAAACGCGACACGCGCGCGGTGTCGATGGACTTTTTACATTTGTTTGCAGCTCGCGGCAGACACACGACGTGCAAGGTCCTCCGTTGGCCTCACCACCAATCTTCAATTAGAATTTCAATTCGCCGATTGTCGTTTATAACTCGCCAGACGCTCGCGATCTTGTCCAGAACTCGCCTGCCCTCGGTTCCTTCGCTTTCATTAGCCATTTACCGCTGAACGCCGCGCGAATTTTCTGCGTTTCGTACGAGTTTCGCTTATATCATTCATCGAAAGGATTGCTAATGACGAGTGTTAATTACTTGACAATGAAGTTTACACCTTATACTATAGTCCAGTTAATTTGAGGATTGACAAATTGATATTTAGCGGAATTCATTTTTAAGTTCGTTAGTCATGTAACTACTCTTATTAACGAGTTTCACCTACTTCATTCATAGTGCGGTCACGGTTACTAATAATGATTTTTAGTCGATAATGAGATTTTAAGCTTGCACTGTAATTTCATTAATTTCGGTGTTGATAAATTTTGTGGGTCTCACCTATTTCATTCATAAGAGCGGCCAGTGTTGTTAATGATAATTGTGGGCTACTTAATAATTAAGGATTCACCTTGCACTATCATCTACTTAATTTCACTGTTAATGAACAGATATTCAGTGGCATTCATTTTAAGTCAATTGCGACCGTAACCGATAATCAATTTCTTTTTGTATACATGAATAGTACTGTCATTTGAAAATATTCTCTTAAAAATGTTCAATGTAGTTCGAAAAATGAGGCTTCTTCTCCTAACACTGGGTTTACGAAACACTAAAAGTGAGTATTTTACATTATCTTATAGAAACAACAAGAACCAGTTGATCCAAATTTTTAGCCATATTTTTTATAATATATACCTAAAATACATATATAATATATATCTCAATATTCATAAATTAAAAATATTACAATCTGTCATTTTGACGGGTCCTGTAAATCTAGTGTTAATATGTGATTAAAAATGAATATTTTGTAAATAATATATGTATAGTACAGCCTCGATCTAAGAAAAACTCTGGAGTTCGTCTTGTTTCTCAGATTGTGTAGTCCTGCAATGGACAACATACATAAATATAATAGTAACTTATAGAAAAATTACTGTAAAATAATTGTAATAATGTCTTCTCTAGTGATTTTCCAGTTTTGCATTTGATCTATTTATTTTTTACACAAAATTCTACCATGATCATTATGATTTCAAACAATCTCTATATTGTACAACCTGATGTCTAAAGCTTTATAAGTAAAATATAATGTATAATAAATAATGAAACTAGAAGAAAATAAAACTGTCGAGTTTGTCCCGGGCATACGTATACATACACACATGTGTACATGTTAACCCGCAACAAAGTGACCGAGGAACATCGATCGAGATTTTAATCCAATGAATTTCCCACTGACCTCGCGTGTTGAGAAATTTGATTCACGTCCTATGACATAACTAGACCACACTGTAGTTATGCGCTGTTGCGTCGTTCTTTTTTATCTAATGACATTATATCTTAACTGCCTGTACCTGTAGCTACTTACTTCACCTAATATCCCCTGTTTTACATTCTGACGTCTCACTTGTATCTACAGCCCAGCAAGCGTGTACACGTTTGAAAAAACCACGGGGGCACAGCACAGTTTACATTTACTGATCCTATTATTAAACATATACAGAGTCGCATAAAAATAGAAGTCACGCGGAACAAAGTTTCCATTTCGTTTTGCAGCACAAAGAAAACGCTTACGGAAGAGACGAAAACATTTTTTGAAATTTGCACTCCAGTGAAAAACAAAAATTAATGAAACTGATCGACATTGCCTTTTGGAGACAATACCTCTGGATTAGCAAATGTATCCCGTGAGTGGCTAAAAAAACATCTTAACAATCTCTATAATTGTAAAATAAAAGACTGAAATTCGCCATTTTGACAGGTCCTATTGTTCCATTGACAATGGAATCGTTTTAAAAATAAAATGGCGCCCGACGAGTATGCTAGTTGGTTAAATAAAACAGTGGGATCGTTCGGCACAGTTTGTGCTGGAATTTAAGAATGACTCCCATAAAATAGTGACCCCTATAAAGACGTGATAGCCATACTAAAAAATCTTCCAGAATATTTTAAATCGCAAGTTAAATATTATCCTGCTAACTCACCGTCCGTCCCCTTACCGATCGCCGAGAACTAAAACGTTGATACGCCGCGCTGGTGATCAGATGTCGCAACTAAAACCGCTAATCGCTTACCAGTGAGAGATTTGCATAGCATTTAACGTGGTGGCACAAAGTCTGCGCTATCGCAAAGCGGCATCCGCTCGTTTGGATGACATCGGCGAGTATCGATTGTGTGCTCCGCAACCTACTACAGCATCAACACTAGAAGTTGGAACGGTTGCTCTAAATTCCCTTCAACTGTTGAGAAACTGGAGCGAAAGAGAATTTTGTTGTTCAATTACTTTCGTATCTTCAGACGATTCTTTTCTGCATCTTTCGTCAACGTTGTCGTGACATTTCTCCGATTGAAACGAGCCCAAACACGGCAAAATCGGAGCCTTCATTATCCGAATTGACATCTGAGATCTCCATTGTCTTCTTTCACATGTAAACAATTTAATCTAAAACAATCGATATCAGCGATCGACTAGGTAACTGTTCAATCATCTGAACACGCATGTTTCACGATCAGTTCGGATTGATCTCAGGCTGTGTCGTATTTCGAGTCGTTTCGATCAGGAAAATGTCACCTTCCCAAAAGTTTCCTAAAGAGATAATTAAAAGCAACGACGCACATTTGTCAACTAGCTGTCCTTTCCTGCGTTCGACGCTAGCAACAAGGAATCCAGAAATAGCGTATGTGCGCGATATAAGTAGACTTTTCTTCGGCACGAAGACCCGCCAGTCTAGATATAAGTGACATTTCGGACCCGCAGTTTTCGCGTACTATATCGAGACGTTGCCATGCCCCGTTAACGAAGGAGAAGAGCAAAGTTCAGGCGAGAGAGAGAGCATGCAGATCGAGCAATCAACGAAAGGACAATGCATAAAGTTGAGGGAGGGGGGGCGTGGAGAGTCGTCGAGCGAGAACGGAAGTAAACAGAAGAAGAAGCGGGGTCGCACCGGAAACCGCTATAGTGTTCCTCGTGACTGAAATCGCTTTACGGCGAGGTCATGCACACGAAGGTTAGGAGGTCCGAGAGGCACTGGCGTGATCGATTCGCAGAGACAGATGGAAGTTTCCATGTTAGTCTCTGCCGCCATCCTCTGACCTATCTCCGCTGAAATATCCCCCGTATATCGTGGCACATGAGAAACAGAGCGCGCGCATCTCCGCGAAATTTCATCATGCCGCTGGATAGCGTCTCTTATCGGCATGGAACATGCCCGCGTGCGCCGAATACCAAAACTATTTACAATCCCCCAACAAATGTATCGGGTACTTGAATAACCGATGTATCGTCCAGCTTCAGCTATAACATTTTCCACTTTTCATCTAACGAGTGGATTTCGCGATAGAAACAAAGTTGTATTTCCTTGAGAGGGCCGATTCCCAAGGTCATTTGCAGCAACTTTTTCCTTTGCGAGAATATATTCCCCGCAGCTTTGTTAATGGAGTTATTAACGAAAGAGACGGGCCAATCAGAGCGCGCTGATTGGTCCGCCTTTTTCATGAATAACTCCTCAACGAAGTGCCGGAAAAAATTTTCGCAAAGGAAAAAGTTTCTTGAAATGACCTTGCGAGTATGTTTGGATACAACAAAGCATCAAAAGGGGATTGAAAGTAAACAGTGTCGAAAGAGAGTGGTCTCCATCGAATCTCCAGTTGACATTCTATCGCCCGGAGGCTTGAGAATATATTTCGTCGATCGTTATTATTCAATTTGAATTCAAAAGGCAAGGATCACTCGAAAGGACTCAGCGATTCGCAATGTGGGCGGAAAGCAGAAACCGAATACAAAGCGACCTAACAAAGGGACTCGTTTACATGGACAAAGGAGAATCCTTGCACGAATGGTTTCCAATAATTAGACGTATCTTCAGATAATTGAAAACCAGGTCAGAGCATTCGCCACGAATGCGCGAATGGATCTAGTGCACTTACTGGCAACGAAGGGTTTTGAATAAATTATGAGACCTGCGAGACAATCGGAAGAACCGTTCGGGTTACGTAATTTATTACGCAAATGTCGCTCGTCAAATTCAGAAAAAGTGGTGCTTGATCCAACCATACTCTAAATCACGTACCATCTATCTGCGTGTAAGAACAGTAAAATAAAGTAGAGTAAAAGTAAGTAAAGGTTCGATCTGAGAAAACGGACAGCGCTTCCGAAAACTTACCGTCAACTGAAGCAGGTCTGCGCAACTGGTGCTCCTAGAGTCGATGACGTAGAATCGGCTACCCCCACTATGGCGCTCCGGTTGCAGGTCCGAACCTGCCGCGACGCGAAAGATCGACTCGCGCTGGCCAGCTGAATGGGAGTAGCCGATCCAACGTCGTCGACTCTCGGAGCACCAGTTGTCCAGGCCTCAATTAAACCGCTAAATACAGTTCAAATAATATCGTTTTTCGGCAAGAACATGCGTGGTTATGGGCCCGAGATAAGATGATTGGGGTAACGCGGGTACCCGAACATCTTCAGCTCGTGCAGGGCCGATGAGTAGAGGGGCATCCCATTGGATGTCCCGGAAGAGGATTGTTTTAGTCGGTAGTGGGGACACCGACCATCTGTGTCCCTGAGTCCGACACTACCTCCTTCTGGGGTGTGCATAAACGCATTTTTAACCCCTCCCTTAAAAAAAACAAAAATAATATCGTGTTCAGTGTCACTTTAATAAGAATAATGCCACAAATAAGTAGGGGAATGTCCCATAAAAAAGTAACGATAAATAAAGAAGTTTTGTAATTGGATTGGTAGAGATCCACGTGTTTCTTAGATCGTACACATCCTGTTTTCCTATATCGAATATTTCCTGACTACTACGATATTTACAATTGACTGGATTTTGTATATTTTTAATATTCTCTGTTCAACATGAACCTACCTTTTCATACAATATTGTTACATAATCTTTTCTATTGCAAAACTTCTTTTCCTTCAAAATGACATCAACACGACCTTTTTTTGTTTACATTGCACAGCAGAGGATCGAGTGGAAATTGTGCTTTCGATAAAAATCGTGGACGAGAGGAGCGCAGATTTGTATATTTCATGCTGCCTCGGACGATGTCGCGAATCTCTTGGATGAGCCGCGTGATCGCAACGTGTTCATGGAATAATCAGTCGGCTCGCGTGATTCTTAAACGGACGGGGACTTTTCTTTTCCACAGATAGCCAACGTGAACCGTACAACCGATGCGGAGTATTACGACGATTAAAGATATTGCACCGAGACTCGACCGACATGGAATATTTATATGTCGCTTCTAAAAATAAAGCGAGTGCAACGGAACGTTTATGCCCCGAGTTCATTGTCAGCCATTGCCGATGGAACTGTCTTACTTAATCGTATTAAATTGGTGCATACATTAAAAAAAAAATATCGAAACTATCTTGCCGAATGACTAATAGGAAATATTGGGTCATCAAAAGTGAAATACAAAAATATTAATGTATAATTACAGCCTAATTATCGCAAATTATCTTTCTCACCTCTCAAATCATACGAATGTGAAGTTTAATGTTAGCTGAGTTTGAACACGATTGTGGAAACATTTTGATATTAGTTTCAGAAAATTCGCAACACACATTTTATAAACTACAAAAAACACATTCGAAGAATTGTTATCGTGACTGAAGATTCTTTAAACGAAGGATAAATATTAATTTTAAGGCAGCATATCTTAAGAAACCCAAATGACATTTGATGAAGTGTGATTACTTAAAGCTTCATTCTACATTCAGGTATTCCGCACGAGCGAACTTGACCATTTAAATTGTACGCATAGCTCGACTCTTCCTTCTTGACTTCCCTTACTTTGTATAACTAATTTTCAACATTTATTTTTGTGCTAATATATTCTGCAATGTTACAAGGTTCGTCCGTCACATGTACGAAATACAATTAAAATGTAAATTAGTTCGTTTTCCACATCATGCCACTAATGTTTACAGCTAGCGACATCGCATGGAACGAAATCCATTATGTTTCGTTGAAGATTTTGTTAAGGTCTGTCCGATACGTGTACTAAATAAAATAAAAATTTTAACTAATTCGCTTTACCACATTATAGCATTCATTTTGACCGATAAACATCAATTAGAACGAAATTAGTTTTTAAATGATATTATAATAAAATAAAATAAATTATAATAAAATAATACAATTTACAAAAATATAGTAAAACTAGACTTTAGTCAATGAACAAAAAAAATATGTAAAGATCGCAGCATGATTAATAGCATAATCGCAAATTGCAGTGTTTCGCGACTCGAAATGCATTGAAATTTAATGAGCAATCATGATTACAAGGAACAAAAGTGATATCACGTGAGAACATGAGTGGCGATGATACCTAACGTTCGATACACGATCGTAAACGATTGAATAATCTAATATGTTTCGAATGATAACAATAATGTTCCACGAACAGCAATAATTGAACAACTTCGACGAAAGGATGATTTACTAACACGGCAATCAATGGAGTCGGAATATGAAAATATAATTTACTACTTTTACAGTGTTACCACTCATTGCATATACAGATGAGTTAAGATAATGGTTCTGCTAAGGCTGAAATTTATATATTTTTATTTGTTTCCCGAGGAAAACTCTGTTCAAAAAGAAATTCGAAGATTTCTCAATTACAGTAAAGCCTTGATCTAAGAAAGAACCCAGTCCGTGCTGTTTCTTCAATCCTGTGGTTCTACTATTTCTCTGTGACCTCGCCGAACGTAGAAAAGGACAGCGCGTGTAAACACGGTCACCGACACCGTATCGGACGACGCGGTATGTTTACACTTCGCACTGCAGTGCAGGGGATATTCGTTTTTCGTAGATCCTACGATTTTCTTAGATCAAGGCTTTACTGTATTCCCGTTTTGGGAACGCTTGTATATCCGTAGCTTGTAAAATTAGATGCATCTAAATTATTAACACAAGAAATGAAATTCTGCCCCCAAACCATCACTCTATCGAATCAACCAATCACCCAATTCGTTTCTCTTGTTTAGGAAGCAGGAACCAATCGAGCTTTAGCTCTTCGAAGAATATAAAACCCAGATCGAAACAAGTTTTTAAGGTTAGTAGGCTAGTGGACTAGTAACTAGAAAGTTAGCACCTAATAGCTGTTACACAGAATGTGTACTTATGCAGTCCAAGAATCATTCCTGGTTCAAATCATCAACAGCAACTTCTGTCAGGGGATTTTCAGAACTAGGATCTATAGGATCTAGTAATAACACTCGATCATTTTTGCCGATCAAAAATTTATAAGTACAAATGTAGTAATAAATAATTGTAAATATTACGTTCTTTTAACTGTAAAATCATCGTTGTAAAACAAAAAATTGGAAATTGTTAAAGTTACCTAACTCAGAGAGATAATTGGAACACCTCTGCGAATTTTATCAACTTTCAACATTCACATTTTTTTTATTCGTACGCGTTAACAATTAGTGACCTTGGGACCCGCCCGGGGCAACAATCATGTGATCGTCGCCCGTCGCTTATAACACTCCTTAAAAGAAAAAAGAATATAATGGAATATCACGTGACTCGCACAGTCGTAAGGGGTCATTTTATCATTCCGCGACCGTCCAATCGATCGGAATATTTCTTGCGCCGAGGTTAAGATGAAACTGCATGAAACCGGTCTACCGCGTTCATCCGCAATTACATTAATTAACGCGAAAACGTGGCCGACAAAAGTCACAAAAACGACCGGAGATAAATTGCTGTCGGCGTGGAGCGTATTGCGACGCGGAAAGTCGATAAAAAGACAAAAACTCTAAGATAGCTATCGGCCCGGTGAAAGGTACAAATTACGCTAACCGACAGAAGAGAGTTAACAACAATAAAAATTGGATGTTCCGGTTTTTTTTCTTTTTTTTGAAAGATGTATCGGCACTTTCAAGGCAACAGTATGTATAAAGTGAAAATAAGTTTCATTGAATTTGATGGGTCTCGTTAGTCTAATTGGTATCCGGCAGAATCCATATTTTCGTCTCACGCAAGTCGCCATTATACTGTTTTCAATATTCTGATCGGACTGTATTGAAAACTACTTTTTCCTTTGTAATAAATATTAAACCGTCTGGTTTTTCCTAGTACAAAGTACTTGTTTGAATGAACATTATTGTTTCACTATCTAAAAAAGATTATAACAGTTAATTTGACCGTAAACGTCACCATATATTATCATGACCATATACAGGTTACAATTTAAATCAATATCTACAAGTGGCAATTAACGTTTTCATATTCTATTTTATCGCCCGATAATTATAATTAACAATCACAGGAACTGTTACATTGAGTGGATTGCTGATCATATAACAAATTGAACACAACCAACAAAATTAAATTTCAATATAACTATAAAACCAATTTGTAGTACATCATATTGTAAACATTGAGACGACACTTTTCTAAATATAACGCTTTTTGTTCGTTACATTTGATTTATAACCCATTATTGTCTGGACACATTTAGTTGCTTCAAGTGGACATTAATCATTCCAATTTCCTCGATTAAATTCCGTTCCCCTTTAAATCCTCTTGTTTTATTTATTCACCAACAAACAAAGAAGACCGTCGATAGTCCGACAGTTTTATTGCATCCGATTGGGAACTACACGCTTCCTTATGTAGGATAATGTTGCGCATTCGAAGCATTGTTGTTAATATCCCGTTTATACCAGTGATGTAATTAACGGTGCAAATTCCACGCCGTGAACATCGCAATGCAACCATCTGCGTTCTCGATTGGATCGATGATCGATCAATAGTGATCGCTGTTGACATTACTAAGTTGGCATTATCGGATGATCGCACCTTCTCATCTTATCAAGAAGATGGAATGTTAAACATTCTCCTGTTTGCGCACAGCTGCGATTAGTGGACCAGAATAATACTTGTTTAACAAAAAAAAAAAAAATACAACTACACAAAAATTGCTAAAAAACTTTAAACATCTTGCTTCTTGCGATCGAAGCACACGGTATCTTTGATGTGCGTAAAAATCCGCGATGCTCTTGACCGCTGCGTTCATTGGTCAGACTGTAATCAAACATTTTCTCGCGTCCCACGAAAAAAACATTCCGGGAACCGCTGCGTTAAACCGAAATTTGCTGGTCCCTCGGCTCCTTTCAATTCCGAAACGTAAAAAACACGTTGTAAAAAGCTTCCGCCGGCGGCGTCGTTCAGCGACCGGTTCCTGGAACCGTGAACCGATTCCAAACAAGATTTTCAAGTGCGATATTCTCTTTCTCCCTCATTCTCTCTTCCCCTCTCTCTTTAAAGTTGGGGAACAATAGCGCTGTATCCGGATAGAGATTTCTAGACGCACCTAAAAAGTTCAGGTTGATCGACCCTCCACGATAATCCTTCAGGGCCACGCTATTTTCAGGAAGCGGAGACCACTATTCCGTCGCCTTGGAGGATTCCGGCGCCATTCTGTATTAATAAGTAGATACGTACCCCACTTTGTCGGTTGCAAAGATCGATCTCTTCCTCGTGGCTGACGTGTTAAAATCAGAGATCGAACTAAACCTTTTCCTTTTTTTCTTGAAAAAAGTTATTTTGTTCGGACTTGTAGGTCTTAGGTAAGGAGGAAGCTTCGATCTTTGAATTTACAGTAGTTTTACAGTTACGGAAAAAATTGTCCAAATTTTTTACGAAGGAGAAAAAAAACGCGTCTTCTAAAATTCAGTAAAGTCTATCCTCAAAATGAGTACTAAATTGTCTGGCGATCGTTCTTGCGAAATTATCACTGTTGAAAAATAGGCAATCTGTTCGAAAATCGGAAATTCAGTGTTCAGTTTTTGAATCCGTTGTACACGAGTTTGAAGAATATCATATTTTTCGTCAAACGTGAACAAACTCGCGTGTCCCTGCGTATTCCTCGAAAAAATTTGTAAAATGATGTGGTGCTTGGCTCCGTTATCTGAGCGTCTAAGCGAGAGATATTATCGCGGGTCTCTTAATGAATTGTCCATGAAATTCGCGAGCTGGATCGCGACGCATTGGAGATCCAGTTCAGTGAACTATACGCGGCAACAATCTCTGACGTCAGAGATTGTTTACGATGCTAATCGTATTCGTTACGAGCAAGGGAGAAAGAGAGAGAGAGAGAAGGAGTTCGATCAACGCGGTCTTTTCAATGAAAATATGAGACCACGGACTGCTTTGCAAAAATAAGTCGTTCACTCTACAAACGTTCGTAGCTACAGGCTTGGTATCGTGCCATGAGCGTATTTCCCAGGCGGATTTCTTATTGTCAACGTGCTCGGAACCGTGTGAACCACTATGAGTTACAACTGAACTGGACACGGTAAAACTAATATAAAACACACACACACACGCAGCTAATCAAATTATTATGTTTTTAATGAAATTTCTCATTACATTTAAAACTGAAACGTCTGTACAGGAAATATTATGAAGTGATGCAATCTACAGAGCTAGCCTAAACTCTGTTCTAACGAATTCCTTCTTATACAGGGTGTCCCAAAGATGTAGTTCCTTGAAAGGTGCGATGATTCCTGAGGTCAATTGAAGTAACTTTCTCCTTTGCGAAAATGTTCTCCGCGTCTTCGTTCGGGAGTTACTCACAAAAAACACGGACCAATCAGAGCGCTCGAGGCGGAATCCGTCCACAGTAGCCGCTCTCTGAATGGTCCTTGTTTTTTCCGTGAATAACTCTTTAACTAAGCCGCCGAGAAAATGTTAGCAAAGGACAAAGTTACGTCAAATGGTCTTAGGAATCGTCACTTTGAAGGAAGCGCAATATTTTTGAGACACCCTGTATAACCAAGAGAAATAAACTCCTTGCATCTATAAATTTTCAATAAATAAAAAGATAGCGACCAACCTACTGAATAATAAACTGTGATGAAATTATTTGAAAAGTAGAACCAGCCTATTAACAGTTCATTAGATAAATGTCTTTAGAATGACTATAGTGGCGTGTCCAGTAATAGAAGTTCCATTATGGAAATAGTATTGGAGATTAGGGGATGATAAAGCGAAGCAAATACTGCTGGCAGAATGGAAGATGATCTCTCCAAACATGGAGGTTATAGAGGTCACATGAAAAAATAGTCCACAGTCTGTCTCACACGGTAATCCTCGCGAAAACATAATTAATTTGGCAAACTGAACTAAGCCGAGTCTCGTGTCTATTTATAACAACGACTGCAGTCTGCCGGCTAAATATAAGTTTAATTTATTAGCGTGTTATTAAACCCCGCGTATGGGAGTACTACATCGATGCTCTACTTCAGATATAGAAACCAGTGTCGAAACAATTAAGATAAAGGTTCCTGTTTCGTGTTTGGAGACAATAAAAAAAGACACCTTAAGTCGTAATTATTATTAAACCGAAGATTTTTATGCGAAATATAAATTTTCATAACAAACAGAATTTCAGTGAAATTCTATCGCTGATAATTTTCAATAAATCTCAAACAGTATAACAATATCCTTAAACGTTTGTAATTGTCTTCAGAATTTTGTATCTGATTTGGTCATTCATAAATGTATAAAATCTGCGGTCTCATTATTCATACATCTGTATTAATGAATATTTATGCAAAACCGAGCGATGCTGAAGCCTACTTATTCAATGAATGCTTTTCATTCGATAAAAAAAGTATATCGAATCTGTGCAATCAATGCGAACAATTTTCAATGATCGATTATTATTGGTAGCTAAACGAATAAAGTAATAGTGCTCTCGGCGCAACGGTTCGATCATGTAATTACGAAAAGAAAATTTACAAGTTAAATTAAAGTTTCAACGTTACGATCCCTATGTGGATCATTCTCAAGAAAGACGAAAACTGCGTTTGGAAAAAATTATATTTTTATAAGTCTTTATACTGTTGTGAAAACTCACTTGCTTTATTACTCACATGCTTTATGAAAATTCTTAAAAACGGAAATGAAATCTTTAACAATCATACGATCGATAAAAGGAAAAACATTTATTAGTGGTAGCTGCTTCGAAATAATTTTCTGGAAATTACCAAACTTTCCACGTTTCGAATACACAGAATCATTCGACCGTGCTCAACAATGGATCACGACGCTGGATCGTGTTGCTCATTGAAAAGCAAAAATAAGAAAGCGTCGACGCAATACGGCCGGAGAAGAACGATTCTGTTTGCAGAATGAACCGACGAAAATATCTGCAACCATTCAAACGACGTCTTTTTTCAGTCGAAAAACACCGCTCTCTCTCTCTCTCTCTCTCTCTTGATTCTTCTCGACGATACAAGCGAAAAACCCCGCCAATAAGAACGGAAAGCTTTTTTCGAATATCGTACAACAGTTTTCGTTTATTTTTACTTTCGAAGCCTAGTGTCAGACACGTGCATTCGAATAATGCAAGGCCTACGCGACGGCTGTTTACGAGACTCTATATCATTTATGCATAGCAATTTTCCTCGAAAATCCACAATTCTTTAAACCGTACGATATTTCACAATTTTTCTGTACGTAGATTTCTTCATAAATAATTTTTGTTTATAATGATCTGTTGCCAACATTGTTTAATCCACGATAGAGTAGAACCTCGATTATACGAACTGATCAGTGGAACGCGCATATTCATATAATAAAAACAATGTCAGATTAAACTGATTTTTACGATAAATTAATTGCATGTGAAACAGTGGAGATTTCAGATATTGGTTCGGATAATCGAGGTTCCCGTTACTGGATGATGTCGTGCTTGGACTCATTTTAATCATAAAAATGGCACCGAAATATTAGTGAAACTTTCGTAAAGAAATAATTAAAAACAACGAAATTTTGTCACTGGACCAGCACCGTTTATGTGTTGTTTACTCGCTGTCCACGTTCTAATAGCTCGAGATCAAGGAATAGTGTCCGTACATGATACACATATCTAAGAGGCATCACAGTGATTCGTGGTTGAAGAACCGATTCGCTATAGGTTCAACCGAAAACATCTTCGTGAAAGAAGCGGCACGTGTCGATCACGTGAATATATTATACGTTCACGAGCTTCCATTCAGGTTGTGACCCACGATGGAGGGAAGGTTAGGCACTTGGTCACTTCCTTCATTTAAGGAAATGGCTCGTTCTCACATACTTATTACGTGCTAATTTCAATTTAATAGAGAAGGGGCCACAACTGGTACGGATCGACGAAATTGGTTGCGCACGATTTCTATTAAATAATGGCCACACACTCAAGTAAATACGACACCACTAAAAAGTTCGTCGCATGAAGATATTTCTTCCTTTTTTTTTCAAGAAAAGGAAACAGCGCAATTTCACACGACGTTACATTGGCCTCGTTTACAATGCTAATTCCATTGATAGCTAGAACGTACAGTTTCTCTGTTTTGAATATTCAACTAATATTGTAAACGTTTCTGGGTATAACCGGATGACGGGAGGGAGCACGAATTGTGGGGGGGGGGGGGGGAGTTTTCCTCTTTCTCTCTTTGCCAGTATCGAAGTAGTCACGAGACATTGCAACACGCGCATCGACAGGGACAAAACGCGTCGTAGAAGGGGAAGGTAGAATGGAGACACGAGTCTTAATCTGGACGTAACAGGTGATAATTAATATACGGTTTTTAAGATTTTTTAGTCGACAGTCCATGACTGAAATCGTTGCAAAACGAAACCAGTAAGACAATAAGACGAGTGATATTAGAATTAAGGTATTAATGAGATTTGGAAAGCTGGATTCAATGTTAATACAATAAATTAATCAGGCTAAACCGCCTAATCTCCGATATAATATTGGCGTTAAAGAACAAATGCCTCGGTAATTATGAATACGCTGTATACGTCAGTAGTACGCACGAGAATAAAAAAGAGATAAGCAATTCTAAGTTGAAGGAAAATTCATTGATCAACACGGATCTATTGTTTAATCATGACGGTTGATCCTCCGCGATGATTCATCCGAGAGTATCCAGCGATGAAAGTCAAAAGTCGAAACTTCGGTGAAATTCCAATCAACGATCAATGTAATGAAATAGTGCGGGAAGTAAAAGCGTATCGACAAGTTTCGAAGATCTAATTGGGCAAAAAGCGCGACGCTTAAATTGCACGACACACCTCACCGAAACGTTAGAAACTCTTCAGCATGATGCACCTGCTAAGCAATGTAATATAATATGTATTCTAAAATGAGAAATTCACGTATCATCGCGGAAGAGAGAGTTTTTCTTAATTAGAATTCGATTGCGTACTAATTTCTCGCTTATCCGCGTTCCCTACAAGCAGAACAAATTGTCAAATAATAAAAATTGATTTTTATTGCCTCGCGGAAGTCAACGCTCTTTAATTGCAACATTATCGAACGCCCAGCCACTCATTAACTCGATTTATTTGTTTTTTTCAACGAAATTATAATTTTATCGAAAGTCACACCACTCGCAAAGTAAACAATTCATATCGTCCGACGTTTTTAATGGACCATAAGGCCACGACGATGATTTTCGAAATGGCGCAAAGCGGAACAAAGTGCAGGTTACATCAGACAAATTTCTTGAACTCAGATTAGAATAAATTCGTTTCGTTCATTTCCATTTTTACATTACTTTTGCATTTTTCACACTTTTTTTTTAATTGAACGAATTAGTTTGCCACTATGCAGAAATATCTTTCTGTTGAGAGTTTATTTAAACAAATTTAACAACAATCTAAATTCATTTACTCGTTTACATTCCTATTTTGCAGGGAATTTTTTTATCTGAAATAATGTTGAATTACTTTTCATGATATTCGATGATGATTCAATTTTTATTTTGAAAATGTAAAGATTTTGTAAAATGTTCAGCATTGATCTGCAGCACTTTGGCAGTAAAAGGTGGAAAAACTGGAAAGCTGGTTAACCGATGTGGCCAGTGAACGGCTCAGTTTATTGTCGTCGAACGACGATCTAAATTCATCCGGCCGATTGCCCTTCTCGATCGCGCCCGTCGAAGATCGAGATTCCCAACGATCCAAAGTGCGTCCTTTCATACCGTGTATGTCATTCGGTCAGACTGAATATTGGTGTCGCGATTAACCCGGCAATCGACAGTAATAATTACATTTTGATTAAGGAGGAGTAGGCACGAGGCAGTCGCGACCTTTAAAACAAATGTACGCGTTTACACAATCCTTTCCGCGCCGCTTCAAAGTCTCCCGAGATACTGGGGCCAATTTGTGTAACAGTTAGGTTGTTGTTGCGAATTCTTATCTGAAACACTGCGCACAAGACAACCTTTCATCTTTTTCGTTTCTCCGCGAAGCCTCTCCTCCAGTGTCTCGCCACGGGGAAATCCCGCATGATTCCTATCTTCGATATTTCAAACTAACTCGTTAAAGTGCCCGAGTATTTTCTCATTTAATTTTTTTTTTATTCACTTTTTACTATTTTACGTGACGATTTGTATCGTTTTCGAACAGTATACATTTTGCACTTCGACCTAAAATTTTAACTGCGGACTAAAACTATTTTAGAGCACGCCTGGGCAATGGGTGTTCCGAGAGTCGGGACAGGTACGGACAGGCACCGCGGCACGACAGTGGGTGTAGTCGATGACGTAGAATCGGCTACTCCCACCCGGCCGGTCAACGCGATACGGCCTGTCGCGGCAGGTTCGGACAAGCACCCGAAGCGCGATAGTGGGGTTGTAGTCGGTGATCGGCTCATTTATAAAGTTAAGATTGGATATTTTAATAAAAATTGAATAAATATGGAATTTACGTAATAATTTCTCACTGACCGACTTCAATAACTTCGATAATTCTAAAATGAAAAATCTGAAATAATTCTGATTAATCGACAAGTTCCAATATTAAACATATTGCGCAACCACGTAATGTAATTGCATAAATCACCAACCATACTTGAGTTATTCAAATAACACAAATAAATCGATTTCTATCGTTGCTGACAACGGTCTAACTGCGAATTATTGACACCACCAGCGGGAACTATTCTTGCACTCGTTCCGATTTGCAATATCGCGTGATTGCAACAAGTTTAAAGATCATGTTGTCGCGCGCAGGGGGTCCTGATAAACTAACTGACCGCTCTCGATGGAAAATTTCAAAAGCATGTTGCAATTAACGATGAAAGGGGAGCAAGAGAATAACATGGTGTGCGTCGTTCAGCAGGAAGAACATTGTTTCAGGATGAAACGAGGCGATTCTATCTAACATAAGCTTCGAAAGCTAAATATAGTAATTGAACGGCATCGAATTTATACTCTTTCACAAGCGAAGATCGGAAAATAATATGAATGCGATAATGTATGAAAATCAATCAAATAAAGTTTGAATCGTACATGAATAAATAATTTATTGACTGCACGGTTAGATTTTATAACAGAAGTTACCGAAAGATGAAGGTTCGTGTGAGTTTCCTTGAAAGAATCCTTGAAATTCTTTCGCCATTCCCTGGGCAAAAATATTTTTGAAACTCCGATCCGATGAAGCAGTTGCGTCACGTTTATTTATTAAACAATCCTATGAAGTAAATTACGCAACGGAAAGTAATAATTACTGCCGAAAGTAATCACACAGCTACATATCTGTTGTGCTTTGGCACGTTAAATTACTCATGTGGAATTTTAATTTCTTTTGTTGCTTAAATTGTGTTTCGCTTTCGAATTCGCAAAATGTACTCGCGTCTCGTTTCGTAATGCTCGCGAGCATATGTTTCGTACGCCAGTTCGTTCTATTTGTTTATGTAACTACATCGCGTTATTTATTGTTATTTCTATTGTCGAAAACGTACAATCACAGACGAGGCCTTTGTCTGTGGTACAATAGAAATTGCAAAAAAATTTTAATACATAAAAATAGTTTTCTATCAATTTTTCTATAAGTTTTGTCAAAATAGAGTATTCAGAGATAAGGAAAGAAACGAGACAGTATCTCCATCTAGCAGATTTTTGTGGAAATTACAGTGTCGGTAATGAAGGTTTCTGCAGCGTGAAAAAAAATTTCGCGGTAAAATTCAAAACCCGCACAATTTAATTTGCGGAAACAGAATATATTCATTTAATTCAAGAATGCTACATCATTTATTTATAATATTAAAGCATTTGTAGTGCATATTTTTCTTCGACTTGAAAACGTTGACCTTTCATAAGTTGATAAATTATTCATAGAATCAGACTGATTTTTTATGCTGCTAGATGGTGAGATGTCACCATGCATAATGCAATGCATAATACAAAATGCAAATCGCGAGAGAATAAAAGTTGACGATTATACTTTTTGTAATTAAATGAAAAGTCAATACTGGGCTACCTGCTTCACTAGGAATTAAATATTGATTGTTTTAATTTTTATGAATTATACATAGAAGAATAATATTAAACGAATAGTAATACACGACTGTAACAAGGAAGAATAATTGTTTTAAGTCGCTTTGATTATATTTTCCACAAAACTAGAAGCCTGGAATTATACGAATTTTAATAATTTTTATAGATTCGTTTAGTCGGTAGTTGGTGAAAGACTGGAGGCATATGCTAATCCTTGTATGCTGAGTTATCTCAATAGTTGGGCACATTTAATAAAAATATAATTGACTGAACCACTCAAACAACCACTAAAAATATCCTACGTCCTACATAAAACCTACATTTTCGTTTCACTCCTGTGTCTATAAAACAGTCTTAAAAGGTCTGAATTTGCATAAACATTCACGCACGAGTCACCACAGTTGGACTTTATGCAAACTTGCACATTTACGATCCGATGTCTAAAAATATTATTTAAAAAATGCATTTCCTCCGTAGCTCTTTGTCTGTGTGCTCGGTAAATCTTGAGGCATTTACAATGTATAATTTTCCTCAAAAAATATTTTAGTCGAGCAAGCACAAAGTAAAAATACAAGAGATTTCATCGCGTCGGCGTCGAGTCACTCGCATTTCGGTCTGCAACCGAGTTCTCTCAGCAAAGTAACAAAAAAAAGAATTAAACTATGGCAGTCGGACGACGAATTCGACGTTCAGCGATAAAAGATATGATGGCGATCGTTGATAAAAAGGAAAAAGGGAATTAATGACGCGTCCGTATGCGACAGGTCACTGTCACTGGACACACGATGTGCAACGGGATCCACGGTGGCTGAACAATGGGGGAATCGTTATCTAAGCGATTAGTGCACGCGCCAGACACGGCGCGCGATCGTCTACGTAGAACGGAACACCGCCTCAGGACTGATTTCTCAAGAAGAAAGCTGATATCCACGTGGATCCAATTTTGTCTGTAGATCGTGTTCCCGCTTTGCGGACTGCGCATGTTTCGCTGTTAATATAATAATAGGGACGCAGGCCAAGATGACCACCAGCCTTCCCGAGTCTCGCTCGCATGATTCACATATGTACTTGCTCGAGAGTCATGCATAAATACACTCGACAGTTACCCTCGTCAGCCACGCGACGTAATGATCGTTTGTCTATGCTGGCTGTCGAGTATCAGCACCTGAAAGCAGCAACAGCTGCTGCGCAGGGCCTGTGCCGGCCACCCGAGAGCCCGTGGGCCAGTCTCTTGCATATGGTGCCCAAGAAGAACGGGAACTACCGCAGGCTGAACACCCATACGGTCCCGGAACGGTAAAAAATCGAACAGAAGCGTTCGATCCTTCCAAAAAATGTTAACCTCTTCAACACAGACAGCAGGTATAACACGTAACTCCTTCTGCTGGTTCTAGTGCTACATGTAGGGTGTTCGCAACCCCCTACCAAACTTTCTCTGTTCGATAAACTCGTTCTGCCAGCTGAAAGCGGTAAGAACCGGTTAAGTAGATTGCACATAATCCCCCAGTTGACTTTTGCTGCTTGAACCGCATACGATCTAGCCAGAAACGGCGAAGATCAATGAGAGTGGTGTGTACCAAACCCTTCGGTTGATTCGTACCGTTTGGGTCGTACGATGTCCACTCATAAACGGTCAGAATCAGTTAAGTAAAGTGTACACAATCCTCCAGTTGACTTCTGCAGCCTGGATCGTGTAACATTGTCTAGCCGTGAGCGGTAAGGCCGACTGGAATCATGTATGCGCAACCCTTCAGTTGATTCTTGTCTATTGGGTCACGTGCTATCTAACCATGAGCAATAAGAATCAGAATGTAAACGATCCTCGTCGTGAGTACAAAAGGAATCTGTTGATCTTCAAAAATTTAACCTTACCGCCTGTCGTAGGGATCAAGATCACAAGTTCCGCTAATGATGTAACGTTTGATTAAAGATGCAACGTTTGCGCCGGTCGATTAAAACTCCTAGAAGATCATTAGAATTTTATTGGAAGTCTAATTCGTTACCGAATATCATTTTATAAAATAATTGTTGCTGTTTATACCAAGGTGGCTTCTATCCAGAGTCATCGATGCATGTCAAAACATAGCGGTTCCATGCGTAGACATGACTCTACGATTATGCGTGTACCGATCCATTTCGATTAGTCATTTCGCAGCGATTAGATAGCGTATCAGCTGTGATTGAGCGAAACTAACCAGTTTATGAAAAGTGAAATAATCGGATGTGCAGCTTGATGTTATCTCGCCAAATTAGAAGATAAGTGGTGAATCAATTATACTATTGTACGCGGGAGATGATGCTGCGAGTGTACCATACTATTTTTTTATCTGGAGTTCTATTAATGAATCTACAATGATTAGGATACAAATCTTTAATCTTCTTTATCATTTTCCTATCGTAATGATAATCTTACAATTTTATACAATCAAATGGGGTACCATTTCTGTTTAAAAATTTATTATTATTTTTAATTTGATGATAGTCGTCGAAATTGAATGCAGGTTTATACTCGTGCGATAAATTTCGCAAAATTCAACTTCGTCTTTTAGAAAAAGTGCTGATTCCTGTTAGATAAAACACAAGTATGTAGGCCGTTCGAAGTCGTCAGATCAAGTTGTTATGCCAATAAAAAGGCGATTAGGAATTAGGAAGATTCTGACGTCAATGCTGGGACAAGAGGTGTGCGTGGCCCAACGTAATAAGATCGTTTCATACGTGATAAAATGTCAGCTGGCAGTTAGCAATACGATAAGCTTTCGGACTGCACGATGTCCTCGTATAGAGTTCGAAAAATCATCCGACTCAGCACCGGCAGTCTCATGATTTTTCCGTAATTTCGTCGAGTACATCGAACAAATGAAAAGCCACGATACGCGAACGTGATTGACAACGTGATCAATATTCTTCTGATCTATTATTCATAGTCAACTCTCATTTTCTCGATCAAAGTGCGCTACCCAGAGATGAAAGTAATGTACACATGTAAGTGGAAGTTGATCGTTTCATAACAGAGAGTTTATTTTATAATAAAACACGAAGTATTACTTTTTTACAGGGTTCCGTTTGAATATTCATAACGATTCGAAATAGATTCATTTAGCTGTGGTCGGAAGAATTTTTACTTCGATAAAATTGAATTCAAGTAATTCCACCGCTCACACAAAAAAAAGACATATTTTACAATTATTTTGCTTTATTTCAGACCATTATAGCGAATCCCGCGAAGAAAGGACTTTAATCTGATGCGCTTTTTGCACTGCGATTCGGCTGGAATTTTTAAACGACCAATCTAAATACTTGTTTCTTCAGAACTTGCTTGAACGTGCAAGTTGACTAGTTAAAAATAAAACTCACCGAGGAACGACGCCGAGCTTATAATTTCGGGTTCTTTATCGCCCGAAGTCCGTGTAAAATTCTCTGTTGCTCGCTTCACAAAGGACCATCGAAAAAGAAGTATAAACTAATAAAAATATATGCGAACACATGACACACAGATCCATTGTGGCACAGACGCAACGTTGCGTCATCCTGTCTAGAATTGTAAATCTTCAAAACTGATCTAAAATTAGTACGGCCACCGATTCGTAGAAAATAACTGGACGAGCGTCCTACTGTTCCATTCAAAAATTATTGTTTCTCCCTATTACAAAATATAAGCAACAACAGGACCGAACGATCCGTCAAATTATTCATTTGGCTCTCGAAAGTTACTTCCTGTTTATGAAATATTATATCGTCTACGAATAAATCTATGCGTAAAATTTTATTTCTTTATTTATTTCTCCAGTAATAACCATCGCGCGACAAAATCCAATTTTACATAGAAGAGAACATTTCAGATATTCTACTTTCATCATCCTTGTGCTCCAGCAATCAAGAAGAGGTGGAAAGAGGATGTCGACAAATGTTAATATCTGAACACCTGTTATAGCGAAAATTCCGCAACTCATTCGAAATAAAGCGTACGGAGTGAATGTACTCACTGTCGGGAAATTGCACATAGCGCAGGACATTGTGAGCAATGGCGGAAGGATTCGTGGGGGCGAAATCCGGGTCATCGATGTCGAAGGACAAACTCTCCTCGAACTCCGTCAACGTGCTCTCCATGGTACTAGAAATGTGTAGCACGTATCAGCACCTGTCAAAACTATAAAAAAAAAAGAAAGAAATAACATTTTGTCGTGAACGCTTCCTGGAAGCGTAGATCAATAGCCCTCTACGCGAGGAACATCGCGGAACTTGTTGCATAATAACCCAAGCGTTGCTTGTGCTCATTGCTCACGCTTCGACAAGATAAAGAAACCACCTGAGTTTACGAATTATGCTAAATTATTCTTCGAACGAGTATTGCGCGCATGTATACATTACTTTACGATAATCGAACACGCTGTCGACAGTGTCAAGCTACCGACCGATTTTCATTTTCCGGTGCCATCGTGCGACACGACTCGTTTATTTAGAAAAATAAAGTAATCATTTTCTATGGTGCATACATTACGGTAAATGATTCCTGTTCCCTAAATAAACAAACATGTCGTTACTACTCTCTTATCATTGATATCATTGCGATCGGCTGGTATCGATCAGTTCACTCCGCGAGGATGCAACAGTTGGCGGGGGTTAAATAGTGCGGCATTTTATTAGCATTCGTAGTAGGTATCTACGTATGTAGTGCGAAGACGTTCACCTCGGTTCCCGTGACATCACATTTCTACATATTGCAAGGACACGCTTTGTTATAATACGCTAAGCTCTGATTTATGTACATACGTTATGAATAATAACGCGAGGTCGTTTAACGTAGCAAGTCCGCCGGTTTTATTTTATTAAACAACACTTTCTCCTATTGTCCGATCGAATGTTATTCTACTATACAACTGTTACACGATCACTGCGGGATATCTACTCACGGGTAACATAATCGATATTACTTGCTCGATCCAGAAGTGCACATCTGTTTGTCCGAGGAATTATGTCACATTCCACGAGCACACATAATTTGCATAGCTAATACCGACGATCAAAACACGTAACGAGCTTTCGCACGAGTCGCGTAGTAGACAAAGCCCGATCGGGCACAAAGAAATCCGGTTCTTTTCGCGGGAATGAAATTCTCGGTGTTCTATTTATTTCTTTTCTTCTTTATTTGGCAAATTACGCGAAATTACCCCGATATCCCATGGCCGTGGCTCGTTTCCGCCGTAGACTGTTTCGAAAGTGTAACAAAGACAAAAAGAACGGTCAATCTGGAGCGAACTGCACCCTCGCGGGAGTTCGCAACAAGAAACGACCGCTAAATGGGTCAGCAGCATCGTTTACAAACATCTAATGGCATTGACAGTGTACGCGCGTCTAATGCTCGCAGTAACCATGGCCGGTTCTAACCCGCGGGCCGACGGGCTGGATCGGATCGGATCGGACCGGATCGGGTCGGGTCAGATGGGATGGGGTCGGGAAGATTTTCGGATTCTCGCACATCTCCAGTCCCGGCACGAAAATCGTTTTGTTGGAAGAGTTCGTGGAACCCTTCGAGAAGAAGGCGGGAGCGAGTATGTACAGAAAAGGAGTCGAGAGACATGGAGAAAAAGATGACAGGTTTAGCGAAACTCGAGAGAAGCACGCAAAACTGTTACGAACTGATCTACTCGGACAGAAATGTATGTTCGAAACTACAACAATCTAAATTTCGTACGTAACTTGACACCCGTCGCCAAGGCTCTTTGTCTTAATACGTGATTAGGCTGCGGATATTTACACACTCAAGATACGTCGAATTTTATCAAATATAATTTTTATGAATATTATAGTAGACATTTAGTAATTGCTTTGAAAATATGCCGCGTTATTCCATTTACGTATTGGCAGAACATATTATCGGTTGTAATTAATTTTTACAATGTTTTAATTAATGTTACGAGTACAATACTGCTTCTAATTCTGCTAAAACCTTATGATATACATGTATATGTATATAGTACACCAAACGTAGTGTACACCAAAAATTAGTAAAAAATTATCGGATATTATAAAACAAATGGTGCACGATTAAAATTCATTGATAAAGTACTTCATTACCATAAATATGCATTTGCATATTTGCGATGGCAAATTGTTAATCTTTCATCTAATTATATATTTTTTAATGTATGTTGCATTTAAGCGACTCGCTGGTTGGATATCGTGAATCATTCTTTTCCGCAGGCGAAATTTCGAATAATGTGCTAAATTATCCGAACCGTTTAAGCCATAAGGGTCAATTAACGCTAATGCCTTCGAGAATCTATGCTAGTGGACGTATTGAATGACACACGCAGGTAATGACAACAGATACTACGCATCACAGAAAATGCTTACGATGAATATAGATAGTAGACAAGAAAAATTGGACAAAATTAATTGTAATGGGTGAAACGGATCAACGTCGCAACAGATGAATGTTTAGAGAGCACTCCGTGAAGTTTGCGTCGGTAACAAATTAACCGTTGGATTTTGAAAATTATCTTTCGAACACAGTTGCTATACACATTTTAAAACTATATTTTATTTACTACGTCTAGATATTATTAAAACTATTTAAAACTAAAAATTTCCTAAAACCTCAAACAATTAAATAAATTTTTTTTAAATTTATAATAATAGCAAAGAAGTTTATAATCATATTATGGCTGGCGTATGCTTAATATTTTGATATAGTAAAATTAAGTGCCTTCACCATTCGAAGAAATAATTGATATTTAATGAATGAAATAATTATTAAGATCTGTTTGTTAATAACGAGATGAGATTTGTACCTGTTTTATAATTCCCGTAATGTGACAACTTCTTGCGAACTTCACGATCCGTCGACACTGATTTTTCGAACGATTCCGCGTTAGAAGACAGGATGCATGCCTTTACAACCCGTACGTACCGGTGGCCGATGGTCGACTAACACTTAACTCACTATCACGTGGGAAATTTGTCGCAGACACTCGTGCTTCTATTCTCAAAGCAAAAAATCTATCTCTTACGGACGGTCATAGTGTCATCGAGTGTGGTCTCCGCTATGAATTTTAACGAATTCGACTGGCTTTCGAAAATGTTCGATTTATCGCCTTTGTGTCAGAAGTATAGCAAAAACCGGAGATTAAATTACGGGTCTGAAAGAATAGCAATCCTTGCCCATAGACACGCCTCCGAGGCTCTCCCTTCTCTTCTGATCTGAAATTATGATTTTCACGTATATGTACTTCGAACTTCTTAGAATTTACGGTTCACTGGAAATGAACAAAAGCATCTTGATGCGAAACGGTACCTGAACTTTATTTTACTGATACGCAAGGTCATGCACGTCGTTCTGAATAAATGCTTACAATGGATTTTGATGCATTTATGATAAAAATGGATAAGTAATATACAGAATACTAAAAATATTTTAGCAATTTGAGATCCATATTGTGGTTTATTAATTTATAATTTATTAAAATTATTAAGGGAATCAATGTATTTAACTCCAGTTTCTTATAATTAATGTAGATAAATTTTATTTTTCATAAGAATCCTGAGTCTACATGAGAAATATAAAAATAGAGATTCATATTTGATACAAGCAACGTGATTACAATTTAATGTCACATACATATTTCACATTGAAAATGGTTGAATACTATTAATACTTTCGTTCAATAAATTAAATAATTACACAAACTTTTTAAATATAATCTTACATTTATTGATTCATAAGTATCAGCCAATAGAAAATTAGTATACAGTAATTATCGTCACATTTTTAAAACAATGTATTTGACAAAAAAATTACACAAATACAATACAGAAGGTACAAAAATGGGGACTGGACTCTTTTGTAAACAATTTTAAAATTGACTATAAGGTAAAAGATTTGTAGTTATAAAAATAAAATCGGTATAAATTTGTTTTATTTAAAAATATTAAAAATTTAAAGATAATTAAAAATTCGCAAAAAAAATTAATAAAATGAAATTAAAAATTCCTGGACCTGTAGTTACCAGGATTGAAGGGTGTACGTAATCTGTTTACATTTGGTGGCAAACATCTTGGAGACAATAATCCTACTGGTCTCATCATGGGAGACAATCTGTTTCCTAGCGGAATTTGCCGACGAATTGGCATCAAAGGTGCCATCATTATTGGACTTAGCGGGAAATGCTGAAATATAATAAATGAGTATGGCGTCTAATAAATTGGAAAATGTTCATCATCACGAATATACGTACGCTATAATAAATAGGAACAGGAATGTGTTCGAAATAATATGGTGCAGAAACTCTTTGTTCCCTGGATCTATCTCTGTCTCTCCTATCTTGTGAGCGTTCTCTAGATCTCTCTCGATACTCGCGATAATATCTCTCATCCCTAAACAGTACTTATTTATTAAATTTACAGTCTACGAATTGATTGAATATGATATCCACATTTAAATTATGAAATCTTATTTTATTTATAACTAAATAAAATATCTAATAACGGTTAGCTGACACTAATAGTAACAACTTTGCTCTCTACAAAGCAACATTGTCAATACAGGCACAAACCTGGAATGACGAGATAATGTACGTCGAGGACTGTGACTTCGGTTTCTGATTGGACTCAAAGCCGTGGAGAGTTTTTTAAACGATTTCGACTTGCCTTCTAACAATTAAAAATTATACTTGTAAAATGAAAATTGCGGTCCAAACAAAATATGTAATTTTTAATTCTTCAATAATCATACCTAAAATGTCATTATTTACAGTTACAACAATATGATGTTCTTCAACTTCTTTTATATTGGTGAATACTCTTTTGCTATCTTCCTTCTTAAATATTGGTTTCGATCCTTCTCCTATAGTGACATAATTTTTTTAATGAAGAAAACAATTTCAATATGTATGAAATGAGCGGTTAAGGAATACTAGCAGCTATAAAATAAATAAGAAATAACTCACATTTGAATACTTATAATATAAAGAACTCCTCTTCAATTCTACATTTACATTATTACAAGTGCATCAGAATTTCAACTGACACCAATATTTTCTTTATACAAACAAGATTTTACTTTGCAAACTAGTCATAAAGTTAAACTATTTTTTAAAAATCTCAAATTTTCAAACATTTATACAATAAAAAGAAAATTAGAAAATAATAACATTTTTTCTAATCAAATTTTAAAAAATGAAATTAACTGTATCTGATACATTCTGCAGTTAAATCTTCCAAGATGACTTATATCTTCGAGGATGATTAACAAATCTTCCGTATTGATGATTGATGAAACTATCAATTTATGTACATGATTTTGTTTCAACCATAAAAAATCAAAACTTATTTACAGTAAATGAAAGGATTGAGAAGATTAAGACTAAAATATTATACAAAAGTGTAATAGATAACTTTTTAGTTGAATATTGTCTCTTTAATTCATGCATCTTCGTAAAAAAGAATAGATATTCACTTCTGCTTCTTCAGTTGAAGAATTTTGCAATGTAAAAAATCTTTGTAGTAGATCTTCAAGTTGTTGCTATTATAGCAATGAAGTATTTTTTAAAAAGTCAAAAGCACTATACGTTATACATCATGCATGCATTCCCACACCAAAACACCAAGAGGATACACGAAATGTGTACGTATAGATTTATAGGATCTATACTCTTCTTTGGACAATTAGCTTTTACAAACAAAACCTGTGTCGTTAATACAGCTGAAGCATAATTAAAAGTGTACATACAAAGACAAACAAAGGAGATATGCAAAGCAAAGCATTAAACACTCTAAGTAAAAAATATTGTGCTTACATATTGCACATTATGTGATCGCGACTGTGATCCAACGTTGTACTCCAAATTTGCTATATCCTAGATTCTAGATAAATTAAAACTGTTATTAATTTTGCAAATTAAAAGCGCCCTTAGGTAAATTCGTGAGTATCATAGATGACACATTATAATATTGAAATCCATAATCTTCATAGTCGTAAAAATTGGTGGACAAAATTCTCCCATCTTCAAGTGATGCTAACCATGATGTAACCATGTTGAAATATCGATCTATAGTTCAATACAATATTGCAAAAAATAATCTAAGCTAAACTAGAAATTAATACGAGAACAATAACGAACTTCATTTTTACGTGAGAAAGGAGACATTCTTTCCAAAATTCAATTTCCCAATTATGACTTATAAGGAATCCTAGAAATATTCATCTTCAGTGACGATGTTATTATCCATTGAAAAATTGTAATGCATAAACAATAATTTACCCGTTCTTCTTTTGACTATTACATCTTCAGGATTGATAATATCCCGCTGAAGATCTGGATCTGTTGATTTTCCAGGAATATTTTGACGAATATCTACTTTAATTCTGCGTAGCTCTGTTGCACTGATCTTTGTGCCTTCAGGTCCTTTAAATAACGGTACTGTTCCATCCTTCGATTCCAATCTGAAATACAACAAACCAATTTTGAATGATTACATATTAATCTTTTATAGAAAAGTAAAGCATAGAATAAATTTTAAACTTCTGTTTTATTGTGTAGCTGTAATTCTTTTTTCTATAATAGATTTTCATTAAGCTTTATTTACCTTTCAGAGAGAATTGGAGTATTTGTTGCGCTAGAAGTACAAGGTCTTCTAGGTCGACTTCGTGGAGATTTACTCCGGCTCTTACTATAATTTGGAGGTTTCAGAGGTAGCAAACCTTTTTCACGGGCGCGTTGCATTTCATAATCGTAAATCTTCTTTTGTTTTAACCTTTCATGCTGCCGTTGTCGTTCTTGTTCCAGCTTCCATTCTCGTCTTCGTAGCATCTTCTCAGTAGCGTCGTTTCGGGACGATGAATTTGATTTCATTTCTGCAGCAGACAGTACAAGAAGAATTATGAAATCAATTGATTCTCAACCATTTTTTAAGGTTATGTACGCATAATGTTTCGAGCAGAAACTATTTATTTATTATCTGATTGCATCGAAAAAATTATGGTAAATAAGTACAATAAGACAAATGAAAATATTTGTATGTAAATAAAGATGCAGATATTTGAAAATGAAAATAATTTAATCACGCTTCAAAATGATCGGAACACGACACAAATCAGAGAATGAATTTTTTTCAATAGCAAAACTCTCAGCTCAAGACTATTTATATGTACATACCTTCTCTTTTAGGGTGTTTTGTATTCTTATGGGAATACTTGCCTGAAACTTAAAGCTTGAGCTAGTGATGGGTAGTAATGAGAGATGGGATATTGGACAGTTGTTATGGCGCATGCGTGACGATTTTAAAGTCAGTGAAGTAAAAAGTTTGGCTAAAATGAGGTACTTTGGTCGTCCCACATACTCTTGCAAAATATGTTACGATTTTATTTTGAAAGAGGAACGTATAACATGTGTATGTCACTCAAATATTAGTATTAATATAATTTACCAAAAATTCGTAACAGGATGTTCTCGTTGTCTCGTCCTGGACTGTTCCAGTACTCTTTTGCCAATAATACTGCCCTACAGGTGTCTCATGCATTGATATTTTCCATGTGATTTAAAAAGTCACAAGCACTATAAATTATACATCATGCACGCATTCCCACCAAACCATCAAGAGGATACAAGAAATGTGTATGTATAGATTTATAGGATCTATGCTCTTCTTTGGAAAATTAGCTTTTACAAACAAAACCTGTGTTGTTAATACAGCTGAAGCATAATTCTTTGTCCAAAACCATGATTAAAATTGTACATACAAAGACAAACAAAGGAGATATGCAAAGCAAAGCATTAAACACTCTAAGTAAAAAATATTATGCTTACATATTGCACATTACGTGATTGCGACTGTGATCCAACGTTGTATTCCAAATTTGCTATATCCTGGATAAATTAAAACTGTTATTAATTTTGCAAATTAAAAGCGCCCTTGGGTAAATTCTTGAGTATCGTGGATGACACATTATGATATTGAAATCCATAATCTTCATAGCCGCAAAAATTGGTCGACAAAATTCTTCCATCTTCAAGTGATGCTAATCATGATGTAACCATGTTGAAATATCGATCTATAGTTCAATACAATATTGCAAGAAATAATCTAAACAAAATTAGTAATTAATACGAGAACAATAATGAACATCATTTTTAAGTGAGAAAGGAAATATCCTTTCCAAAATTCAATTTCCCAATTATAACTTGTAGGAAGTCCTAGAAACATTTATCTTCAGTAACGATGTTATTATCAAATCTTCATTGAATAACTGAAAAATTTGTTAAAAAATTGTAATGCGTAAACAATAATTTACCCGTTCTTCTTTTGACTATTACATCTTCAGGATTGATAATATCCCGCTGAAGATCTGAGTCTGTTGATTTTCCAGGAATATTTCGATGAATATCTACTTTAATTCTGCGTAATTCAGCTGCACTGATCTTTGTGCCTTCAGGTCCTTTAAATAACGGTACTGTTCCATCCTTCGATTCCAATCTGAAATACAACAAACCAATTTTGAATGATTACATATTAATCTTTTATAGAACAGTAAAGCATAGAATAAATTTTAAACTTCTGTTTTATTGTGCTGCTGTTAAAAAAAATGTATTATTTTGCATTCTTTTTTCTGTAATAGATTTCCATTAAGCTTTATTTACCTTTCAGAGAGAATTGGAATATTTGTTGCGCTAGAAGTACAAGGTCTTCTAGGGCGACTTCGTGGAGATTTACTCCGGCTCTTACTACGATTTGGAGGTTTCGGAGGCAGCAAACCTTTTTGACGGGCGCGTTGCATGTCATATTCGTAAATCTTCTTTTGTTTTAACCTTTCATGTTGCCGTAGTCGTTCTTGTTCCAGCTTCCATTCTCGTCTCCGTAGCATCTTCTCAGTAGCGTCGTTTCGGGACGATGAACTTGATTTCATTTCTGCAGCAGACAGTACAAGAAGAATTACAAATATGAAAATTCTTTATAAATCAATTGATTCTCAACCATTTTTTAAGGTTATGTACGCATTATATTTCGATGCAACGACGCTTTAAATGCAGAAAAAATTACCTGATTGCATTGAAAAATGATATTAAATATAGTAGAATAAGAAAAATGAAAAAATTTGCATGCAAAGGTGTAGATATTTAAAAATGTAAAAATTTGCATCTAGAGGTGCGCTTAAAAACGAAAATAATTACTCTCGCGGCAAAACGAACGGCTCACAACACAAATCATAGAATTAATGAATTTCTGAAATTGCAAGGCTCTCAAGGCTACCCTCTCCCTTAGGGTGGCTTGTATTTTTATGGGAGTACATTGAGGACCCTGTTAGAAATGAAAGGAGTGGGGATAATCCCGCGTAAACTCAAGTCTCACCAATAGAAAGGTAGGTAACTGCAAGGTTGTTAAGAAGGTCCGTATTTCCAGATAGGCCTTTGAAATTCTCAGGCCTGTTCCAGGTAGATGCAAACACAATAACTTTCACAATAAGTTTCACAGCCTACCAGGTAAGTAATGTTCCTTCTAGAAATATTCAACTGGCTTCTACATTCCTACAGGCATGATGACTCTATTTTAATTTGCACCTAAAAATATATTACAATTCAGAAACGCAAAAAATTTAATTGTATAATCTTTTCAATGAAAAGACCCTGGTTTATAATATTAATAAACGCATACGCAATTACACGCTTGTAATAATCTTCTACATTATTTTTATTTGTATATGAACACAACAAATATACACATATTACAGTAAATTATTTATTATAAATTAGAATTTACATTGAAACCTAAGGATACATCTGATCAATAGACTCAATATACCTGAAAGCATTAAGAGATTATGAAATGTTTCCCTGTATTTTCAATGTACATAAATAATTCGAAAAAATTTTAAAATTATTTTTAATCATTTGATAATTCAATATCTTGCAATAAATCCTTAATCCTCGAAATATTATTTTACACATGATTTTACAATGAGTTACAGTACAATAAACATATCCATATTTTTATTAGCAAATACTTGAATCATATCCATATTTTATTTTGCAATACTGAAATCATATCCATATTTTAGTATGTAATACTAAAGCCTATCCGTATTTTTATTAGCAATACTTAGATCATATCCATATTTTATTTTGCAATACTGAAATCAATGATATCCATACTTTTATTACCAATACTTGAATCGTATCCATATTTTATTTTTCAATACTGAAATCATATCCATATTTTATTTTGCAATATTAATTTGCATAATTGTTATATCGCATAATATATCTTATTTATGTCTACATAATCATATGTTAGGAACGAAATCTACAACTCGTCACTATGATAGTAGTTATGTAAAGTACTTATTTACTTCACTGGTACTCGTAAATAGTTTCAAAATTTTCTTTAAAACGCAGGTTCTGTTATCTCGTTTAGAAACCTATTTGTGTGGTTACATAAATTTGATTGTTGGTACATTTGCAATGTAGTACGTCTATTATTCGAAATGTAAAACTACGTTCGTTAATATTTGAGCTAATGAATTGTAAACATATACTAAATATGATACATGATAATTTTACTGTAATTAAGTTAAGCAGCAGATGTATAAATAAATGTGTTTACCTTCATAAAAATGTAATTCCTGATCTCCGATAATGGGTGAATACAATCTCACAAAATACAGTTTTTGCATTGTAATAATTTCATCACAAGGTCAAACTTCCAACTGCATTCGATACTGATCTACGAATATAAGCCATGAGCGTCTATGCATTTGCACCGGTGCATTCGGACGCAACGATATGCTACCACAGAGCCATCTATACCACTCAAATTCGATTTCACGGTAAGAAATTTAAAATACTAGTTGCACCGATATATATATATATACACATCAGTGACTAGTTGCAATTATTCTTTCCTCTCCAAATAATATAAAAAATTGTTTTAATAGATTCAGTTCTTTCATTGTGGTATCTTTAATATAACCAATTGTTTTTTAAAATCCTTCATAGTAATATTGAGAAACAAAATTGATCATAAAATGGGGTAATATTATAAAATTTTACAAAACAACGAAATAGGCGCGAGAAGCTACGTAACAGCGCCTCCTACAAATGAGACCCACGAACTAAACCGTTACAAAACCGAAAAATTCCCTGCAATCATTAAATTTCAATTAACATTGTTAATTTCAAATTGTTTATCACATCTTTATGCATCGATCTTGCACTATAGAATCATATAATTATGTATATTTGAGAGAAATAGATCTTACAATCAGAGCAACACTATAACCACCTAGCGATAAAAGCATAGAGTTAAACTGTTACAGAGAATCATAATTGTGAATAAAAAATACATGACAATTAACTTAAAATATGATTATATTTTAACGGAAATTATATCAACGCAATTATTATAATGTTTTAAAATGATTATATGCAATAAAAGTTATTCTATACGTCATATACCTTGGAATGAAAAAATCACTTGAAGTTCATGGTGCTGACATCTTATGTTGACTATAAGGT